>SJYX01005315.1:427279-526474 GCA_006410675.1 Oreotragus oreotragus
CTGCTGCTGCTAAGTCACTTCAGTCATGTCTGACTCTGTGTGACCCCATAGACGGCAGCCCACCAGGGTCCCCCATCCCTGGGATTCTCCAGGCAAGAATACTGGAGTGGGTTGCCATTTCCTTCTCCAATGCATGAAAGAGAAAAGTGAAAGTGAAGTCGCTCAGTCTGTCCGACTGTTAGCGACCCCATGGACTGCAGCCCACCAGGCTACTCTGTCCATTGGATTTTCCAGGCAAAAGTACTGGGGTGGGGTGCCATTGCCTTCCCTGAGAATGGCTATACTCAAGGCCATATTAAAAAGTGTTGATGAGGTTGTGAAGATACTGGAGTCCCCATATCCTGTTGGTAGGAATATAAAATGATGTAGCTATTTTAGACATTTGACAGCTTCTCAAAATATTAACAGAGCATTCCCATGACTCAGTCATTCCTAGATATTTACCCCAGAGGTATGAAAATGTGTTCACACAAAAATGTGTACCCAGATGATTACAAAAGCATTATCTATAATGACTAAGAAATCTAAATGCCATAACTGTTGAATGGATAAAAATGTGGTAATTCCATACAATGGAATACTGGGAATGAAAAGAAATGGAGCAGCCATATAAAATCCTATGACATAGATAAACCTTGAAAACATAATGCTAAGTGGAAGAAACACAATTTTCCCATGAAAGAAATAATAAGCTGGACTTCATTAAAATTAAAAAAGAAAGCTTTTGCTTTACAAAAGACAATATCAAGAGACTGGAGACAATATTTGAAAAGACACATTCAATAAAAATTGTCATCCAAAATACACAAAGGACTCTTAAAACTCAACAATAAGAAAAAAAATCTGGCTAAAATGTAAGCAAATGATCTGAACAGTCACCTCATCAAAGACAACGTGCACATGGCAAATAAGCATATAATAGATGCATTATATCATATGCTAGCAGGAAAATGGAAATTAAAAACAATGAGATATGACTGTTCATACAGTGAACTATTCAGTGGTAAACAAAAAGCTATCAAGCTCTGGGAAGATATATAAGAAACATAACTATTACATATATCTAAGTGAAATAAGCCAGTGTGAAAAGCCTAGACACTATATGACTCCAATTATATGACAATCTGGAAAAGGGGAAACTATTGGACAGTTATTCAAAAGCAGAGACATTACTTTGCTGACTAAGGTCTGTCTAGTCAAGGCTATGGTTTTTCCTGTGGTCATGTATGGATGTGAGAGTTGGACTGTGAAGAAGGCTGAGCGCCGAAGAATCGATGCTTTGAAACTGTGGTGTTGGAGAAGACTCTTGAGAGTCCCTTGGACTGCAAGGAGATCCAACCAGTCCATTCTGAAGGAGATCAACCCTGGGATTTCTTTGGAAGGAATGATGCTAAAGCTGAAACTCCAGTACTTTGGCCACCTCGTGCGAAGAGTTGACTCATTGGAAAAGACTCTGATGCTGGGAGGGATTGGGGGCAGGAGGAGAAGGGGACGACCGAGGATGAGATGGCTGGATGGCATCACGGACTCTATGGACACGAGTCTGAGTGAACTCCAGGAGTTGGTGATGGACGGGGAGGCCTGGCGTGCTGCGATTCATGGGGTGGCAAAGAGTCGGACACGGCTGAGTGACTGAACTGAATTGAACTGATTGGACAGTTAAGAGATGAGTGGTTGCCAAGGGTTGTGGGGGAGATACAAATAAGCACAAATACTTTTTAGGGCAGTGAAACCACTCTGCATGGTATTATATTTATGGACATTGGCCATTATACATTTGTCTAATGTATAAATTCACACAGTGCACAACACTAAGAGTGAGCTTTAATGTGAAGTAAAATGTAATTACAATGTGTCAATGTAGATTTATTAATTCTAACAAATATGCCATTCTGATGGGGGATGCCGTTGATAGGCTAGACAGTGCATTTGTGGGGTCACAGGCTATGGGAAGTCTCCACAGCTTCCACTTAATTGTGAGGCAGACCATACTGCCTTTGAAAAATAAACTCATTAAAAAAAAAAATCCCCACAAAAACAGAAATAAAAGAAGACCGCTGAATGTACCTCTTCATTTAAATCCATGAAACCTGAGAAAGACAAACTTCGGGATCTTGGACCTTGCTCTGATTTAGGTGAAGTAGATGAGTTGACATGCAACACTTCTTAGGATTGCTGGGTATCTGTGCTCAGTGGCCACTCTGGAAAAGCACTGCAAAATGCCCCCAGGTGGAAACTGAGCATCTAGAGTGCAGGCATTAGCATGGAGAGTATGAAGGTGCTGCAGTGGAAGGCACTAGGACGAAGGCTAAGTGATGAGTCAGAACTCTGACAAGAGAGAATATTCCATGATCTCCTCCTATTTACCTGAATGCCTAATTAGAATAGACATGATAGGTGAACTGGCCATTTCGGCCTTACCCTTCACCCAGAAAGTCTTAAATTCTGCTCTTGTCTAGTTTTAATCATTTATAATAAATAGGGAACATTTGAATTGCCCAACCTTCCTAAGTAGCCAACACAGAAGCAGTACAGAGTGCTTCTCTGGCAGCTCAGTGGCAACGAATCTTCCTGCCAATGCAGGAGATGTGGGTTCGAATCCTGAGTTGGGGAGATCCCCTGGGGAAGAAAATGGCAACCCAGTATTCTTGCCTGGAAAATTCCATGAAGAGAGAGCCTGATGAGCTATAGTCCATGGGGTTGCAAAGAGTTGGATACAACTTAATGACTAAACAACAACAAAGCAATATAGAATTGGCTTGGGACACGTTGGACATGACTGAGTGACTGAACTGAACTGATATATATATATATATTAATGGCAATGCATGGAATAGAGGTTTTGATCGTAAAAACTACGTTTGTGTTAGGCTTATCTGGGGAGTTCATCAGGCATATGGCTTTTGTATATTAACAGGAGACATATCAAAAACTAGTCAAGGTGTCTCCTTCAATCACCTAACTGTAACTAAATGAGAAAGATTATATAGCAAGTATTCAGACCACGGGGACTTGTTTGCCATTACAGTCAAGTTAAGGTTTTCTTTTCATCACAAATTGTGAAGTCCAGCCAGAACAATTTGCATTCGGGGGGACTGAATTCTGGGTTTCCCAGGTGGCATTGGTGGTAAAGAACCGTCCTGCCAATGCAGGAGGCATAAGAGATAAGGGGTCGGTCCCTGGGTCAGGAAGATCCCCTGGAGGAGAGCATGGAAATCCACTCCAGTATTCTTGCCTGGAGAATCGCACAGTTCGTGTTTATTATAACACCACAAGGATGTTTGAATCTGATGCCCTGTTGCCACAATCTGGTCAAGAAGGTCTTGGGCTTCACAGTTATTTAGAGTCATTTGTTAGTAAACTGCACTGATAATATCATGAAAGCTGACTTGGAGATTGAAACACTGAGAATTGTAGTCACCTAGGTGGGGCTTCCCTGTGGCCCAGTGGTTAAGACTCTGCACTTCCAGTGCAAGGGGTGCAGGTTCAATCCCTGACTGGGGAATTAAGAACCCACACACCCCAGCGTATGGCCAAAAACCCAGAAAATTTAATTCAGACTAGATGTGTATAAGAGACAGTGTGAGATGAGTGCAATTGTGCGGTAGTTTGAGCATTCTTTGGCATTGCCTTTCTTTGGGATTGGAATGAAAACTGACCTTTTCCAGTCCTGTGGCCACTGCTTAGTTTTCCAAAATTGCTGGTATATTGAGTGCGGGACTTTCACAGCATCATCTTTCAGGATTTGAAATATAGTTAATCTATAGATTTGGAGAAGGCAATTGCACCCCACTCCAGTACTCTTGCCTGGAAAATCCCATGGACGGAGGAGCCTGTGGGCTGCAGTCCATGGGGTTGCTAAGAGTCAGACATGACCGAGCGACTTCACTTTCACTTTTCACTTTCCTGCATTGGAGAAGGAAATGGCAACCCACTTTAGTGTTCTTGCCTGGAGAATCCCAGGGACGGGAGATTCTGGTGGGCTGCCGTCTATGGGGTCGCACAGAGTCGGACATGACTGAAGTGACTTAGCAGTAGATTTAATTAAATACTTGAGAAAAAACAAGGTAGATTTTATGCAGAAATTGACAAGCTAATCCTAAACCTCACAGGGAACTATAAGGACTCACAGCCAAAACAATTTTGAAGAACAGCAATGAAAGGCTACACTTTCTGATTTCAAACTCACAACAAAGCTACAATTATCAAGACTGTATAGTGTTAGGATTTAGATTAAAAAATATATATAGATCAATGGAATAGAACTGAAAATCTCCAAATATGCCCTTACATTTGTTGTCAATTTTTGATTAGGATGTTCAAAACATTTAATGGGGTTGGGAGGAGGGAGTAGTCTTTTCAATGAATAGTATTGGGACAACAGACTATTCATGTGGAAAAAAATGAAGTAGAAACCATACCTCCAGCACACACACACAAAAACTAAAAATAAATCAGACATACATAAAAGTATTAAAACTATACACATCTCAGAATACAACCCTGAAGTAAATTTTTAAAATTTGGGATGAGGCAAAGCTTTCATTGTTATGGTACCAAAGGCATATGCAAGAACAAAGAAAAATAGATTAAACTTCTTCAAAATTAAAAACTTTTGTATTTCAAAGTACACTATGAAGAAAATGAAAATATTATATCAAATTGGGAAAATGTTTACAAATAACTTGTGTGTTAAGGCACTCATATTTGGGATACATAAAGGACCTATAACAATAATAGAAAATGAAGAATACAATTATAAAGTTATTTGTGGGAAAAAGATCTGAATAGACAAATTACAAGATGAAAAATTCTCATTATCATTACTGAGAGAGAAATGCAAATCAAACCATTATGAGATATCAACTCAGACACAGTAGAATGGCTATACTGCTGCTGCTAAGTCACTTCAGTCATGTCTGACTCTGTGTGACCCCATAGACGGCAGCCCACCAGGGTCCCCCATCCCTGGGATTCTCCAGGCAAGAATACTGGAGTGGGTTGCCATTTCCTTCTCCAATGCATGAAAGAGAAAAGTGAAAGTGAAGTCGCTCAGTCTGTCCGACTGTTAGCGACCCCATGGACTGCAGCCCACCAGGCTACTCCGTCCATTGGATTTTCCAGGCAAGAGTACTTGTCTCTTATACACATCTCAACCGTCCAGGCCAGCCTGCCACCCCAGCCCACAGGCAGCCCTCTCATCCCTCCATCCAGCTGCTCAGAGACATCCTCTCTCCAAGCTTTCCCTCCGGGGTGCATGGCAGTGAGCTTCTGACTTTAGGGCTTGGGAAACCAATGCTGATGGTTTCAAGATTCAAGACTTTCATCTCTGTTTACCTGTGTCCCTACTATTCTCATTTCTTGCACAGGAACGCATGAATACAGGCAGCTTCAGTCTTTCGTGAGGAAGAATGGAGACACAAAGGAACAAATCACTAGTTTGTGTCTTGAAAGATATTATACCGCCATGGAACATACCCCAGCTTCAGCATCCCTGCAGCTAAAAGTGGTACTGCCTTCCCTTCACATGATAACCAGCTCAGTTCCTGGATCTCCTCGCGTGACTTAGCCTCAGCCACATCCACCATTTCCTATCACCCCCGCGCACAGACCCTGCTCACCTCCAATCTCACTCTGCCACACTGTGTCTCCTTTAAAATTTTTAAATAATAGTCTTTAGACATTTCTCTGGAAAAATACCATTTTTGGCAAATAAAACCTCCCCCAAAAGATTGGCTAAATAAACACAAACAACTGAAAAGTCACTCAAGTATATAGGTCAGTAAGCAAATTGCAACTGAAAAAAAAAAAAAATTCAGTGAGAAGGTTCCCTGATCAAAAACATGTTATTATTCAAAAGGATGCCTGGGAGTCCTTTTTCTACATCAGCCTCGCTTTATAAAGGAACTCAGATGATACAAGGGAAAAGTGTGCTCATTAACAGAACCCAATGTAATTATTCAGGTACCAACTCTGTCTGAACACCCAGCATTGCCTCGATAAGCATCTGTTAACCAACAATAACATTGAAATACAAATTTAGCATTAAAAAACCTCTGTTTACTAGAATTGAAGGATACTTTAGATTAACCCAATAATACAGATTGAATTGTCTAATGGTAATATTAAATCCTTCCCATAATGCTAATTATTCCAGAGATTTATCAGAGCAAGCTTGTCTTAATCTGAAACCTAAACTGTATTTCTTTCAAAATACATCAACCAAAGGGCAATTAAGGAAAACAACTTCTTGTTTTAAAACAAACAAAACCACCCAAAGGAGAATGGGGCAAACTCAAATTTGTGGTGCATTTTACTTGTTTGTTTTATTTTATTTTTATACTTAGGTTAACCCCCTTGTACTTCAAACTTGAATTATGAATACACTTCTTGAAATATTTTAAGCAAATGAAAAAATATTCATCACACTATGAAAACAAATGTTCCAAACTATCTCCTAAGGTCACAATTTTCATATTGGAACATTTAAATATAACTGTGTATGAGAAGTAATGCTGGGTTTTTTTTTTTTCAATCACTTCTAATTTGACTTGCAAAACATGGAATTTTTCTATTTTTGAAAAGTTGCCTAAAAAAAAGTAAACAAGCCTTTCTCTTCAATGCTACACATAAATGAACTTCTTTGTCACCTTCTCTCCTGGAATGGTAACAAACTGAACCTACCTCCCCTCCTTTAAACAAGGCAATGATGGTTTGTGCAGGAAATTCAAATCTGGCCTGAAGCAGCTCAGTGATTTTCCAGTTGCAGGCAAAGGGAGAGAAAGCTGAGGCTTCAGGTACCTGCAGGTCTGCAGAGCTGGGAGAAGTCTGCCACCCGGTGGAGGATTGAGGCCATTACACTTATTATTAAACCATGGAATGGTATAATACTGTAATAGTTAGGTGCCGGGACTTTTGGGGCATCAAGAACGGCTTCCCTGGGGTCTTAGGCAGCAAAGAATCTGCCTGCAATGCAGGAGACCTGAGTTCTCTCCTTGGGTAGGGAAGATCCCCTGGAGAAGGGAATGGCTACCCATTCCAGTACTTTTGCCTGGAAAATTCCATGAACAGAGGAGCCTGGCGGGCTACAGTCCCTGGAGTCACAAAGAGTCGCACACGGCTGAGCAACTAACACACACACGAACTGCTTCTACAGAGTCCTGGTCAGGCTCCACTGGACACATGGTGTACTAGGAGCATGCCAACAAGATGCAACGTTCAAACCCAAGACACAAAATGTTCCTTCCTGTAAATGACAACTACCCGGCAGTTCCCTATAAAAGCACATAAAGTAGTGCCTTTAGGTAAAGTACTGAGTGTTTTAAACATTTAACAAATCCCACCTGATTTCTACAGCGATGACTAATTGTGTGACTTTTCCTCGGGATCTGCTGTCTTCCACGAAACCAGTCCCTGGGGCCAAAATGGTTGGGGACCATTGCTCTCTAAGATGATTTTTCAGACACCACCCCATCCTGCAGTCTCCTACCTCTCAACTGCTGATTGTATTTGCTTTCTCAGTCACATAGTCCTGTACTAAGTCCTGGGAATTCAGTTTAGTTTTAAAAGTGCAATTATGTGACTACACAGTATTTTTCACTGTATGCTTAGTGTTCACTATAAGTTCCTTTTTATTCAGTCTTCATTTGTCCTGGAGTTTCTGTCTTTCAGGATTCTTGCATTTTTGCCTCTATTTCCTAATGATGTTTTTCCTTAACCTCTTTGACTCATCAGGGATCAAGGGTTCTGTTGAGCCCGCCTTTCTCCTGTATAGAGTTTGTTTGCAGTGCCTTCCATGGTGATGCTCCAATCTGGAGTTCTTCTCTCTGTATCTGTTGCCAGCCTCAGACTCCTTGACACTGCTTTCCCTGGTTGGATCCATTGTTGACAATATCCTGTTCTTTTTCTCCTGGTATATTTACTTCCTTACTTGGTTATATCCTAAGAAAGAATGTGTGGGAAGTAAACTTCCTTTCACTTTGGAAATTTATTGTTCTCCTCTTCAGTTTAGTAAATAGTTGTATTGCTTTAGATTCTCAATTATCATTTTCCTACTTTTTAGGGATACAGCTGCAAAGTCTGATGCATTTTGGTTCTGTTCCTTTGCAGATGGAAGTGTTTCCTTCTCCATTTTGGAACCTATTCAGATCTTTTCTCATTTTCCTTGGTGTTCTGAACTTTGCAGTGGCAGGTCTAGATGTGTGTGTGTGTGTTTGTATGTATGTATCATGCTAGGCATTTGAACTGTGGTGTTGGAGGAGACTCTTGAGAGTCCCTTGGACTGTAAGGAGATCCAACCAGTCCATTCTGAAGGAGATCAGCCCTGGGATTTCTTTGGAAGGAATGATGCTAAAGCTGAAACTCCAGTACTTTGGCCACCTCATGAGAAGAGTTGACTCATTGGAAAAGACTTTGATGCTAGGAGGGATTGGGGGCAGAAGGAGAAGGGGACGACAGAGGGTGAGATGGCTGGATGGCATCACTGACTTGATGGACGTGAGTCTGAGTGAACTCCGGGAGTTGGTAATGGACAGGGAGGCCTGGCGTGCTGCGATTCATGGGGTCACAAAGAGACAGACATAACTGAGCGACTGAACTGAACTGATTGTGCTAGGCAGCAGCTGCCAAAGAGGCTTCCAAAGGCAGAGGGAGGAGAAGAAATACCCTGGCTTCCCCCTTCCTCTGCCATCCAGTCTCCTGCCAGTGCCCCCACTGGCCAGCTCGACCTGGGAGCAAGGAGTCATACCCAGGAATATAGAGCAAGGAAGGGGAAGGGCAAGGAATAAATCTGAAGGCAGAAAGGCCCAGGATCAGGACAATTAAGATGGCAAAATGCCATACAGAACACAATCTCATTTTGTTTTTTATGGTTTTAACGGTTATAAAAGTCAAACATACTAGCTGTACAAATTCAAACAACAAGCCGGTCTACATTAAATAGTGAAAGTCTCATGCACAGCCCACCCAGGATACTCCCTGCCCCAGAGAATAACACTGTTTCAATAGAGATCCTTATCTGTGCCTTTCCAAGCTTTATAAATACATGCACATGTGATATGTACATAACACATTCTGTTTCTTTTACAACCCCCCTGCTCAATTCTGTTAGGCTGGTTCAGTTCTCAGGTTTCTTTGGTCTTCTCTAAGTAGAATAGAAATAATACAACAATTTTACTCAACATTTTTGACTCAATATCCCAATGAAATATTTATATAAAATGTAAGTGTATATATAAAATATGATGTGTCTCCATTACTTGGCCTAAGATTTAACNCCCCCTTGCTCAATTCTGTTAGGCTGGTTCAGTTCTCAGGTTTCTTTGGTCTTCTCTAAGTAGAATAGAAATAATACAACAATTTTACTCAACATTTTTGACTCAATATCCCAATGAAATATTTATATAAAATGTAAGTGTATATATAAAATATGATGTGTCTCCATTACTTGGCCTAAGATTTAACAGTATTGCTGAAGTATCCACAATGTCCCCTAAATCATAACCCTCTTCCACCACCAACAAGCACTTATCTGAATGTTGCTTTCTATAATTTTAAACTATATATTACCTTAAATACTATACTGGTAACTCACTGTGCTGAGTTTTTTAAACGTATATGAAAGGCGATATACTATAAATATTCTTATGCAACTTGCATTTTTTACTCACAATTATGACTTTTGTTAGATTCACACATATTGCTATGAAACTACAAAATATTGCCAAGAAAATTTTTTTTTATTTATAACGGAGAGAAATACCTTTTTCATGGGTCAGAAAGATGTCACTTCTCCCCAGGTTAATCACAGATTTAATGTAATGCCAGTTAAATTTCCAACAGGCTTTATTGTACACATTGACAAGCTGATTCCAAAATTCATATGGAAATGCAAAGGACCTAGAGTAGCCAAAACAACTTTGAAAAAGAATGAAGTTGGATAATTTACAGTACTTGATTTCAAGACTTATGAAGCCACAGTAACGAAGACAGTGTGGCATCAAAACACACAAGCAGATGAACAAAACAGAACAGAGTCCAGCAATTGACCCACATATCTATGGATAGCCAACTCTCAGCAAAGGTACAAAGATGACTCAGTAGATAAACAACAGTCGTTTCAACAAAGGGTACCAGAACCATCGAATATTCATACACAAAAGCTTGAACTTCGATCCACATCTTGCGTCATACACAAAAACTAACTCAAAGCTGATCATAGACCTAACTTCAAAATCTTTAAATTACAAAACTTCTAGGAGAAAATGTTCTTAAAATTTTAAGAAAATCTTAAAATCTGAGAAATTTTTCTTGGATATAATACTATGATTCAAAAAGAACAATTGATAAATTGGACTACATCAAAACTAAAAACTGCTCTTCAAAGACATAACTAACAGGAGAGAGAGACAAGCACCAGACTGAGAGAGAATAATTTCAAAGTATATACACGATAAAGGATTTTCTATGCCAGGCTGGATGAATTCCAAACCATAATCAAGATTGCCAGGAGAAATATCAATAAGCTCAGATATGCAAATGACACCACTCTAATGGCATAATGAAAAGGAACTAAAGAGCCTCTTGATGAAGGTGAAAGAGAAGAGTGAAAAAGCTGGCTTGAAACTCAACATTCAAAAAACGAAGATCACGGCATCTGGTCCTATCATTTCTTGGCAAACAGAAGGGGANAGGAACTAAAGAGCCTCTTGATGAAGGTGAAAGAGAAGAGTGAAAAAGCTGGCTTGAAACTCAACATTCAAAAAACGAAGATCACGGCATCTGGTCCTATCATTTCTTGGCAAACAGAAGGGGAAAAGTGGAAGCAGTGACAGATTTTCATTTCTTTCGCTCCAAAGTCACTGTGGATGGGGACTGCAGCCATGAAATTAAAAGACGCTTGCTCCTTGGAAGGAAAGCTATGACAAACCTAGAGAGCATATTAAAAAGCATAGATATCACCTTGCTGACAAAGATCCATATAGTCAAAGATATGGTTTATCCTGTAGTCATATATGAATGTGAGAATTGGTCCACAGAAAAGGCTGAACACCAAAGAATTGATGCTTTACAATTGTAGTGCTGGAGAAGGCTCTTGAGAGTCCCTTGGCCTGCAAGATCAATTCTAGTCAATTCTAGTCAATTCTAAAGGAAATCAACCCAGAATATTTATCGAAAGGACTGCTGCTGAAACTGAAACTCCAATACTTTGGGTACCTGATGCGAAGAACTAACTCATTGGAAAAGACCCTGATGCTGGGAAAGATTGAAGGCAAAAAGAGAAGGCAGTGGCAGAGGATAAGATGGTTGGATGGCATCACTGATTCAATGGACATGAGTTTGAGCAAACGCCGGGAGATGGTGAAGGACAGGGAAGCCTGGCATGCTACACTCCCAGGGGTCACAAAGAGTCAGACACTACTTTGCAACTGAACAACAACAATGAGCAATTATCATAGTGAAAATAAGGCTGTTGGTTCAAATCTCACCTTAAGGGCATGTCCATAGATCTGTACTGAACCAACCTCTCTAAGTCTTTCTTCCTGCCCCGCTTGACCAAGAGGAACTCCACTGCTGGGTGTTCTGAGAGGGGGGCGGAAATATCTCACCAGCAGTCATCATCTGATTATTAGTTAATTAAGCTGAAACTCCAGTACTTTGGCCACCTCATACGAAGAGTTGACTCATTGGAAAAGACTCTGATGCTGGGGGGGATTGGGGGCAGAAGGAGAAGGGGACGACAGAGGATGAGGTGGCTGGATGGCATCACTGACTTGATGGACGTGAGTCTGAGTGAACTCCGGGAGTTGGTGATGGCCAGGGAGGCCTGGCGTGTTGCAATTCATGGGGTCACAAAGAGTCGGACACGATTGAGCGACTGAACTGAACTGAACTGTGCCATAAAAAAATAGAAAGAATTTTGCTGAATCGATGTATGTCTCATGATGTTGTCAATCTTCGTGCTGATTGCTTTGTAAGAACAATCAGGGAATTATTAATGCCTGGCAGAGATAGGAGCATTTCCCATAATCTAGTCAGAATTCCCTAAAACAATAGTCGTACATTTTTACTAGTCAAAGAAGACAAAAGAGCCAAACTTTCAAACTACAGCAAAATTCTTCAATTTTTTACTTTCTCCTTGCCTTGAGATAGTTTTATTATCTTATGGATGATTTTCTCTTATTTGTCCTGGAGGGACACATCTTTATAAAGAGTAAAGAGGGAGAAAACAAAATCAGAGGAGGAACAAATCACAAGTGGATGGACTTTAAAACTTCTCCTCACCTTGTTTTCTTGCAGATCCTTCTACTGTAAGAGCCTCGAGCCCCTGAGTCATTATTATTACCTGTAAGTCTACACTTGCACCTTATCACCCATGTCTTCTGAAGGCTTACACTCATATTCCCTAAATCATCCAGAAACGAAACAGATTTAGAAGCAGTTCTAACTCTGAAAAATCTTATCATCCTTTTCCATATTACAATTAATTTTACCCTCTACTTTCCATCACCTCCTAAGCCCTTGAAAAGTATCAACTCTGAATTATACTACTGACTTTTCACTTAGGACGCTGTTTACTGAACCACCTGGCCATGAAGTTGCATTGCCACTTACCGGTAACATTCTGGGGATTTAGAGTTTCAGTAGGCAAAGGATGTGTTGTTTCAAGTAAGCAGAGCCCACCACTCTGTGGCACAATGACACTTATTCCTGAGACACAGAGTACAAGGAGTAGGAGGCAGTTAGAGAGCCTATGGTAAAATAACCGAGAGATTAATACATATTCATTTTTCCCCTGTATGTTCCCTTTCATCTTGTTTCAGACAAGGAATTCAGGCTTTAGTATCACCTCCCCTCAGTGATTTTTAAAAATGGAAAACAGAAGTCACTTTCAATCAGAGGCTCTTCTGTCTTGCAAGTTACCTGCAGATAAGATGCCAGGAGTCCCAGGGAGTGAGCATATAGGTGCCTTTAAGAGCAAAGAGACAAAGGGTCAAACCCAGGGACTTAGAAGGAGATTAAGGTTGGTGGATCCCAAGGTAATGAGAGAGTCACATTCACCTCCTCAGCCTTGCAGAATGCAAAGGCTAGACCCCAGGCTCAGATGTCCCATGTCTTACCAACTACTACCATGCCAAGCCCAGCACAGCCTCTGGATCCAAGGGACCATGCAAAGGGCCCCTTGGCAGCAACTGGTGGGGCCAACTAGAGGGGCCAAGATCCCAGATCACTGACACAACACTGAGTAGTACAGAGCTTCCAGCTGGATTTAAGCTAATTTAAATAAACTTCAGAAATGTCACGTTGTTTTTTTTTTTCACATGTTAGTTGCCATACCAAGATTCACAAAGGGACTCCCTGTGGAGGCTGAGTGATGCATATTTGCGGCTCACACTGATCACAGGTGCTGGAATTGAAGCCAATTCTTCCCAAACTCACGGTTGTGACTGCATTGTGTGGAACAGTGTGTAAAGAGATGAGTGTAAACGCTTCAAAAACACACCTGATTAGCAAACACCAAGGATCTGCGATAAGGTTCAGTCTGAAAGAGTGCTTTAGAAGGCTTTAGCGTCCCTGGCCCTCTTGTAAGAGTAACAAAAAACCAATCACGTCTTTGGTTGCTATTATCTTGACTTCAAGAAAGTAATCCAAAGCAGGATAGCATCAGCTAACAAAAAATAAAAGGATTGCTTGCAATATTGTACAGCTTGTACAAATTATAAGCAAATCCTGGGCAGATACAAGGTGGTCAGAGAAGGGAGTGAGCACAACAGTATAGTCGTGTGTGTTTGCTAAGTGCTAAGATTCAAGTTCTCTAACTCTTAGAAAACCATCTGGAAAGATTTTAGGGTCTCTAATTTCTCTTTTTAAAAAAATCAAAATCCTCCCTGGAGAGGATAAGGCAGAGAGTAGCCAACAGACCTGCCACCTGGGGAAGGGGTCACTAGGCTGGGACAGCAGTTGCAGGGGAAACCATTCTGTGTGTGGTGGACACAATGGTTACAAGATTTCGGGTGTTTTCCAATGATGCCGCCAATAATGAGACTCTTACCCCTGGAGGAGACACATCTGAAACATGGTTATGAAGCATCACCATGGAACTGTGGCCATGCAGTACTGGAAATGCAAAGCCAGCTGGCCTCCCTCTAGCCCTCTGTGGCTCCATCACTTACTACTCTCCCTTCTGCTCCCCTCAATCCAGCTACTCTGGCCTCCTGGATGTTCTCCTCCACCCTGGGCCTTTTCCTGTGTTCACTCTGCCTGGAATGCCCTTCCTGGACAGACAGTAGTGTGGCCCATTCCTGTGCCCCCTTCAGCCCTTTACTCAAACAGCACCTTCTCAGCAATCTCTTCTCTACCTAAAATCACCACCTCAGCCTCAGCCCTGCCTTCTGCACTTACCACCATCTGACATATTACATGTTTTACTTACTCTGTCTGTCTCCACTAGACAATCTCCATTAGGAAAGGTATAAAGTCCTGTTTAGTGCTGTGACCTCAGCCCCAAAAAGTGTCTAGCATACAGTAGGCAGTTAACAAACACTCCCCAAAAGCATCAAAGTGCAAGTGAATGTTGATGGAATAAATGCCAAGTGGCCCAGGCCTGGAGCACTTCCGCTTTCACAGCAAACAGTGCTGCAGTGGCTGTGGCTGGGTATCTGAATACAGGGCTGTGGAGCCCAGTGACAACCAGAGAATGGGCAAATTAGCAGACAAACAAACAAAACAAGCAAAAAAACCCCACATACACAGAAGGTTGTGAATGGGTGTCTTCAATTGTGGTCAGAGGGCAGCAGCAGGTTCAGATCTAGGCAGCTTGGACCTCGGCACAGCTCTGTCCTGCAGGGAAGCAGGAGGGCAGACGGCTCTGTGCAGGGCGTGCTGTCCCAGAGAATGGTCTAAACAAGTTCAGCCTGCTCTGTACGTCTCTCAAGTGGGGCATGTGGCAAAGGAGGTGAAGGGGGGTTGTCGGTCACTCCCCTCTACACCTAATTATTCCTTGGTGCCCTTCACCAAACAGAGAAATTCCATGAGAGCAAAAGAACCAGGAATATTCTTATTTGGGGATAGGGACACCATGCCATGATTTTACACAAGGGACCTGATGTAAAGCTCAAAGGACAAAATAGTCAAAATACAATGTCTGCTCCTATGAAACTTACCCTTTGGATGGGGATACAAGACAGATGGGAAAGAAACAAACTGGTGGCATTTTTCTAAGAAAGGGTCCCTGAGAGTCAAAGAGGGCTAAGGGGGGTTTCCGGGAGGCCGAGGAGCATTCAGGTTGGAACACAGAATTTCTTTGCAGTCTTATGTTTTATCTTTTTAAACAAAATTTATAAATCTGAATTAAATAATTGCTTAATTACTTACCAGTAAACTTACTTGGGGGCTTCCTTGGTGGTTCAGACAGTAAAGAAGCTGCCTGCAATGCAGGAGACCTGGGTTCGATCCCTGGGTCGGGAAGATCCCCTGGAGAAGGGGATGGCTACCCACTCCAGTATTTTTGCCTGGCTACACTCCATGGGGTTGCAAAGAGCTGGACACAACCGAGCAACTGACACACACACAAACATACCTAGTTTTGTTTCCCACAACTTCAAGANAAAGAAGCTGCCTGCAATGCAGGAGACCTGGGTTCGATCCCTGGGTCGGGAAGATCCCCTGGAGAAGGGGATGGCTACCCACTCCAGTATTTTTGCCTGGCTACACTCCATGGGGTTGCAAAGAGCTGGACACAACCGAGCAACTGACACACACACAAACATACCTAGTTTTGTTTCCCACAACTTCAAGACAAACTGATGCTCCACCAAATGTACCAAGAAGACTGTGACTTCAGATTCTCCTTGGCACTGTGATCCCCAGGTAGGTAAGTATTAGCTGTTCAGTCGTACCAGACTCTTTGTGACCCCATGGAATGCATGACACACACACAAACATACCTAGTTTTGTTTCCCACAACTTCAAGACAAACTGATGCTCCACCAAATGTACCAAGAAGACTGTGACTTCAGATTCTCCTTGGCACTGTGATCCCCAGGTAGGTAAGTATTAGCTGTTCAGTCGTACCAGACTCTTTGTGACCCCATGGAATGCAGCCCGCCAGGCTCCTCTGTCCATGGAATTCTCCAGGCAAGAATACTGGAGTGGGAAGCCATTCCCTTCTCTAGGGAGCTTTCCAACCTAGCAATCAAACCCAGGTCTCCTGCATTGCAGGCAGATTCTTTTACCATCTGAGCCACCAGGGAAGCCTGTGACCCCCAAGGGTATCACCCTTATTGGTAAATGTGGAATTTGGACATCACAAAAAACATCATCTTATACCAAAATGTATGACATTTTTAACAATTGTTGTGGCTGTTCAAAAAAGGCCAAAATATTTGGAAAGACTATAATGAGCCTTACCCAATAATACTATAAACATTATTCAAGCTGCTGCCGGTGATATAAACTATATAACAGCCTTTTCTTTTTTTGCCTCAGTTACACTATTTTTTTTAAATGAGGAAACAAGACATTTTGAAAACAAACATATATGTATTTTTAATTATAAATGTAAAGCAAATATGCAATAATGCCAGAAATGAACTATTCTTGACTCTGGGCTCTTTTCAAAAAATACAAGATTTTTTCAAAAGATACAAGATACACAGGTAAATCACATTCATACCTTACAAATGTTAAATAGAAAACAATTTAAATTCATAATGAACAATGAATTTTTTCAGTAGCCTGAAATTTTACTCATCCTATAATTTTATGAGTGAAAAAAAGAGCTAATCTAGTACCTTAATATTATCATTTATGCGTTACTCAAAAGTACAAACACCCTGAAGACAGAGTTTCACACTTATTGTGTGTATTACAAAAACACTGAGATATTTATCAGGCATAACAAATATAATGAAAACTATATGTTAGGATACGTTTCACAAACACAAGTTCAACATTTCTCTTTGGTTTAGAAAACATGAGAGGTAGGTTCAAATAAAGTAAATGCATATTATGTCACCAGATTTTCATTAAAATGTTGACAATTTATGACAGAAATTACTAGAAATCAAACTTGAGTTTAAGAATTACACTGAAAAGTGATAAGAATAATTTCAACTACTAGTTGTCTAAGTCCTAATCACACAAATCAGAAAAGACAGTTGATTATAAAAATGGCTTCAGTAAAATAAAATCATGCTCTTGCTCCATTTTAAGTTTTCTAAATCAAAACATGTTCCTAAAACTGGGGGCAAGAGAAAATATGAATGTACTTGTTTATAAACCAGGCCTTTCATTTCATTATAGGCCCCAAATATGCAGAATTAATATATACTATTTTTAATACATACTATTCTGCTAGGTTTGCACTGCCCAAGTTGAGAATGGCAGGGTCAACTAAATGGTGAGAGGGTAAAGAGAGTGCCATTCACCCATGATCAACCTATTTCACGCAATTAAGAAATTTCAGATAACCAGGAATGGCCTCCAGAAGCCTTCCTGGTGAAGACAGGAGTTTGATTCAAGTAGGAGACAAAGGACAAAGAGAAGAGAGATGCTCTCTAGAGATTGATATAAGTAAAGGGGTTTTGTTTCCTGATGCTTTTCAAAACAATGATAACAAATAATCTCTCGAATAAGTTGCCTTGTGTAGACAATTTACCAGTGATATGCTAATAATCAGTGTGTTGTCCTGAAAACCAAACAATAGTACAAGCAAAATGGAGAAGTGGTCACTGAAATAAATATTATTTTGTCACTCCTCCTTACACAAAAATTATACTAGTGGACTAGGGTATTCACATGCCTTGAAATTCTGCCATTTAATGTTCATTCTTATTCTGCTTAAAGAAAGAATATAAATTCTATACCTATTTGGCTGCTGTAAGGTATGTTTTCATGCAATGATTCTCCATTAATGATCCTACAAGGAAATTTTAAGAAATTCAAAATATATGAACAATTTAAGTTTCTAAGTTTTCTGATCATTTTGTTTTTAAGAAAATGATATTTAAGTATAAAGGAACTGGCATAAACTTGAACCAACCAAAATAAAGATGAAAGATTTATAATTCTACCACACAAATTTAGTTCAAGCAAGTACATTTCTTCAGATTTAGGATTCTGTAGTAGTAAGGATTTAGGATTCAGAGATTGTAGTAAGAACTAATAAGAAAAGATAAAGTATAATTTTGTGGCCTTCTCAAAATTGTATGAGCTTATCAAAACTATGATTTTTTTAGACATTTCTGAATATATAAAATTGAGTCCAAATGTCTGAAATTATCATTAATATGCTCTTTTTGTGAAAAAAAAAAAAAATAGAGCTTCTTTTTGCCATAGATTTGTTTTAATTCTAGGAGAAAATGTCACTCTGGAGACAGTTGAAAGTTTCAGTAATCACGCTAAAGCAAAAAATTCAACATGTCATTTCTGAGTTATTCCTAGAGTTTGTTTCATATTTTCATAAACCACATAACTGATGCCTACAGCAGGGAGCACCTTCATAAAGTTTGGGGTGATGCCTCTGTAAAGTCCTGGTAGTCCTTCTTTAGAAATTATTCGTCGAAAGAGCCCAACCATGTTCAGCTGTGGGCTTTTTTCTATCATGGCTAGAAAATTTAAAAAAAAGAAAAGAAATCAGGCTAATTTAATATTCACACATTTTATTATGACCATATGCAATTATGATTCAGAATGATACTCTAGAATACAATAAACATAAAATTTATTCCAAGGGTCCTCAAAAAGTGTCCCTTTATATAATTCTCCCTGGATAGCACCTAAGAGTGCGTGCTCTGGTAAGGAAAACAATGGTACTATCACTTTCTGTTAGATGTTGGGTTAATTATTTGATATACCAATCCTCCAAGGTAAGAGTTATTATATCCATTTAGTAAGTAAGGAATCTTAGAAAGATAGAGAAACTTGTCTCAACACACTTAGCCAACAAGTAGGAGAGCTGACAGCTGATGATCTTTCTCCTCTGTAAATGGAATGAAAACTATACAGTGTTGTAAGAATCAATAACAGCTATGTAAATCAGCTGGCATTTGTCAAATTCTCAGTAAATGGTGGCTAGAGTTTTTATTATTATAGGACCTAACACTTTTGAACTGTGATTCCTCCCCTCTGTGACACTGTCTCCTTGACTTTGATTACACCGTGCCTCCGGGATCTCCCGTCATCTCACTAATTGTTCTCTTTGTTCACAATTTGCTGACTAGAATCCGCCTGCTAATCCAGGAGATGCAAAAGATGCAGGCTTGATCCTGGGTTGGGAAGATTCTCCCCGGAGAAGGAAATGGCAACCCACTCCAGTATTCTTGCCTAGAGAATCCCATGGACAGAGGAGTCTGGAGGGCTACAGTCCATGGGGTCACAAAGAATCAGGTACAACCAAGGACACACACATGAATGCATTGCATTGCTATATTAAACAGCATGAATTCTGTGCCTCTCTTTTCGTTTTATCCCTGGCCTATCTCATCCACTATCATTTCTTTAAACAGTACACCCTGAACATCCGCACCTCTATCCGCAACCTCTCTTGCAAGTACCAAACGCACATCCCCCAACCAAGCAGTCAATCATTAATTAACCAGCATTTCCAATGCAGATGATTTGTAAATACAGTGTAAAGAGCGGACTGCATGGCACATTCCCCTTTTACTTTTTGGAACTTTCTGGAGTTTGGGAGTTTTTCCCCTGAGTATTTTCAATCCACGGTAGGTTGAATGCTCAGATGTAGAGCCCACGAATGGGGACAGCTAACTGTACTCTTAAAACATGCATTCTCAACATAAGCAAGAAAATCTTACTCTATTTGTGCAGAAACCACAGATACACATTCAGTATATGCATAGTGTGTCTGTGCTATTAAGATTTCATGAAGAAGAACTGATTTAGAATAGAATTTCTAAAAAGCTTCCTTGCTTAGGGAGGCAATAACGTAAAAAAAAAAATGGTTAAGAAATATTATCTTAAAACCACACTCTGCTGTCTCAGTGGAACTTGAGAGTTCCAGAAGCATGTTATTGACGCCATACTTTTAAAGCAGTGCCCTGCTTTCATTCAAAACTCACCTTGAGCCTGCATGCGTGTTCTCACCAAAGCCAAGGGGTAGCTGGCCAGCTGACCACAGGTACTGGATAAGGCACCACAACCCAGCAACACCATGACTCCAGGGTTCACAGAGTCTTTGGCAAAATTATCTAGCCAATGAGACTTTAGGAGCTGCCAGAGAAATAGAAGAGAAAAATAATAAACAGCTACTTACAACTGCTTGCACTCATCCTGATAGAATCAACAAGCTACACTTCTGCAACGCTGGGCAACCCGTTCCCAGGAGCAGCAGCCGCTGCAGAGGCAACAGCTCTGTAGAGAAGCAGGAAGCCACCAGGGATTCAAAACACCAACAACTTGCACTGGGTGCTCCCTTCCTTCTGAGTAAATGTGAGAATCAGTTGCATACCAATGTAGGGTCTAAACAATATTTCCTACAGTATCAATGGAAATAACATAATACTAGGAAGTACATCTGATTTTTTACTTCACACATATGTTATTTCATTCAGTTCTTCTACAAAAGGTGGAGCTATTCTTCTGATTTTAGAAATGAGACTCAGTGGAGTGTTTTTTAAACAAGGGTGTAGAATCAAGTGTGCTGATCCCCAGGCCACGCTTTTTCCCTACTATCCTGGGTCCCTGTGTTTCCATGAGCAGGCCATAACTGAGAGAAACTATATAAAATATATATGCTAATTTACTTTTTAAATAAAAATATCTTAAGTATTAAAATATATGCTAATATATGGGAGAAACCATATACTACTTTAGATATTTTAATGAAAATTTTAATTGCATACTTGGACCTCACAATTATATATAGCTTTATATATTTGGAAGCAAAAACTACATTTATGTGTTTATTTAATGTTCACTTAGTACTGTAATATATGACAATAAATAGAGTCATGAAGGCTAAAGACAATCATGTCTGAACTGCAAAAATAAAAGAAGTGGTTGACTAGAAACTAATCAACTGTTTACACTGTGAAGACTAGAACAGGAGGAAAAAAGAGAGGAAAACATACTCTTGGAACAATTAAAGTTCTATAAAATATACATGATCTTGCAGTCTCCTCTGTTTACTCCATGATCCATTTTCTTCTCATGCTAAGGGCCATTATCATTCCTTATCTCTCAGATCACACTATATTTTTAAACTTTTTTACTTATTTATTTTTATTTCTTTCTGTCTCTCCTTCTTCATTAGCTCTGTACCCCTCAAAATTTTATCACCTTATGAAGATTCTCTGGCAACATCAGGGTCATAACAGGGTCCTGATTCAATAGGACTAGTATCTTTATAAGAAGAAAACACCAGAGAATTCACTCTCTCTCTCTCTCTCCCTCTGGGAACATGGCAAGAAGACAGCAGTCTGCAAGCCAGTAAGACAGCCTCCCTACAAACCAAATCAGCCAAACCTTGATCTTGGATTTCTACCCTCCAGAACTGTGAAAAAGTAATTTCTGTTGTTTAACCCACCCAGTCTCTGGGGTTTTTTGTTTTGTTTTACTTTTTACTTTTGTTTTTTGGTTTTTCTGCCTTTTTTTTTTTTTTTTTTGCCATCCTGTACAGCTTGTGAGATCTTAGTACCCCAATTAGGGATTGAACCTGGGGCCCTGGGCAGTGAGAGCTCAGAGTCCCAACCACTGGACCACCTCAGAATTCTTGATATCTAGTATTTTGTTATGGTAGTCCAAACAAACTAGCACACTACCCAAAGCAATCTACATATTCAATGCAATCACTATTCAAATTTCAATCATACTGTTTGAAGAAATAAAAAAGAAAAATTCTAAACCCAAATGGAATCTCAAGGGACCCCAGCTAGCCAAAATAACCTTGAAAAAGAACAAAGTTGGAGGCCTCACACTTCCTGATTTCAATATATACTACAAAGCAACAGTAATCAACATAGTGCCATGCTGGCATAAAGATGGATACATAGATCAGCTAAACAAAATAGAGAGCCCAGAAATAACTTCTCCACACTGGGCAAAAGACAGTCTCTTCTCAAATGGGAAAACTGGATATCCACAAGCAGAAAAATAAAGTTGGACCCTTATCTTACAACATACACAAAAAACTAACTCAAAATAAATTAAATGTCTAAACATAAGACATAATAATATGCAACTCCTAGGAGAAAACTCAGGGTAATAAAAGCTTTAGGACATTTGATTTGGCAACAATTTCTTGGATATGATACTAAAAGCACAGGCAACAAAAGCAAAAATAGACAAATGGATTTCATCAACTTAAAAACTTCTGTATAGCAAAGGAAATGAGAGAAAAAAGGCAACCTATGGAATGGGAGAATATATTTGCAAACCATATATCTGATAAGTAGTTAATATCCAAAATATATAAACAAATTCTAAAGCTAAACAGCAACAATTTAAAAAGCCTAATTAAAAACTGGGCAAAAGACTTGAATAGACATTTCTCCCCAAAAAATAAATAAATAAATAGATGGACAACAAACATATTAAAAGATCCTCAACATCACTCATCATCAGAGAAGTGCAGGTCAAAAGCACAATGAGATACTGTTTCACAACTGTTGGGACGGATACTGTCAAAAAACCAGAAAGTAACAAATATTAGTGAGGATGTAGAAAACTATACTGTTAATGGGAATGAAAAAGGGTGCAGTGGCCACAGGACTGGAAAAGGTCAGTTTTCATTCCAGTACCAAAGAATGGCAATGCCAAAGAATGTTCAAACTACTGCACAATTGCACTCATCTCACACGCTAGTGAAATAATGCTCAAAATTCTCCAAGCTAGGCTTCAACAGTACATGAACCAAGAAAATCCCAATGTACAAGCTGAATTTAGAAAAGGCAGAGGAACCAGAGATCAAATTGCCAACATCCATTGGATCATCAAAAAAGCAAGATAATTCCAGAAAAACATTTATTTCTGCTTCATTGGCTACAGTAATGCCTTTGACTGTGTGAATCACAACAAACTGTGGAAAATTCTTCAAGAGATGGGACTATCAGACTACCTTAACTACCTCCTGAGAAATCTATATGCAGGTCAAGAAGCAACAGTTAGAACTGGACATGGAACAATGGACTGGTTCCAAATTGGGAAAGGAGTACATCAAGGCTGTATATTGTCAACCTCCTTATTTAACTTATATGCAGAGTGCATCATGTGAACTGCTGGGTTGGATGAAGCACAAGCTGGAATCAAGATTGCCGGGAGAAATAACAATAACCTCAGATATGCAGATGACACCACCCTTATGGCTGAAAGCGAAGAGGAACTAAAGAGCCTCTCAATGAAGGTGAAAGAGGAGAGTGAAAAAGCTGGCTTAAAAACATTCTAAAAACTAAGATCATGGTATCTGGTCCCATCACTTCATGGCAAATAGATGGGGAAACAATGGAAACAGTGAGAGACTTTATTTTCTTGGGCTCCAAAATCACTGAAGATGGTGACTGAAGCCACAGAATTAAAAGATGCTTGCTCCTTGGAAGAAAAGCTTTGACCAACCTAGACAGTATATTGAAAAGGAGCGATATTACTTTGCTGACAAAGGTCCATCTAGTCAAAGCTATGGTTTTTCCAGTAGTCATGTATGGATGTGAGAGTTGGACTGTGAAGAAAGCTGAGCATTGAAGAATTGATGCTTTTGAACTGTGGTATTTTGAACTCTTGAGAGTCCCTTGGAGTGCAAGGAGATCCAACCAGTCAATTTAAGGAAATTAGTCCCAAATATTCATTGGAAGGACTGATGCTGAAGCTGAAACTCCAATACTCTGGCCACCTGATGCGAATAACTGACTCACTGAAAAAGACCCTTATCCTGGGAAAGATTGAAGGCAGGAGAAGAGGATAACAAAGGATGAGACTGTTGGATGGCATCACCGACTCCATGGAAATGAGTTTGAGCAAGCTCCAGGAGTTGCTGATGGACAGGGAAGCCAGGTGTGCTGCAGTTCATGGGGTCCCAAAGAGTCAGACACGACTGAGTGACTGAACTGACAAAAAGCTTACCATGGAATTACTACATGACTCAGCAATTCTACTGGTAGGTATACACCCAAACAAACTGAAATCGGGGACTTGAAGAGATATTTGTATCCCTTTTTCTCAAAAGGGGAAATTATCCTTGAAATTAATTCAACCCCTCAACAATGGGTGTCATTCCAAGTTCCTCAGCCTTGTCAGCAGTTTTTGCCCTTAAGAGAAGCTTGGAAGGTAACAAAAACTTGAAACTCAAAGAAGTCCCTGAGAGACTTGGCAAAATCCACAACCCACATTGGGCAGATTCATCTGAGTGCCCCAATTCAAATTCAAATAGACCATGGTAAGCCTGTTCCTAACATCAAACAATGTCCTTTAAGTCCTAAGGCCTTAGCAAGAATTCAACCAATCATACAGAAGTATAAGACACAAGACCTCATAGTTCCCTGCACTAGTCTCTGTAATATACCCATTCTCCCTATTAAGAAATCCCACAAAGAAGAATGGAGATTTGCCCAAGATTTGAGAGCTATTCATAACACCATCATTGATAGCTATCCAGTTGCCCTTGACTTTCACACTCTTTTAATGGCAAGTCCTACAGAGAGTAGTTTTTCACCATAATTGATCTCTGTAGCACCTTTTTCAGCATCTCTGTGGATTGTGAAAGTCAAATGTTATGTGCTTTCATGTGGGAAGGACAATATACCGGACATGTCAGAAGTCTAGACTGAAAGCCCTGGTTTTTACAGATACTAAAAGCAGATTTATCATCTGTCATTTTTCCATAAGTGCCCACCCTTTGCAATATATTGATGACCTTCTCTTCTTCTTTTCCAAGGAAGCAAGTGAGCAAGTCAGCAACATCTCCTCAAGCTGTTAGCAACTGAAGGTCATGAAGGTCTCCAAAGAGATATTACAACTTGTTCAAACACAGGTCAAATACCTAGGACACCTGATCTCAGATTAAGGACTCCTTTTAGATCCTACTAGGATTCAAAGTGGAGAAGGCAATGGCACCCCACTCCAGTACTCTTGCCTGGAAAATCCCATGGATGGAGGAGACTGGTAGGCTGCAGTCCATGGGGTCGTGAAGAGTCGGACACAACTGAGCGACTTCACTTTCACTTTTCACTTTCATGCATTGGAGAAGGAAATGGCAACCCACTTCGGTATTCTTGCCTAGAGAATCCCAGGGATGGGGGAGCCTGGTGGGCTGCCATCTATGGGGTCGCACAGAGTCAGACATGACTGAAGTGACTTAGCNGGACACAACTGAGCGACTTCACTTTCACTTTTCACTTTCATGCATTGGAGAAGGAAATGGCAACCCACTTCGGTATTCTTGCCTAGAGAATCCCAGGGATGGGGGAGCCTGGTGGGCTGCCATCTATGGGGTCGCACAGAGTCAGACATGACTGAAGTGACTTAGCAGTAGCAGCAGCAGCAGCAGGATTCAAAGTGTCTTAAATTTCCCATAGCCACAGATCAAAAGACAACTTTAAAACATCTGGAAGGGGCGGTCCTAAGATGACAGAGGAATAGGATAGGGAGACCACTTTCTCCTCTACAAATTCATCAAAAGATCATTTGAACACTGAGCAAATTCCACAGAAAAACTTCTGAATGCTGGCGGAGGACACCAGACATCCAGATAGGCAGCCCATTCTCTTCGAAAGGAGGTAGGAAAAAATATAAAAGATAAAGCGAAAGTGACACTGCTCAGTCATGTCCAACTCTTTGTGACCCCATGGACATGCGGCTCCTCCGTCCATGGGATTTTCTAGGCAAGAGTACTGGAGTGGGTTGCCATTTCCTTCTCCAGGGACTCTTCCCATCCCAGGGATTGAACCCAGGTTTCCTGCATTGTAGACAGATGCTTTACCATCTGAGCCACCAGGGAAGTCCATAAAAGATAAAAAGAGAGACAAAAGAGTTAGGGACANGGCTCCTCCGTCCATGGGATTTTCTAGGCAAGAGTACTGGAGTGGGTTGCCATTTCCTTCTCCAGGGACTCTTCCCATCCCAGGGATTGAACCCAGGTTTCCTGCATTGTAGACAGATGCTTTACCATCTGAGCCACCAGGGAAGTCCATAAAAGATAAAAAGAGAGACAAAAGAGTTAGGGACAGAGACCCGTCCTGGGGAGGGAGTTGTGAAGGAGGAGAAGTTTCCAAACACCAGGAAACCCTCTCACTAGCAGGTCTGTGGGGAATTTTGGAATCTCAGAGGGTAACATAAAAGGGAAGGAGAAAAAAAAAAAGCCACAGGTTACGTGTCTAACCACAACTCCCAGCAGATAAGTAGCTCAGATGCTCACATTCACCAGCAGCAAATGGGGGCTGAACACGGAGGCGCAGGCTGCATTGCTTAGGGTAAGGACTGGGCCTGAATGCCCTGAGGACTATCTGAGGGAGCTAACGCGAGATAGCAACCCAAACTGTGGGACAGCCAGAAAGAGAGAGAAAAGAGAGAGAGAGAGAACTTTCCCGCAAAAAGCTCTAACCTACGGCACTGCCAGGACGGCTCACAGAACAAAGGACTGAGCGAATATCCGAGGAGAGCTAGCCAGGTGCAGACCAGCCCATCCCGTGCTGGAGGCACAGAGGCAGGCAGGCGACACCCAGAGCCAGAAGGCGAGGGGCAGTCTCAGCCCCAGGGCCAGCATCCCCTACCAAACTGCGAGCAGGCTCCCAGTTGCTAACCAAGTCTTCCTGGGATCCGGGATGGTTGACATCCACCAGGAGGGCCACAGGCAGAGATCAGCTCCCCAGAGGAGACACACAGCACACCTGAGATGACGCTCCCACTGCACACCCAGGAAACCAAGCGGCTGGGACCAGGGAGGTGATAAGACGCACCCCCCACCTGGGGAGAGTGTGCTCGCCAAGCACCTGGTCGCCTGAGCTGGCTGCACCTAGGAAGGGCACAAAACTCAGGCCCAACCAAGTCTGTGCCTTTATGGAGTACCCAAGAGCCTGAACCTGAGTGGCTTAGACCTGGGAAGTGCACGCAACCCAGGGCCTGCTTTAGATAGTTCCCCTACAGAGCAACCTGGAGCCTGAGCAGTGTAGACTGGCAAAGCACACACACCGTGAGCAGGGGCCAACCCAGTGTGACCCAGACACTGAGAGCACTCCCCACACATGCCAGTGATGTTTGTCTGCCGTATTCCTCCCTCCCGACAGCACAGCTGAACAAGTGAGCCTAAATAAGCGACCACCTTCGCCACCTTGTGTCAGGGTGGAAATCAGACACTGTAGAGACTTGCAAACAGAGGAAGCCAAAATAAACAAAGAAGAGGGAACTGCTTTGGAAGTGACAGGGGCAACAGATTAAAACCTTGTAGTTAGCACTGACTACATTGGAAAGGGCCTATAGACCTGGAGAAGAAGTATAACCTGGAACAAGGAACTATCTGAAACTGAACTGATCCCACACTGCCCTCAACAGCTCCAGAGAAATTCCTAGATATATTTTAGTATTACCATTTAAAATTTTTTTTCATTTTAAAAATCGTTATTACTCCTTTAAGTTTCACTTTTATAACCTACTATTACCTTGCAAAAAAATGACCCTATTTTAAAGCAAATTTCATATTTTTAAATAATTTTTTTGATTTTGCTTTGTTTTTTTAATATTGTATTTTTGAGAGTCTAACCTCTACTCTAGATTTTTAATCATTGCTTTTTGGTATTGGTTATCAATTTTGTACCTTTAAGAATCCAATCTTCAGTACCCATATTTACTTATGAGGGTGATTACTGGCTTAACTGCCCTCCCCCACTTTTGACTCTCCATTTTCTCCCCCAAGTCATCTCTATCTCCGCCCTCCCCCTTCTCTTCTCTATCCAACTCTGTGAATCTCTTTGGGTATTCTGGGCTGTGGAGAACACTTAGAAAACTGATTATGGGCTAGATCTGTCTCTCTCCTTTTGATTCCCCCTCTCCTCCTTCCTCCCTCTTCTCTTCTCTGTGTAACTCTGTGAACCTCTCTGAGTGTTCCAGACTGTGGAGAGCACATAGGAAACTGATTAATGACTAGCTTGCTCTCTCCCCTTTTGATTCCCCCTCTTCTCCTTCAGATCACCTCTATCTCCCTCCTTCCTCTTCTCTTCTCCATGTAACTCTGTGAACCTTTCTGGGTGTACCTCACTGTGGAGAATCTTTTCTCAATTAACCTAGATGTTTTATCATCAGTGCATTATGGATAGAGAAGTCTTGAGGCTACTGTAAAAATAAGATAGAAAACCAGAGGCTGGAGGCTTAAATCCAAAGCTTTAGAACACCAGAAAACTCCTGACTCCACGGAACATTAATTGACAAGAGCTCATCCAAAAGCCTCCATACCTACACTGAAACCAAGCTCCACCCAAGAGCCAACAAGTTTCAGAGCAAGACATACCAAGCTAATTCTGCAATAATGCAGGAACATAACCCTAAGCATTAAAATATAGGGGGCCAAAAGTCACACTAAACCCATAGACACCTCAAAACTCACTACTGGACACTTCATTGCATTCCAGAGAAAAGCGATCCAGCTCCACCCACCAGAACACTGACTCAAGCTTCCCTAACCAGGAAACCTTGAGAAGCCACTGGTCCAACCCCACCCACAGGGAGGAACCTCCACAATAAAGAGGAACCACAAACTTCCAGCATTCAGAAAGGCCACCCCAAACACAGCAATCTAAACAAGATGAAAAGGCAGAGAAATATTCAGCAGGTAAAAGAACAGATAAATGCCCACCAAACCAAACAAAAGAGGAGGAGATAGGGAGTTTAAATGTAAAAGAATTCAGAATAATGATAGGAAAATGATCCAAAATCTTGAAAACAAAGTGGATTTATAGATAAATAGCCTGGAGACAAGAATTGAGAAGATGCAAGAAATGTTTAACAAAGACCTAGAAGAAATAAAAAAAGAGTCAGTCAATAATGAATAATGCAATAAATGAGATCAAAAACACTCTGGAGGGAACCAACAGTAGAATAACGGAGGTAGAAGACAGGATAAGTGAGGTGGAGGATAGAACGGTGGAAGTAAATGAAGCAGAGAGGGGAAAAGAATTAAAAGAAATGAGGACAACCTCAGAGACCTCTGGGACAATGTTAAACACCTCAACATGCAAATCATAGCAGTCCCAGAAGAAGACAAAAAGAAAGGCCGTGAGAAAATCCTTGAGGAGATAATAGTTGAAAACTTCCCTAAAATGGGGAAGGAAATAGCCACCCAAGTCCAAGAAACCCAGAGAGTCCCAAACGGGATAAACCCAAGGCAAAACACCCCAAGACACATATTAATCAAAATAACAACGATCAAACACAAAGAACAAATATTAAAAGCAGCAAGGGAAAAACAGCAAATAACACACAAGGGGATTCCCATAAGGATAACAGCTGATCTTTGAATAGAAACTCTTAAGGGCAGAATGGAATGGCACGACACACTTAAAGTGATGAAAGAGAAAAACCTACAGCCCAGATTACTGTACCCAGCAAGGATCTCATTCAAATATGAAGGAGAAATCAAAAGCTTTACAGACAAGCAAAAGCTGGGGGAATTCAGCACAACTAAACCAGCTCTTCAACAAATGGTAAAGAAGCTTCTCTAGACAGGAAACACAGAAAAGGTGTATAAAATCGAACCCAAAACAACAAAGTAAATGGCAGTGGGAACACACTTATCAATAATTACCTTAAATGTAAATGGGTTGAATGCTCCAACCAAAAGAAAAAGACTGGCTGAATGAATACAAAAACAAGACCCCTATATATGCTGTCGACAAGAGACCCACCTCAAAATTAGGGACACACACAGACTGAAAGTGAAGGGCTGGAAAAACATATTTCATGAAAATGGAAACCGAAAGAAAGCAGGATTAGCAATACTCATATCAGATAAAATAAACTTTGAAATAAAGGCTGTGACAGGAGACAAAGACAGATCAATCCAAGAAGAAGATATAACAATTATAAATATATATGCACCCAACATAGGAGCACCACAATATGTAAGACAAATGCTAACAAGTATGAAAGGGGAAATTAACAATACAATAATAGTGGGAGACTTTAGTACTCCACTCACACCTATGATAGATCAACTAAACAGAAAATTAACAAGGAAACACAAACTTTAAATGATATAATGAACCAGTTAGATCTAATTGACATCTATAGGATATTTCACCCCAAAACAATGAATTTCACCTTTTTCTCAAGTGCACACAGAACCTTCTCCAGGGTAGATCACATCCTGGGCCATAAATCTAGCCTTGGTAAAATTCAAAAAAACTGAAATCATTCCAAGCATCTTTTCTGATCACAATGCTGTAAGATTAGATGTCAACTACAAGAAAAAACTATTAAAAACACAAACATATGGAGGCTAAACAACACACTTCTGAATAACCAACAAATCACAGAAGAAATCAAAATATGCATAGAAATGAATGAAAATGAAAACACAACAACCCCAAACCTATAGGATTCAGTAAAAGCAGTGCTAAGGGGAAGGTTCATAGCAATACAAGCTTACCTCAAGAAACAAGAGAAAAAAAAAACAAATAAATAGCCTAACTCTACACTAAAGCAGCTATAAAAGGAAGAAATGAAGAACCCCAGGATTAGTGGAAGGAAAGAAATCATAAAAATTAGGGCAGAAATAAATGAAAAAGAAACAAAGGAGACCATAGCAAAAATCAACAAAGACAAAAGCTGGTTCTTTGAGAAGATAAATAAAAGAGACAAACCATTAGCCAGACTCATCAAGAAACAAAGGGAGAAGAATCAAACCAACAAATTAGAAATGAAAATGGAGAAATCACAATAGACAACACAGAAACACAAAGGATCATAAGAGACTACTATCAGCAACTATATGTCAATAAAATGGACAACTTGGAAGAAATGGGCAAATTCTTAGAAAAGTATTACTTTCCAAAACTGAACCAGGAAGAAATAAAAAATCTTAACAGACCCATCACAAGCACGGAAATCAAAACTATAATCAGAAATCTTCCAGCAAACAAAAGCCCAGGACCAGACAGCTTCACAGCTGGATTCTACCAAAATTTTAGAGAAGAGCTAACACCTATCCTATTCAAACTCTTCCAGAAAATTCCAGAATCTTAACAGACCCATCACAAGCACGGAAATTGAAACTGTAATCAGAAATCTTCCAGCAAACAAAAGCCCAGGTCCAGACGGCTTCACAGCTGAATTCTACCAAAAATTTCGAGAAGAGCTAACACCTATCCTACTCAAACTCTTCCAGAAAATTGCAGAGGAAGGTAAACTTCCAAACTCATTCTATGAGGCCACCATCACCCTAATACCAAAACCTGACAAAGGTGCCACAAAATAAGAAATCTACAGGCCAATATCACTGGTGAACACAGACACAAAAATCCTTAACAAAATTCTAGCAAACAGAATCCAACAACATATTAAAAAGATCATATATCATGACCAAGTGGGGATTACCCCAGGGATGCAAGGATTCTTTAATATCCACAAATCAATCAACATAATACACAACATTAACAAACTGAAAGATAAAAATCATATGATTATGTCAATAGATGCAGAGAAAGCCTTTGACAAAAGTCAACATCCATTTATGATAAGAAACCTTCCAGAAAGCAGGCATAGAAGGAACATACCTCAACATAATAAAAGCCATATATGGGATAAACCCACAGGAAACATTATCCTCAATGGTAAAAAATTGAAAGCATTTCCCCTAAAATCAGGAACAAGACAAGGGTGCCCACTCTCGCCACTACTATTCAACATAGTTCTGGAAGTTTTGGCCACAGCAATCAGAGCAGAAAAAGAAATAAAAGGAATCCAAATTGGAAAAGAAGAAGTAAAACTCTCACTGTTTGCAGATGACATGATCCTCTACATAGAAAACCCTAAAGACTCCACCAGAAAATTACTAGAGCTAATCAATGAATATAGTAAAGTTGCAGGATATAAAATTAACACACAGAAATCCCTTGTATTCCTATACACTAACAATGAGAAAACAGAAAGAGAAGTTAAGGAAACAATTCCATTCACCATTGTAACAAAAAGAATAAAACACTCAGGAATAAATCTACCTAAAGAAACAAAAGATCTATATATAGAAAATTCTGAAACACTGATGAAAGAAATCAAAGAGGATACAAATAGATGGAGAAATATACCATGTTCATGGATTGGAAGAATCAATATAGTGAAAATGAATATATTACCCAAAGCAATCTACAGATTCAATGCAATCCCTATCAAGCTACCAGCGGTATTTTTCACAGAACTAGAACAAATAATTTCAAGATTTGTATGGAAATACAAAAAACCTCGAATAGCCAAAGCAATTTTGAGAAAGAAGAATGGAACTGGAGGAATCAACTTACCTGACTTCAGGCTCTACTACAAAGCCACAGTCATCAAGACAGTATGGTACTGGCACAAAGACAGAAATATAGATCAATGGAACAAAATAGAAAGCCCAGAGATAAATCCACACACATATGGACACCTTATCTTTGACAAAGGAGGCAAGAATATACAATGGAGTAAAGACAATCTCTTTAACAAGTGGTGCTGGGAAAACTGGTCAACCACTTGTAAAAGAATGAAACTAGATCACTTTCTAACACCATACACAAAAATAAACTCAAAATGGATTAAAGATCTAAATGTAAGACCAGAAACTATAAAACTCTTAGAGGAAAACATAGGCAAAACACTCTCTGATATTAATCACAGCAGGATCCTCTATGACCCACCTCCCAGAGTAATGGAAGTAAAAGCAAAAATAAACAAACAGGACCTAGTTAAACTTAAGCTATTTTGCAACAAAGGAAACTATAAGCAAGGTGCAAAGATAGCCTTCAGAATGGGAGAAAATAATAGCAAACGAGCAACTGACAAAGAATTAATCTTAAAAATATACAAGCAGCTCCTACACCTCAATTCCAGAAAAATAAAGGACCCAATCAAAAAATGGGCCAAGGAACTAAACAGACATTTCTCCAAAGAAGACATACAGATGGCTAACAAACACATGAAAAGATGCTCAACATCACTCATTATCAGAAAAATGCAAATCAAAACCACAATGAGGTACCATCTCATGCCTGTCAGAATGGCTGCTATCCAAAAGTCTACAAACAATAAATACTGGAGAAGGTGCAGAGAAAAAGGAACCCTATTGCCAGAGGTCTGCCTCCATGCATAACAGCTATTTCAGAAGCAGCAGCCCTTACAACATAACTGAGCAAATGGTTACAGTCTCTCCACTTATCATCTATGTTCCCCCATGCAACAGGAGGCTTGCTCAATTCTCATCACATTCAATACCTTTCTGCAAGCCACCTTACCCCATATGAAATATCATTACTAACTTGTGACATAACCCTTTCCTGCTACAACAAGCTCAACCTTGCAACTCTTCTCCCTTTACATAGTGGCAAAACTACTTATTACTGTCTGATCCTAACTGGTCAGTTATTAACCCTTAGCAGTGAAGAAGGCAATGGCACCCCACTCCAGTACTCTTGCCTGGAAAATCCCATGGACAGAGGAGCCTGGTAGGCTGCAGTCCATGGTGTCGCTAAGGGTTGGACACGACTGAGCGACTTCACTTTCACTTTTCACTTTCATGCTTTGGAGAAGGAAATGGCAACCCACTCCACTGTTCTTGCCTGGAGAATCCCAGGGATGGGGGAGCCTGGTGGGCTGCCGTCTATGGGGTCGCACAAAGTCAGACACAACTGAAGTGAATTAGCAGCATCAGCAGCAGCAGTGACTTACAACTTCCTTATGAGTCACCAAATCTGCCCAAAAGTCATTTACTGAATATCTCCCTTTGCTCAAATGTGGTCTAACCCTATGACACTGACTCTTTGAAGTAAGCATTGGAAATTAAAAATTCTCTGCAACAAGGAACATAATTTTATGGCACAGGTCCATTCCAGTGATATGGGACAAAGTAAACCTCTAAGTTGTTTGGCAATGCTTTTAGAGAATGATCTTGATCAAAAGGGCAATATGTGAAATAAAACGGAGTCATTTATGTCAAGGGGTTTTAAAATGAAGCCGAAAGGCCATTCAAGAGTTAGACCTTATGTACGTCTCACCAGATGGAACCATGAACTTAAGAACTGGGCCACACCACAGATAGTCCAAGGACTCTGCAAGAACACTGACAACTTGCCACAGTAACGAATTCTTCTCTCTCTCCAGTGATAGCCTTAGCCATCAATCATGTTTAGCCAACTAAATTCTGCCTTCAGCTCCCTCTAAAATTCTTTGTAATGAAAACCTCCCTTCTTTGCCATTAAAAACCCCTTTTACTCCCTAGCAGGCAATGTTGATATTGCTACCCAAATCTGGGTGCACTGAATTGCAATTCTTTGATCCCAAATAAATGATTTGTGTTTGATTATTTCCTGCTAGGTTTCTTCAGGCTGGCAAGTACAAAGAATAAATCTGTGCTACTCACACATCAGTCTCTTAGCTTTATCAAAATGAAATTTTTACAAACCAAAGAAAATATGCCATTTTTGCTTATTATCTCTCTCTTTAAAATCCCTAGTATCATCTTTCAAGCTGAACAACTACATCTGTAATAATTTTTTTTAAGTATAACTAATTTACAATGTTGTGTTAGCTTCAGGTATACAGCAAAGTGATTCAGTTATACAGTCTTTTTTTTTCAGATTCTTTTCCATTATAGGTTATTACAAGACATCAAATATAGTTTCCTGTGTTATACAGTAGCTCAGTGGTAAAGAATTCACCTGCCAATGCAGGAGGCACAGGTTTGATCCCTGGATTGGGAAAATCCCCTGGAGAAGGAAGTGGCAACCCATTCCAGTATTCTTGCCTGGGAAATCCCATGGGTAGAGGAGCCTGGCAGGCTAAAGTCCATTGGGTCGCAAACAGTCAGACACTACTTAGCAACTAAACAAAGCAAGGTCCATCCATCTTGCTACAAACGACATTATTTCATTTGTTATGGCTGAGTTTCCACTGTGTATAAATACATATTCTTTATCCATTCATCTGTTGCTGGACCTTAGGTAGCTTCCATGTCTTGGCTAAATAGTGCTGATACGAACACTGAGGTGCATGTATCTTTTCAAATTAAAGTTTTCTCTGGATACATATCCAGGAACGGAACTGCAGAAGCATATGGTAGCTCTATTTTTAGTTTTTCTTTAAGAAACTTTCATACTGTTTTCCATAATAGTTGTACCAACTAACATTCCTACCAACAGTGTACAAGGATTCCCTTTTTTCCACACTGTGTCCAGCATTTATTATTTTTAGACTTTTTAATGATGGCCAACTGACTGCTGTGAGGTGATGCTTCATTGTAGCTTTGATCTGCATTTAACCGATAATTAGTGATACTGAGCATATTTTCATGTGCCTGTTGGCCATCTATATGTCTTCTTGGGAGAAATGTTTGTTTAGGTCTTTTGCTGATTTTGTGATTGGGTTGTTTCCTGATATTAAGTTGTTTGTGAATTTTGGAAATTAATCCCTCACTGGTAGCACTGTTTGCAAATATTCTATCCTAGTCTACATGTAGTCTTTTCATGTTGTTTATGGCTTCCTTTGTTGTGCAAAAACTTTTTAAGTTTAATTAGGCTTCATTTGTTTATTTTTGTTTTTATTTCCCTTACTCTAGGAGATGGGTCCAAAAAAATATTTCTGTGATTTATGTTGAAGACTTGTTCTGCCTATGTTTTCCTCTAGCAGTTTTATGGTACCCAGCCTTAGAACTTTAATCTATTTTTATTTTATTTCTGTATATGGTATTAGAGAATTAAACAACTATATCTGAATGTGAGTCTATTATCTTCATTAATATAAATAATTAACAGGGAAATCTAATACAAAAGATCACAGGCATATGGGGTTTCAGAAAGATCAAAGAATACACCCTTGAATTTACTTTTGTTTACAAACTGTTTCCTGGCAGACATGTACTTCTCTATATAAAGTCAAATTCTAACAATGAGAACTACTTAACTATATTGTTGGATTCAAAAGATTGCTACAAACTCACCTCATATACAGCAAGGTCTATACCTGCATAAGGTATAATGCCTAATAAATTGGGAACATAACCTTTGTAAAAAGCTCCCATGCCTTCATATTTCAAAATCTTCTTGGCACAGTCAAACATTCCAGAGTATTGTCCAGTTTTGCCTACAGCCAGCCTGGTTTTCAGAACCTGATTATGAAAGAATATAACAAATACTATTATTAACACTAATACTATCATCATAGAATTTGAAAGGAGTAATTTTACAGAGAACAAATACCTAGCATATATTGTCACTCAAATGACTGTCCAATTTGTTGATGTGTAAGAAACTCTTACACAATATCTCTCTTGAGGGTCTAACACCAGAGTCAAGAAGATGCTTTAGTTGTAAAAAGAATCTGAATTAGGGCACTGGCAGAGGAAACAGAAGGTAATCTATTGATATCTTAATAAAACTGTGACAAATTAGATATGGAGGGTGGGGGAAGGATGACTCAAGAGTTTCTAGCATGGAACTCAGGATGTGGCCAGCAGGATAGAGGGAAGGTGATGCTGTTAACTGAGGTGGAGGATGTAAGAGGAAGCTTAGATATTCATGAGGATATCTTTTGAGGGGTGTGTGGAGTAATATGAACAATAATATTAAGATGCTTGAAAGGAAAGCTATATTAACATACATACCATAAAGATGAAAATTAAATGTATTTCTTAGGTCTTTTCAGTTATTAAAAAACCCTTTGTCATATCAATAAAGATATCTACATCTATAATATTATTTTCACCCTAAAAGAGGAGTTGGTGAACTTTTTCTATAAAGTGAATATTTTAGTTTCTGCAGGACTAAAATACCAGGTCTCTTTTGCAAATTCTTTGGTTTTGTATTTTGTTGTTTTGTTTCTTAAACCACCTTTGAAAGGTAAAAATGCAAAAACCAAAAAAAAAAAATAAAAGGCTGTACAAAACAGTTCACAGATCCATGGTTTGCTAATCTATGCTCTAATGGAAGGATGTCCAGTTAGGATTACCATCACCTAATCTAATTCTAAGGTTCCATTATAAAATTTATGGTATAGAAACTCTTCAGAGAGAATTGGGTGTTCTAATTCTTATTAACACTATTGCAAGCAGCCTTCAAGATAAACCCCAACTCTCCCAGCCTCCTGGTATTTCTACCATGTGTATCCCCTTCCACAGTCTATCAGGGGCAGTCTGCACAACCTACAAAGTAGAGCAGATGTAACCAAAGAGTGCAGTTTCCATCGTGGGTGTTCTCTTTGATAACTGATCTGGAAAAAAATACAGCTGCCATGTTATGAGGATACACAAGCATCCTATGGAGAGGCACATGCAATAAGGAACTGATACCATCAACCAATAGCTATGGGGCCCTGGCAATACACACATGAATAAACTTAAGAGGACGTCCATCCCCCATTGATACCTGCAGGGACTGCAGCCTTGGCAGACACCCTGACTGCAGGTTGTGAGAAATCCTGAACCAGAGGCCAGATTCCTGACCCACAGAAACTGTGAGATGATAAATATGTTTTAAACTGTTAATTTTGGGATAACCTATTATGCAGCAATAGATAAAAATACAAACACCACTAATACAGCAGACTTCATAATAGTACTTACCTCCATAGGATAAATGAAAGTCTGTGCAGTTGCTCCAGCCATGGAACCAGATACAAATCTCTCAAAGGTTCCTATTTTCTGTCCATCCTCAGTAAGCAACTTCTTGTACTATATAATTGAAGTTTTAAATGCACATTAATATTTGCTTTAGAATGAACTATGTTCTTCCCCCATTTCTCCCTCCCATCCCCTCCCAGATTCATATTTTGAAACTGCATTAACCTCCAATGCATGGTATCTGGAGATGGGGCCTTTGGGAGAAATTATGGCCTGATCATGATGAAACTGGGCCCTCATGACAGGGTTGGTGTTCTTTCAAGAGACATCAGAGTTCTCTTTACCTTTCTCCCACATACATGTTCAATCTCATCCTCCTTCCCTCCCCTTCACTTTTCTCTCCTCTTCCTTTCTCTCTATCTCCCCCCTCACTCAACATGCATGCACCAAGGAAAGGCCATGTGAACAGATAGTGAAAGGGTGGCCATCTGCAAGCCAAAATGACAGGCCTCACCAGAAACCGAAGCACCTTGATGACAGATTCCCCAGCTCTAGAACCATGAGAAATAAACTTCATTCTTTAAACCACCCAGTGTATGGTGCTCTGTTATGGCAGCCCAAGCTAAGACAATACCAAAATACAAATCAGCTCCTAGAAATCAATTAATTGACAATGTGATGTTTCTCAAAATGCACACACTGCATTTACAGTATCTAACAGAAAAGCAAGGCTTGAATGCTAATAGACTCATTTACTGGAGAGTGATTTTCAAGCTAGAATTCCACAAAACACAGACGGTCCACAGAGGTGACCCTGTAGCTCCTTTGCTGAAACAGAATCACAGCATTCTTCTCCAGATGCACAGGTTAATAAAGGGCTCACAGCTTTTAGATACTGTCCCCATGGTTTTCACCAGTACAAATAAATCAGATACAAACACATAATAAAACAACTTAGAAAAACAGTTTTTGTAGATAATACATATGATTACACTAACAACCCCAGACCCCTTGGCCCACCAGTACTAAAGCAAGTAACAGGGCCGATCTGGCCATGGGTGGAAGTCTGGCACAAGTGCAGTCAAAATACCGATGGGGCAGGATGTTAATATCATGGGCTCCAAAGGCAGGCAGACCTGAACTGGAATCCCAGAACTATATGGCTCTGAGTAAGTTCACAAACATACTTAAACTGCAGGCACCTCATCTGTGACAACAAGACCTATACCAAACGGGCTTGTTGAAAGAATTATTAGGTAATACATACAACACAGTTAGCACAGTGCTGGGCAAATGTTCAGTGAACATTGCTGTCATTATTATTATTACCATTATCATCTTTATACAGCTTGGCGAGAAAACCTCTGCCCAACTTAGACTGTGGTTAGAAGCCAAGCAAACCAGATTCTTTCTCCTAGACTTGTGACGTGGGTCTACAGGTGTAATTAGGCCCTGATGCCAGAGGGAGAGAGGGGCAAAGGAGCAGACACATGGGGAGGGGTAGGTCAGCAAGGTCCCACTTCTGCACTCCCTAAGGTTCCTCCATGCGGGAGGGGCAGGTCAGTGAGGTCCCACTTCTGCACTCCCTAAGGCTCCTCCATGGGGGAGGGGCAGGTCAGCGAGGTCCCACTTCTGCACTCCCTAAGGCTCCTCCCCTTACTGCCCCAGGCACCCCCACAGAGACCCCTACCGCCAACCCCGCCTGGCTTTCCTGAGGCTTTCCTTAAAATCAGAAGAACTTAGTGCAAAAGTACAGGAATACTTTGTCCTAGTAAAGCTGTGTTTCTCTGCTCATGATAAAAACTGAATACAATTTCAAAAAGTTCCCCAAATGGCAGATATCTACCTCTCCCAAAAGCCAGTGCTTCTATGGGCTCTATTTCTTGAACTACATCATAATGTTAATAACCAAAACTCTTCTGCATAAGCCCTATTAATTTTCCTGTATGTTAGATCATCACAATCATTAAATACAATTTATCAAAAACCATCCTGCACATGAATAGGAACCTTGAAGACATATCTTTCACATACTGTACCCCAACCCAAAGCACCCATCAAAAGTATTCAGTAAATACTTAGTGATTGGAGAAGGAAATGGCAACCCACTCCAGTGTTCTTGCTTGGAGAATCCAGGGATGGTGGAGCCTGGTGGGCTGCTGTCTATGGGGTCTCACAGAGTCGGACAAGACTGAAGTGACTTAGCAGCAAATACTTAGTGACTGATAGAGAATAAATATTTTAAGAGTATGGGTTGGGGCTTTTGTACCCCAAAACACACCATGCACAAAGGGAAGAGTTGTGGACAGAGATACAGGTTTAGACAAAGTGACAGGGCTTAACCCTATGTCACCAAGCTTAGTTTCTACCCCAGGGATGTGGTGTCAGGTGACAGAGGCTTTGAGAGGCTTGCTCAAGGCCACAGAATTTGACTTTTTCAAAGGAGGTTTAGATGGGCTCTCAAAGCCATTGAAAACCTTTTCAGGATTTCAATTTCCTTCCTTTCTTTCTTCCAATTTGTTTTTCTTTCCATCCACCCCATCCATGTCAACTCTCTCTCCATTTGCCAGAATATCTATTTCAACCTTCTCCGATCCATTCTCCTCCAGCGTCCAGTACCACTTCCTCCCTCATTCTAAAAAAAAAAAAAAGTCCTTTCTTGGGAACTCAAGGAAGAACAAAGAGGCCAACAGGCAAGGGTATCTTGGTATTTCTGTCCACTTCCCACAAAATCACCCACATTCACTTCTTCCTAAGCTGACATGAGAAGAGTTCTCCATGCAGTCAAAGCCAAATCCTGCCACAGTCTGGATAACATTTCTCCCTCTGCCCTTCCACTCCCTACCCCACGCACATACTTTCCCTGAATACCTGCAACATGTGTCTAACTCTCTCACTTATATTTTTTAACTTCCTTCTTTGTACTAACATGCTTCCTTCAGCCACAGGCATGCCATGAAAACAAAATATCAAAACCCAACATCCTTGCATTCTGCCACTCTCTCCCTTGTCTTCTCTCCTTCCTTTCATTGAAGGTAAATTCCTAACAAAGGTGTCTCTGTCCAGTTTTCTTTGCCTCCCATTCCCTTTACCTCATCTCAATTGGTTACTTCTCTGAAACATTTATACCAAGTTTTCCTATCCCTGAGGTGATAAATCCTAAAAGATAAAACTTTTTATCATATTTCCTACCCTTCGTGAAAGTCTCTTCTTCCTCTGACTTCTAGGTCATCACTTGCTATGAATTCCTTTCTGTGCATTTCCCAGAGTACCTAGCTAGCTCCCTTCTGGATTCAAATAGGTTTTGTTTCATTGAAAAACTAACAGTTTAGAAAAATGAAGGACAGGATAGTGTCAGCCTGGTATGTAAATCCCTTAAACACATCAACAGAGGATAAAGTGGTGCTCCATTTTGGTTCTCACAGGTGTAACAGCGCAGTGTTATCAGGATCAGGGAGGCAATGTGGTGTTGTGTCCTCATGGTTTCAACTGCCATCTGTATTCTAACTGCCTTCCCTTCTAGCATTTTTCTGTTCATCTTGGTACCTACAAGATGTGTATAAGAGACAGTTCCAAAGCCTTCACCTCAATGACAACCTATCAGAGATCAAAGGTCCTATGGTCTACTCCTTCTACGTGTTACAGAAACAGCTCAAACCCAGCCTGTGCAAGATGCAACCTGTCATTTGATCTCAAAACTGATTCTTCTTTTTGTCTTTTCTGTGTATATGGTTGCTCAAGTTAGAAATCAGAAATCATTCTTTTTTTTTTTTTTTTTTTTTAGAAATCAGAAATCATTCTTGATTCTTCTTTTTCACCTCTGAAAGGTCGGGTGGGCCGTCACACGGAAAATAAAGGCCTTTCCTAACTGGCTCCCTAGTGTCCTGTGCCTCATCGTGGCGACTTTACAACCTCCACATCCACTCAGTGAGTTCTGTTGTTTCTATTTCCCCAAATATTTTTCAGTTCACATCAGTTTTTCTCCAATCACTGCAGCTACTGCCTTATACTGATACTCATCATTTCCTACCTGAATCCCTGACTTATTTCCTTAAGTAGAGCCTCACTCTCTTCCAACACCTTTCTACTTCCCAGGTTGATCTTAAATGTAAATACATTCATTCCACTTCCCTACATAGGACACTTCCATAATGTCCTCCCCACATTCAGGATAAAATCCAGACTCCCATCACATCTGGCTCCTGCCTATCCGTCCAGCCTGTTTTCATCATCGTCTTCCTGGACATACACTCCATGACACTTGAGCCCAGTGAAACTTCAGCTTCCTTAGTGAATGATGCTCTCCTGTGCCTACATTTCTGTCCACAGGCTGCCACTTCTGTTCAAAATATCTTTCCTTTCATCTTAATGAACTAAAGACTGAGGGCAACCTTGGGCTCCAAACCGAGCTCTGGCAGTTCTTTGTTTTCATTCATTCAACAGGGATTTTCCGGCACTGGGAATATACACTGAAAACAAATACTGCCTAAGGAAGCTCACAGTCCTGAATTCAATACTGAATTCTGATAGTGCTAACAGGAAAACAAAGGGAAGGTTCCTGGAGGAAATAACTCTCCAGTGAAGTGCTGAAGCATGTTTACCACCGTAAGACCTAGAGAAAGAGGAATAGGATGTGTGCGTGTGTGTCTGTGTGTGTCTGTCTGTGTGACTAGAGTGGGGGTGGTGGAGGGATGACTGTGAGGTACCCCTGGGTTATCTAGCTGGAGATGCACAGATATGCAGTCCACAGGTGGATGTGTAGGTACCAAGATGAACAGAAAAATGCTAGAAGGGAAGGCAGTTAGAATACAGATGGCAGTTGAAACCATGAGGACACAACACCACATTGCCTCCCTGATCCTGATAACACTGCGCTGTTACACCTGTGAGAACCAAAATGGAGCACCACTTTATCCTCTGTTGATGTGTTTAAGGGATTTACATACCAGGCTGACACTATCCTGTCCTTCATTTTTCTAAACTGTTAGTTTTTCAATGAAACAAAACCTATTTGAATCCAGAAGGGAGCTAGCTAGGTACTCTGGGAAATTTGAGAATATGTATGGCATAATAGTTAACCCAAAGTAGTTTACAATTCACTGCGGAAAAGAATGGGTTTTCTATTATCCAGTGGAAAACTGAATATTCCATAATATAGTATTCTAAGGCAGGTGAGGCATCAGTTTTGGTTGGGATGCTTAGGAAATGCTTCTAATAGGAAGCTGGACTTAACAGAGCCCTGAGGGATAAACAGACCGACACCAGGGAGAGAAAATAAACAGGTAAAACAGGCCCCAGAGAGCTCAAGGACACTGCACCACCTTGTGCAGAGAGCTGTCTCTTGATCTCTAAGAAAAGTTATCATGCAGAAATTAGAATACTGTGAAGAGCACCCAGAAAGGAGTCTGGCTGGATAGAAGCAGAAGATGCCTGTTGGTGGTGTCCAAGGTGAAAATTGGCCAAGCAGCATAAAGTGTAATACACATATCTGCTTACACTAATACAAACTTCCACAAATACTGACTTCCTGCCTATGGAATAATGGTTTTATTAATATACTTCAGTATTAGGTTCTGGCTTTCCTATTATAAAATCCAGTATGTGGTCAGAATAACCTACAGGTATCTAAAATGTAAGCCCTAACTCATGATTTCATACAGGGAAAATATCCTTCCCAATGACAGGCTATAATTTAAGTCATAAAGGCTAGTTTTGTTTTTTGGTTTTTTTTTTCAAATTTTTTCTTTGCTTCTCTATTCTTTTAAGCCAAGAAAAGACTCCGCTAGACTTCGTAACCTTCTCAAGAGTATTCCGTTGCTCAAGAACTAAACACTAAAAAAAAAACAAAAACTAAACACTCTCAAAAATAATCAAAAATCTATTTGAAATAATACAACAGATAAGGTGGAGTTAAATTTCAAGGTTCTTATTATCTATGGTTAACAATGACAAAATAAATCATGGAAAGAATGATTTTGTGCATGCTTAACTAGACAACTCTGCTACTGACCATAAAGAGAAGCCAATTCTAAAATCCACTAGTGTATCTCCTCTTCATATCAAATTAACAGAAAGGTTAATTCAGAAGTAAATCACATTCATTCATTTACTCATTCACTCACTCATTCAACACTTATTGAAGCCTTATCACATGCCAGGCTCTGTCCATGTGCTGGAGTGCATGGAGAAGCAGCCAAGCCCCCAGCTGATAGAGCTTTCATTCTAAATCCAACTCAGTTTTATAGCAATGTCAGATTACACAAAGGATATGAACTTAAAAGTTTTCCTTCCAGATTCTGGATGGGGACACTTTCATAAAAACTTATGTTAATGTGCAACTTCTATTCTGAATTCAAAATGAGTAAGCTAAAATCTTGCGTTTCCTTTAAGAGCTACTTAGAAAACACAAAAACCTTGCTGATATAAGTAATATGAAATTCAGAATCCCAGAATTTAGTGTGGAATCTCTAAATTAATCTAATCTCCTATTACAGAAATTCTTCACAGAGTATATGTGGAAAATTACCAGGTATTAAAGTAATAATCTAAAATGCATGGTATTTTAATTGTTATTGAATCAATTTGACTCCTCCTTGTTAACAAATTCCATAGGTGATAACTATTACCTGTTCATACGCCCAGAACTTAACAGCAGTCTCAGGAGCAATTTTAATGACATTTGTACCATTTCCTCTCCAAAGCGAGCGGATACCTCCTTCTTTCACCATCTGCCGAAAGCCGCCATATATGTTCATTTTCGCTGATTTTGATCCATGGACCTAAAAATAAAGCAAAATGATATAAGATACTGGTGAGATGTTATCATTACTATTTTGAAAGCAGCAATACAACCACTCTCTTTCCTTCAATACTATTACTACAAAAAGATGTATTTAAAAACATAGAAGGTTGAGAAAATCTATAATGGGGAGAAGTGTCACCACCCTTGTAGGAGCCTGACTCTGAGAAAAGCTGATATCCTCGTAGTGGGAAAGCAGAGAAGACATGATCGAGATTAAAATCAGGAACAACATCCATAAGATAAAACGAACCAACTTAATACTTAGCAGACTACGAAACACCCTTTGGCATATGAGCAAGTTCAATTTAAGAAAAATTAGAAAAATATAGTGAAGGCAATATATTATTCCTCCTCCCTGAGAAATAAGACAGACATGAAATGTAAATGGGACTGAAAACAATCTGGATATTATGTTTATCAGAACCATAGAGACTAGGATATACATGGCCTGACACCAAAAAGAAAACCCGTACATTTTATGGCTTATCTTGAGGTATCATGTGTGAACTCCGGACCCAGTGAGTATCGATAAATTACCTGACTCATACTACCAATGTCGTAGTTGTTTAAATAAACTAGACCTTATGCTTGCCTCTATCTAAAACTGATTATATATAATAAACCCCAAATAAAGAAGTCAGCTATTCTTTTTTGTTTTTATTTTGCATTGGGATATAGCCAATTAACAATGCTGTGATAGTTTCAGGTGAACAGCAAAAGGAATCAGCCATACATTCACATGTATCCATTCTCCTCCAAATTCCCCTCCCATCCAGGCTTCTACATAACATTGAACAGTTCCATGTGCTACCAGGAGCAGTAGGTCCTCACTGGCTATCCATTTTAAATATAGCAGTGCGCCACATGTCCATCCCAAGCTCCCTAACAATCCCTTCCCTCTGGAAACCATAAGTTTGTTCTCTAAGCCTGTGAATCTCTTCCTGTTTTGTAAGCAAGTTCACTGTACCATTTCTTTTTAGATTCCACATTTAAGTAAAGTCATACAATATTTCTCCTTCTCTGTCAAAAGTCAGCTATTCTTCTGATTGTTTCAGCTTACACAAAATAAGTCACTACTACATTAAAAAAAAAAAAAAAAGATCAGAGGGGCTGAAGATTAAAAGTTAGCCATGAGGGCAGTATGTGATGTAGTCACAATAAAAACCTTCAATATCAAAGACTTAGGTGAGCTTCCTTGACTGGTGTGCAACTCTGTGCATGCTGTCACAGGCTGATGCCAAGAAATAACACACTGTGACTCTTCGGGGAGAAAACAACAGAAATTCTGCATTTGATTCTTCCATGGACTCAGCCCTATGCTCTTTGCTCCTTGGCTGATTTTAATCTGTATCTTTAGTTCTAATAAACCATAACCATAAGTATAAAAGCTTAAAGTGAGTTCTGTGAATTACTGAATCCAAAGGTACTTTGAGAAACTTCCTGAACTTGTAGGAAATAAAGTTGAAATATATCCATTTTATTTTAAATAAACTGCACAGTAAAATATGACAAAGGAAAGATGAATGCTTATTCAAAATTTCTCAGTCAATTTACTACCATTCCTAAAAACAAAAATATGTGCCAATTCTCTCTCCTTTCCCTTTAAAGCAGTATCATTACCCCTAAATATATTTAGAGATGTAGATATATTCTAGATGAATTCTAGTTGAAAATATTGTCAGAAATCATTCTGTACAGAAATCTAAGGACAAATACAAAAGTATTGACCACAGGAATAATAACACAATTTTTAAAAACCTTCTTAAAGCAACTACTATATTCTAGTGGGGTATTCCAGCCTACTAGGCATTTTCCCATAACTTACATTGTTTAATGTTTTTGCCACTCTTGTTAGATAGTCTTGCTCCCATTCTAGAATGAAAGAAAATGGAGCCTCAGGGGTTTCATGCAGTATGAGAAATATAGTCAAAAACACTCCATTCCTTGTCTAATTTGTTGTGAAGGAAAAGTTATTCAACTCTCTGAGCCAGATAATATGAGGATAAAATCCTCTGGCTGCATTATTAGAAGATTAAATGGGTTACCATAATGAAGACCAAATATTAATCCTTTTCTTTTCCTCTTTCTTTCCTCTCTGACCAGCCAGGGTTACACTGCTAGTAAATAGCAAAGTCAATCTATAAAACCAGGTCCTTTCTACTAACCTCAGATTTAGAATAACTTTTTAAATTACATCTTTGTTCCAACAGTCTAGATTTCAGTAAGAACCCTCTTTTAAGAAAGTACATAAAATAGAAGGAAAATATAAGTAGTTTAAGGAGAGTACTACAACAATGGCTAGAGATTTTCCTTTCTAATTAAACATTTGAGTAGGCACAGGATGCCAAGATTAAAAGTTCATCACACACATGTTCACCACACCTTCCTGGAGAAGGAAATGGCAACCCTTTCCAGTATTCCTACCCGGAAAATCCCATGGACAGAGGAGTCTCGCAGGCTATAGTCCATTGAGTCACAAAGACTCAGACACAGCTGAGTGACTAAGCACATACCTATGTACCAAGAACTTAAAGTAAATACTTACTTGGCCTGAATTTAGGATTAATAGCAATAAAAATGAGAGACTCCTTTTTAAAGGTATGATTATTACTGAGATATCTTTTATCTTTTTTCAAAGCACCACATTTCTCACTATTTCAGAATACTCTGGACACACTTAGACACAAGGTCGTAAAGCTCACCTGCATCATGACTTTCAGACGATCCAGAGGGGCCGTGCTTGTCCGAGAGACGGCCCCGGCAACACCTCCCGCCAAAAGCTGCCTCCACCACTGTCCCGACTCTTTCTCATCTTCTGTGAATTCATCTGGAATAGTTAAACTATCTCCTATGTCAATACCCTGTTAAAATGGAAGAAAAATCCCCAGGATCCTTCAATTAAAGAGAGATCATTCCAGAAGGTTTGTTTCCTTTAGAGAGGAATTATGTGTTATTTTATAAAGATCAGTTTCAATCCTTAGAAAGTATTATACTGAACCAATCTGAGCATTTAGGATTATAAACAGCCTATTTACACTAAATAAAGTACAGTATCAGTCCACAAGGAATGAAAATTAACAGTAATTACAAATTTACAATACAACAATTACAAATTTTCTTAACAGATTCAGGATAACTTTTCCAGGTCTCAGTTGGAATGAAAGAGCAGTGTTTTATCAGATGTAGAGAATCTTACTAGCTATAGAAAGAATTATTTTGTCAGTTCTTCAAAGATACTCCTTTTATCTCAAAATTATATCTACATTATATTTTATATCATGATATATGCTCTAAATATATAAATGAAAATTAAATTAAAACTGTAATGTGAATGTCCCTAAACTTATTTCCTGTGTATAAATATTTTTATAAATCTAACTTGCCATTTAAAAATTTAGCTAACAGGGAGAATTATCTACCTTTCCATCTATTCTAAACATTACAATGGATAACAAATATAATTTGACAGAAACAAAATTGTATAATAATATTTTTACAGCTTTATTATCTAAATGGTTCTAGTATAAAAGATTTTATAAGTAAGAATGTCGAGGTTAGAAGCTTTGCTATAATAGAAACCCTCTACTTCATTTTTACTATCAAACAATGGATATATGGTTATAGTCTCAACTATTAACTATCTACAAAGATAAAATAATAATTTGATTATGTAAATATGATTTCACATAAGCATAAATTTTATCAAGGCAACTGAACTACTAATATATTATTATTTATACTTATAGTTGAAAAGGCATCATTTTCTGTTGTTCAGTCGCTAAGTCATGTCTGACTCTGCAACCCCATGGACTGCAGCACACCAGGTTCGGCTGTCCTTCACTATCTCCTGGAGTTTGCTCAAACTCAAGTCCACTGAGTCAGTGATGCTATCTAACCATCTCATCCTCTGCCAGCATTTGTCACCATTCATTTTACAATTTTCTAGGTAAGGTTAGGCATTGTTACTAGTGGCAATGTGAATGCTAGGGTTCATTTAGTACATATAAAATGTACTAAAAACCAGGAATAAGTATAGAAGTCAAGCTTATTCAGTTCAGTTCAGTCGCTCAGTCGTGTCCAACTCTTTGCGACCCCATGAATCGCAGCACGCCAGGCCTCCCTGTCCATCACCAGCTCCCGGAGTTCACTCAGATTCATGTCCATCGAGTCAGTGATGCCACCCAGCCATGTCATCCTCTGTTGTCCCCTTCTCCTCCTGCCCCCAATCCCTCCCAGCATCAGAGTCTTCTCCAATGAGTCAGCTCTTCTCATGAGGTGGCCAAAGTACTGGAGCTTCAGCTTTAGCATCATTCCTTCCAAAGAAATCCCAGGGTTGATATCCTTCAGAATGGACTGGTTGGATCTCCTTGCAGTCCAAGGGACTCTCAAGAGTCTTCTCTAACACCACAGTTCAAAAGCATCGATTCTTCGGCACTCAGCCTTCTTCACAGTCCAACTTTCACATCCATACATGACCACAGGAAAAACCATAGCCTTGACTAGATGGACTTTAGTCGGCAAATAATGTCTCTGCTTTTGAATATACTATCTAGGTTGGTCATAACTTTTCTTCCAAGGAGTAAGCATCTTTTAATTTCATGGCTGCAGTCACTATCTGCAGTGATTTTGGAGCCCCAAAAAATAAAGTCTGACACTGTTTCCACTGTTTCTCCATCTATTTCCCATGGAGTGATGGGACCAGATGCCATGATCTTCGTTTTTCTGAATGTTGAGCTTTAAGCCAACTTTTTCACTCTCCTCTTTTACTTTCATCAAGAGGCTTTTCAGTTNCAAAAAATAAAGTCTGACACTGTTTCCACTGTTTCTCCATCTATTTCCCATGGAGTGATGGGACCAGATGCCATGATCTTCGTTTTTCTGAATGTTGAGCTTTAAGCCAACTTTTTCACTCTCCTCTTTTACTTTCATCAAGAGGCTTTTCAGTTCCTCTTCACTTTCTGCAATAAGGGTGGTGTCATCTGCATATCTGAGGTTATTGATATTTCTCCCGGCAGTCTTGATTCCAGCTTGTGTTTCTTCCAGTCCAGCGTTTCTCATGATGTACTCTGCATATAAGTTAAATAAGCAGGGTGACAATATACAGCCTTGACGTACTCCTTTCCCAATTTGGAACCAGTCTGTTATTCCATGTCCAGTTGTAACTGTTGCTTCCTGACCTGCATACAGATTTCTCAAGAGGCAGGTAGAGTTTCTCTTGTTTCCAGGAACAGATTGCACACTGAAATGAATTGTTATTTATGTCAAGATATTTCAGCAGGATATTAATGGAATTTAATTAAAATTTGAAAGTTTTGAGGAATACAGAGAGATAGGTGTGCAGTGCTGAGCAGATGAGCCAAACATTTATTTAACTTACAATGATTATTATGATAGATGCCTTATTCCAGAGATAAATCTGAACAAGCAAATTTCAGAAGGGATCTTTGGCTATATCAACCATGAGGTACAGAGATATATTATCTCAGTGATATATTTTCTGTACAAAGTAACAGCCTATAACCTTTACCCTTCCCTAAGGCAGAATCCACAGAGTCAAAGGCTTTGGTATAGTCCATAAAGCAGAAATACATGTTTTTCTGGAACTTTCTTGCTTTTTCCATGATTCAGTGGATGTTGGCAATTTGATCTCTGGTTCCTCTGCCTTTTCTAAAACNAGGCCATTGTTCCACGTCCAGTTATAACTGTTGCTTGTTGAGCTGCATAAAGATTTCTCAAGGAGCCCATAAGATGGTCTGATATTTCCATCTATTGAAAAATTTTCCACAGTCTGTCGTGATCCACACAGTAAAGGCTATAGCATAGTCAATGAAGCAAAAATAGATGTTTTTCTGGAATTCTCTTGCTTTTTCTATGATCGAACAGATGTTGGTAGTTGATCTCTGGTTCTTCTGCCTTTTCTAAATCTAGCTTGAACATCTAGAAGTTCTCTGTTCATGTACAGCTGAAGCCTGACTTGAAGAATTTTGAGCATGATTTTGCTAGCGTGGAAGATGAATGCAGTTGTGCAGTAGTTTTAACATTCTGTGGCATTGCCTTTCTTTGGGATTGGAATGAAAACTGACCTTTTCCAGTCCTGTGGCCACTGCTGAGTTTTCCAAATTTGCTGGCATATTGAGTGCAACACTTTCACAGCATCATCTTTCAGGATTTGAAACAGCTCCACTGGAATTCCATCACCTCCACTAGCTTTGTTTGTAGTGATGCTTCCTAAGGCCCACTTGACTTCACATTCCAGGATGTCTGGCTCTAGGTGAGTGATCACACCATCATGATTATCTGGTCATGAAGATCTGTTTTATATAGTTCTTCTATATATTCTTGCCACTTCTTCTTAATATCTTCTACTTCTGTTAGGTTCATACCATTTCTGTCCTTTGTCAAGACCATCTTTGCATGAAATATTCCCTTGGTATCAGTAATTTTATTGAAGCAATCTATAGTCTTTCCCCTTCTATTGTTTTCCTCTATTTCTTTGCATTGATCACTGAAGAAGAGCTAGTATACAAGGGGTAGTATATCTTTAAAGTTTCTGCACATATACATTGCTACATAATCTTTTTCATGCCAGTTTGATTTACTATAGATACTTCTGAAAGGAGCCTTATTTAATTACAGTAGAAAAGGGTTGACTTTTTGATAGGTATGGTAACTTTATAATCACAGAGCAATATATTTTTCTTTAATGCTCTGTCAGTAGCATAATATTTTAGTTTTGACTGTTCTAGTACAAATTTGTCTTCTATAATACATTTTAAATTCAAATTATTAAAGTTCATTTTAAAATATATGTTAAAGATGAATACATTGCATGCTCATATTTAAGTGAAACTAGCTCATGACCTCTTAAAATGATGTATGACTTAAGTGTGTGATCCTACTCAAAGGGGAAGTTAACTTTTAGCTTCATCAGAGAAAATACCTTCAAAAACAGTAATGAAAAATGGTTCTTCTTAACATCTTTATATTTTCCTAGATTTATTCCTACTGTTTTCCTTGTTATCTTCTTTTTCTCTGCTCTCTGACTTCCATGGTAAGTTCACTGTAAAGATAAGCCTGGACAGTATTTCCCAATTACTTCTTATGTATCAGGGACACTACTCAACATGTGGATCAGTAAAGAGATATTTTTAATTAATTCTAGAATTCTGGAATGTTTTAAAACATTCTAGCAAATTTTTAAAAAATCATGACAAATTGACAAATGTGAGAAAAATGAAATACTTTCTTAAGTCTCTCTCATCTCTAAGAGTAATCACTGATAGGTTTGGGAGATATTCTTCCATATAGAATACTGCTTAGTTGCTTCAGTAATGTCCAACTCTGTGCAACCCTATGGACTGTAAACCACCAGACTCCTCCATCCATGGAATTCTCCAGGCAAGAGTACTGGAGCAGGTTGCCATTACCTTCTTCAGGGGATCTTTCTGACTCAGGGATCGAACCTGGGTCTCCTGCATTCTGGGCATATTCTTTACCATCTGAGCCACTAGGGAAGCTCCAGATATATTTCTCTTATGTATTCTCTTGGATGAAGCATGCACACACACATATACACACACACACAGTATGCTATTAATATACTAACAGAATTCAAAGACTTAATTAACTTTAAGATTGTCACTGCTTAACTTCCATATGATACTGAAAACTATAATAGATTCTTGAGTTTGATAGAATTTTATCTTGGTTTTAAAAAGTTTAGAAACCCCATAGATATTTCATAAATTAAAAGTCACATTATATTTTACATATATGTTTCAGGCAACTTTTAAAGATTCATTATAAGCTGAGGTTCCTTATACTTAAAAATTTAGAAATTGCTTACTAAGAGCATATTTTTATGTATGTGTGGGTAATGAAATATTTGCATGAAAAATTAGAAGGTAGACTGGAGATATATTATACTGAAGACAAGAGGTAGGTTAAGAGATGTGGCTGACAGACAGGAAAGAGTCTCATTAGCAACATGGCCAGGCCATAGGAAGAACTGAAATTTCATTCATTGCAGCTCAGATTGCAATAGTAGTTACTTTTTAACTAAGAGTGGGTCTGAAGATAATTCTAATAATCTACTGTGTTCATGACCTATACCTTCTTTCCATCTCAAATTCAAACTGTCATCAGAGAATGAATTTGGCTGGATTCATTAGCCACTATCCAGTATGAGTCTGAGGCTACTGCTCAGACTAAGATCTCTGCATTTCCTCCGTATGCTGTCTTTGGGATAGGATCCATGACTGATCCAATTAACCACATCTAGGGTGATGGGCCACTGTAGCACATTGTATGGTGACTGTTGCATAACAAATCTTTCAAAATGTATCTGTGAACATTGGAGACATTTTAGGGATTTTTAGAGAATGACAATATGATTAAAAGCCTGAATTTGTAGTCTTGCATTAGAAAACATTAACATGGGAGCCTAGTTAATGGGCCTTTATTAAACTGAGTTATTTGCCCAATTTCTTGTCCCTCCAATATCCATTATCAATGCCTTTTGCTTTTTTTTTTAGGTTGAAGAGAAAGTTTTAATAGATAATTATATTTATACCGGAGAAAGCAATGGCACCCCACTCCAGTACTCTTGCCTGGAAAATCCCATGGGTGGAGGAGCCTGGTAGGCTGCAGTCCATGGGGTCACTAAGAGTCAGACATGACTGAGTGACTTCACTTTCACTTCACTTTCATGCATTGGAGAAGGAAATGACAACCCACTCCAGTGTTCTTGCCTGGAGAATCCCAGGGACGGGGGAGCCTGGTGGGCGGCCATCTATGGGGTCGCACAGAGTTGGACACGACTGAAGTGACTTAGCAGCAGTAGCAGTAGCAGTATATTTATACCAATTTAAATGGAGGATGGAGCCCACAAAGGGAAAAAAAGCCTAGACCCTCAAAAGTTGCCATGTGGCCCTGCCTTCCAGACTTAGGCAAGGCATATGGGGCACAAGACAGTGTTCAAACTTCCTTCAGCCCCTTCTACCTCCTGGATGGTCTTTGGGACCCCTGATTCAGTGTACCTGTTCTCAACCTGGGCCTGTAAATCACCCAGAATTTGATGAAACATGCTGTGTGCTTTTCTGGGGAAGCAAACCCAAAGCTTTTATTAAATTCTCAGAGGGATCCAGAAAGATGTAGCACTGCTTTTCAAAATTAACCATGTTGAAGTGAGAAGCACCATGATGATGTAAGAGACATGTAAGATGATGAAGAATAACTCAGAGCGGCACAGTGATAATGTTAGAAACCCCATAATGATGAATAGATACTCCCAGAAGATGTAGAGAGACACTGGGGTGACTCTCGGAGTCTCCTAGAAACACAGAGAGGTACTGTGATGACATGAAAGGAGTGTGTTGACACAAAAGGCGCATGATGATTTGGAACACTTTCAAACACACGATTTACTTCCCAGTTTCAAAGCACTGGGGTTTGGATCCAGACAGGAGCGCTCTGAAGTTGGGCTCGAGTTTCTCTATGGTCAAACCTACTGATTGCTTCTCTTGTGTGTTTAGGTACTCCGTCCCCAAAGGAGTTTTGCAAAGCTAAATACACAGCTGACACACTGAAGTTGACATCTACAAAATGTGTTGTCTTAGTCTGTGGAAAGTGGAAGTGTGAGTTGCTCAGTTGGGTCCCACTCTTTGCGTCCCCATGGACTATAGCCCACCAGGCTTCTCTGTTCATAGCATTCTCCAGGCAAGAACACTGGAGTGGGTAAACATTCCCTTCTCCAGGAGATCTTCCCAACCCAGAGATCGAACCTGGGTCTCCCACGTTGCAGGCAGATTCTTAACAGTCTGAAACACCAGGGAAGCTTTATTGGTGACATACTGAACTCAAAACCTAGAAAACGTTTTGTCTTAAGTTTAAATGGTTGCAAATGTGGAAATGTCCTGCTGTTGATGATTTTTCTGTGTGTAGTGTAATAGATGTAATATAAAATCCAACATTTTGACCTGTTTGAGGATACAGCTCAGTGGTGTTACAAGTACTTTCACATTGCTGTGCATTCATCACCACCCTCCATCTTCAGAACTGTCCTTTGCTTTTTGACCTTGCAGTTCCTTCTATCAGGAGTATAATATCACCTCTTGACTTCGGGCCTGGTTATGTGTTTTTCTTTGCCCCCCCCCCAAAAAAACAAAAACAAAAACAAAAACCAGCATCAGTGATAATATGCCAGTTCTAAAACTAGGACTTTAAGAGAAGTCACATATTTGTGCTCTTGTGTCTCTGATACGGATGTGAGGAAAACATTCTCAAGGAGAATGAGAGGTATGTGAAGCAAGCTCAGACTTGACCTTAGTTTATAGTTGCCCAGGTATGACCAGACTAAATTTAGTAGAACACCACTTGACTCGCTGATAATAGATATTGTTATATAACACAGATTTTTGTGGTTGTTTGTTATGCAGCAGTATATGACCTCTACTGACCTAAACTTGACTGATCGCAATGGAAAAGGAGGGGATAATAAAGATCATGCTTTCCTTCTTAAAACACTTTTAATTTTTGAGTTTTGTAACATCATACTCTCTTGTATTTTGTTCTATCTGTCTAGCTATTACTTCTCAATCACCTTTCTACTTTAGCATTGAAATTCCACAATGATTGATTTTGATATTTCAGGCTAACCTAACATTCATCGAACAAGTTCCACTTGGTCATATTCTGTTATCTTTTTCTCTTTTAAAATTAAGTTCTTAAAAACATAGTGTTTAGAATTTTTGCACCTATATTCCTGAGAGATATTGGTCTATAATTTTCCTTTCTTATAACATGCTATTAAGATTCAGAATAAATATTATATTAATCTTATGAAATGAACTCAAATTCTTTTTCTCTTTTCTGAAGAAGTTTGTGTAAAAAGCTGTATTTCTTTTTGAATGGTTTGAGATCATTTGGTGAAAAAAGCCAACTGATACTAGAGTTTCCTTTTGAGAAAGTTTCTATTTATGTATTAATTTCTTTTAACATACCTAGTACTATTCAAAACTTCTAGTTACTCTTGTGTCAGATATAATATTATGAATTTCTCCTTTCATAAGACGTATTGAATTTGTTGTTAAACATTTGTTCAAAATGTTTTGCCTTTTTATGATTGAATCTATGTAAAAATAATGTATCACTTTTATTCTTAAAATTCATATTTCCTTTGTTTTTAAAGGGATTGTAAATTTGCTTTTTCATTTCAAAGAATTTATTAGTAGAACTGTTGAGTTTTATAATTGTACATCTCTATTCGATTTCTTTGACTTCTGTTCTTAAACGATTAAGAACAGAATCATTTATTAATGAAAGGATTTTCCTTCTTACTTTTTTATCTTTAATTTGCTGTTTTTTCTTAAGTTCTTGGAATGAAAGTTTCAGTAGTTTATTTTCAAAATTTCCTGTGATATCCTGAAAAGAATCTTTTCATGTATGTCTTCTTCTAGAAATTGCAGAATGAGTTTTCCCTTGCTATATCTACCCACCCTCACAGAATGGAAAGGTCTTCCTTTTTCTAAAAAATAATTCTATTTATTTATTGGCTGTGTTGGGTCTTCATTACTGCATGGGCTTTTTCTCTAGTTGTGGCAAGTGGGAGCCACTCTCTGCTTGTGGTGTGCAGACTTCTCATTGCAGTGGCTTCTCTTGTGGAACGTAAGCCTCTTGGGCATGAAGGCCCCAGTAGTTGTGGCTCCTGGGCTCTAGAGTGCAGGCTCAGTAGTTGTGGTGCATGCACTCAGTTGCTCTATGGCATCTTTCTGCATCAGCGATCAATCCCACGTCTCCTGCATTGGCAGGTGTATTCTGTACCACTGAGCCATCAGAAAAAACGTTCTTCTCTCTTTTAATGCAGTGTTTCTATCTCAGTGAATGTCAGCATCATTCAGCTGGCTGTAAAACTCCAGATACCTGTTGGCATCCCCAAACATTCTCTTTTCTCTCCTCTGTCAGTCCCTATAACAAATCAGTTATCCAAGCTAGTAGCTTCTAATGTCTAAATATATCATACACCCATCCACTTCTGTTTCCCCTCCTAAATATGCCTCATATCCATTCACTATTCTTTACTTCTATTTTACAAAAAAAAAAAAAAAAAGAAGAAGAAATAAATTTAATTTCTTTTCTCCCTTTTAGATACAATCTGCCAGGATAATTTTTTCTAATTTTTAAAAAATGATACTTCAGTGGATTCTAATTTCTTGTTATATTGATAAGAAAAATGATAAAAGCTCTTTTATTTATTTATTTTTTTAAAAAAGCTCTTTTATATTGTCTTAAGTTTCTGCATGACTATATTTCCCTGCCTTTCCAATCTCCTCTTTTGCTGTGCTTTCATTTGTTGTTCATGCTTTATATAGAATTTCCTTCTCACTCTTCTAACATGCCACCATTCTCCTTCTTGAATCTAGTCATTCACACAAGCTACTTCCAATATTAGTGTGTTCTTTTTCTTATCCTTGTAAAGGATTTAACTGAAAATCACTACTTAAAGAAAGTCTTCTGTGACTCTCCAGACCTAGAGCAGGTACCCCAGAGTATATTCTCAAATAATTTGCATTACTTTTACATAACACTTTTCCAACCTATAAAAATGTGATTTTTAATTTTTTGATGCCACTTTTAGAATGTATATTCCATGAGAGGAATGATCATATTTGAATTATTATCCCTTATATTCCTAGTTTATAGGAAGAACTTTGAACATAAGTAGTGTTCAATAAATACCTAAACCTTGAAATAAGTGAACCCATCAGAAACTTGTCTGCTGTAATAGATAAAAGATTTTGGAAGGCAGATAAATATGCAAGGGAGATGGTTCTAATTGTTAGAGATTTAGGAGGGGGGACATTCTTTGTCTCTTCTGTCTTATCATTGTTTTATAATGTACATATACAGTTGAATAAATAATAATGTATAACTATGATAAAAATAATACCCAGATACTGGCATTTATTGAGTACTCACAATATGCTTGATACTGTTTTAAGTACTATATATATATATATATCTCATTTAATTTTTATAGAAACCCTATAAAATATTACCCCAACTTTATAAGTGAGAAAACTGATATACTAACTTTCCTGTGGCTACGTAACTACTAGTTTTTAGAACTAACATATGAATTCCAGATTTCTTGCTTCCAAGCCTCACTACTAACCATTACGCTATGTGCTCTTGAAGGATTTCCTCCCTTCATATCACAAATAGGAGTTTAAAAAGAGGGCGATTGATGGTGTCACTGTTTTTCCCTTTTTTGGTGCTTATTAAATCCAATAAAATGGCACACTCTATAATTATATTTGAGCACCTGATGTTTAAAAATTCTGTGTTGTTCTAAAAATAGTCAGTGGGCAATGAAGAATTGATAGACATTTTAATTTACCCAAAAGATAGCCTGAAAGAGCCAGTACCCTTATTGTTAGTGTGCTAAACAGCTAAGTAAATCTTAAGCTCATATTAACCATCCAGAAGGATTTCTGGGCTTCAGGCATGCATGGATCCACAGACTGAGATGATGTCATTAGAGCTCAATTCGCTCTTTCTCTTGTGTTTTTATGAGAGCTCTTTTATGTAGTGGCAAAATGCCTTCAAAAGGGTTGTGCTTATAGCCTGTTACCTTGACAATCAAAAGGAAAGGACAGCTAGAAGATTTCTCAATGAGTAAAGCAAAAATTCTTTCTAAAATTCTTTTTGCCCTTCCTTGGATCACCTGTCTTGCTGTGAACTGATCACTGTGGTTAGTGAAATTAAGTAGTCAATCTATATCCCCATACCCTAAACTGAGAGGGTGAAGGATAGTTTTTCAGAGAAAAATCAGGAAGTTCTTACCAAGTTACAGTGAATGAATAATAAACAGAAACTACAGATGACAGCTATAGATACTGACAGAAGAAAATTAGAGACTTTTTTTTTGCTTGTCAAGTTTAAGTAATAATGACAATAATATGACTTGCATTATTACTCATAGTTATAAAGAAAGTGTGAAGGTAACTGTCCCACATTGTAGTTTAACTCATGACACTGATAGTCTTGAGACCTAAATGGTTTTCAACAAATATAGTTATTACCACTGAATGCCAGTAATCTCTTCCTTAAAATCAGTTGTTCTACATAGAAACACTAACCCAGAACCTAGTTCTCATTATTCTTAAGTGGGAAAAACAATAGTGCATTTTACAAAAACCCACACCTCAACAATTGTCTAAAATTGAAAGGTTGTTGTTGAATCACGCGAAGATGCTGGGATTCTTGGCACCCAGAGGAGAATAATTCAATATGGGGCCAGAGATAAGGCTTGTGTAATAAAGAGCTTTTGTGTAATAAAGTTTTATTAAAATATCAGGAAGATAGAGAAAGCTTCTGACACAGGCATCAGAAGAGGGCAGAAAGAGTACCCCCTGGCAGTCTTCAGCTGGATGTTATATAGTCACAAGCAGTCTGTTAATAGAAGAAGGGAATGTCTTAAAACTCAGAATGGTATAAGGCCCCTCACCCATAAGATGCATTTTGGGATAATCTTGGCATCAAATGGTTCATTCTGGGCCATAAAATGATTAACTTGAATCTTGAAGAAGGGCAGATCACCATATAAATAGTTTCATTTACATAGATTAGGGGAACTATATCTGAATATAACATACTGGTTTGTCAAGTAGATTATGAGCCAAGAGGCAGAAGCGACTTGAAAACAGAGTTTGAGGTAACTGCATAGTACATTAGCATCAGTTCAGTTCAGTTCATTTCAGTCGCTCAGTAGTGTCTAACTCTTGGCTACCCCATGAATCACAGCACACCAGGTATCCCGGTCCATCATCAACTCCCGGAGTTCACTGAGATTCACGTCCTTTGAGTCAGTGATGCCATCCAGCCATCTCATCCTCTGTCGTNATGAAAAAAAGTGACTGTGTAAGCAACCAGAAAAGAGCCACCCAACTCATATTATTCCCAGTGAATTAATAAGACAGCATATACTGAGCCATACTTAGGTACATTTGCTTAATCTTCTCCAAAGTATACAGGAAAAAATGGTGGTATGAACTGATAAAATCCTTCTTCAACAGCACTTACATAGTTTTATTATTTTTGTTTATATTACACCTAGTGTTGTTTTACAATTAAGTATGAACAGGGCTCTTCCATTCTTTCGAGGCCACGCCACAGAGCATGCAGGATCTTAGTTCCCTGCTGGACAGTGGTTAAGAATCCACCGTGCAATGCAGAGGACGTGGGTTCGATCCCCAGTCAGGGAATTAAGATTCCAGAGCAAGGAAACCTGAGTGCTGCAACAACTGAGCCTGCATGAAACAATGATGATACCAAGGGCTGCAACCAAGACCCAAGGCAGCCAAATAAATAAAAACAGTAAAAATAAGGCTGCACAACACAGCATGTGGGATTTTAGTTCTCCAACCAGGGGCTGAAGCTGTGCCCTGGGCATGAAGCATCTTACCCACTAGACCACCAGGGAATTCCTAGGGCTCTTTCATTCTTAACTCATTCCTGGACCCCACCTCCCTTCCCCCATTCCATGCACTCAAAGATTTTAAGCTCTTTCTTAATAAGAACTGTGTCTGGAACAGGTTATATCCTTTGTATCCGTCCATGGTGTACACCTTAATGTTAGCAGAAAGGATTATGTGGGTGAACACATCCTTACACAACCCCATAACGTTAGATAAAATCCTCTTAATAGTTTCCTAAAGCACTTAGGCCATTTTCACTTGAACACCAAAGATACACAATTGATTTCCTATCACTGATTTCTTGTTTTTTGTTTTTTTTTTTAAGCACAATTCTAAATGTAAATAGTTTAACACTCAGAGTTTGTTTATCTCCCTGACTTACTCTTTCAGAGATAAGTGAGAGAAAGCCTCAGTTATAAGTATTTATTTGATTATTTAAGAAGGCACAATGCTAGCCACAGCAAGTGACTGCTTGAGAAGACAATTCACGTTAATAGGAACAGAGACTAGTGTGTTAACTTTCCTACTTATACTCAAAAGACCTTTCACCTGCGTTTTCTCTAACTACTAATTGGATAATCAGAGCGTCTGTATGGGAGGGAGAGGAGAGGTTTGCTCAATATCACAAAGATTCCTTCCAGAAGGGAAGGTTTGGGCTGACATCTTTTTAACATGCTTTCTTTTTTGGCCTAATACACTTTATTTCTCCTTTTGCAGCTATGAAATATCCTTGCGTGCAGAGTTACAGAATACAACTCGTATAAAGAAATAATAAAATAATAAACACTAGAGGCTAACAAAACAAGTACTAAAACATGCTGAATCATGGTATATTATCTTAGGCATATTTTACCATAATAAAAAAAAAATGTCACAGTAACCTGGAAAGAGAAAAGACCAACATTGTGAGACAGTACATATGCTGTCTATTACAACTGCTTAATGGGAGCCAGGTGAAGGGGGATTCCAACATCCTGACATAGGCACCAAAGAAATTACAGCATCAAAAACAAACAAACAAAGTCAGACATTAAAAGGGAGGAATTCTGCATGCCATGGTAAAGCTGACTCTTTTTTACCAAACACACACACACAAAAAAAGAAAGTAAAATGTCAAAATCATTTCCATATCCCTTGAATCATGTGTCAAATTATTCTCCTTTTAATGTATCCATTACCCATGGTATACAAGAAACCCTCCCTTGAAAATAGGAATGCACCAGAGAAAAGATATTCCAAAAAGCAAGATTATGTAGTGGACAAACACGACCATCCAACGTGGCATCATAGCCTAAGCACACTTGTCTTAGACGAGAGCTGGGCTGCAGAGATGGTTTACACTCTCCTTACCTAAAGGAATGTGAAAAGGCTTGCAATCTGCAAGAAGCCAGAGTAAGCATTAAAAAAGAAAGGAAGTTCTGGTAAATCTAAAACAATTAAATAACCTACTTTTTAAGAACTGTGTAAAGTTTAAACTGAATTCTAAAAGGCTACACAATTGGGAGTTAGCACAGAAAGAAAAGAGCTTACCTAAGAGAAGTATATATAATGGTCAAAAGGGTTTAAGAGAGCTGTGTTTATTACACTGTGTTGAAATGATAATAGTCCAAATACAATGAGAAAGTCATTGGGTATTTTTGGTACAAGTATAAGACCAATTAACCAAACTTATTCAACCAACAAAGTTCTGGTTGTAAAATCTACTTTCCCCACAAAAAGAAAACACAAGGTCATGCAATCTGAAGGGTTTAAAAAAAACAAAACACATAAATCTTGCATGCCAACAGAAGCACAGCCAATTTAATCCACATTTGTCATTTTCAGCACTATTTTAATCCACATAGTGGGTGGCATGAGGTTACTGGTGGACACAAAAGCACTCTGAAGCAGTTTTATCAAAATGACCAGGAAAATTCTGCAGACACACTGAAAATAAAATGCAAAATAAATAGCTCAAAACAAGATTTTGGCCTGGGCATGCACATAGATGGTACAAAGGAGTACACAAATGAGTATGTGGCAAGCACACCATGGGCTAAAGATGTACCACCCTGAAGAAAAGGCAGGACTCAGTGCTCCCAGAGTCATCCCCGCCAGACACCAGGCTCCGCTCACAACCACAAGTCTGCAGCCACATACTTACCCCATGTGACCAAGAAGGGCTAAAAGGAGGAGAGTTCACAACCAGAATTTTTCAACAACTTTAAATGTATCCATAAGACAATCAGTTTGAAGGCTATGCCTAGAAGGATTTAGGGATGCATTTCAGGTCCTGGTTTGAAGGAGGGCTCTTCCTCACTCAAACGGAGGGGAGTCCAACATCAGCCAGTACCAGGCAAGAAAGACATGCAACCACGATAACAGATTTTAATCTGCCTCATCCTAATTAAGCAAGGAAAAATGAGGACGTACTTTACATCTTCCAGCTTTTTGGTGATGACAGAGCCAACAGACGAAAAAGCAGCTGAAGCCTTCTGTCCGGCCTGAGATAAGGTTTCAGAGGTCTTCTTGTACCTATATTAAATTATAAAAGAACAGAACAAAGAAAGTAAGCTAACCTTTCCAATATCCATTATTTGGTGACAGAGGATGAGATGGTTGGATGGCATCACCGACTCAATGGACACACGTGTGTATGCTAAGTCGCTTCAATTGTGCCCGACTCTTTGTGACCCTGCTACTGCTGCTACTGCTAAGTCACTTCAGTCGTGTCCGACTCTTAGCGACCCCATGGAAAGCAGCCTACCAGGCTTCTCCGCCCACGGGATTTTCCAGGCAAGAGTACTGGAGTCGGGTGCCATTGCCTTCTCTGCTTTGTGACCCTATGTAGCAGCAAACTCTGGGAGACAGTGAAGCCCAGGGAAGCCTGGCGTGCTGCAGTCCATGGGGTTGCAAAGAGTCAGACACGACTTAGCGACTGAACAACAATCTTTCTAATATCCATTACATAGAGTTCAGTGATCACCACCTCTTGGAGAACTCTCAAGAAAACAAAAAACAGAACATCCAAAATTCTTCATGACTGCCAAATCAACATCATCACATCGTCTTTTACTTAACCACCATTTCAAACACAACCTTTTGCAGCACCCTAAGACAGCTAGAAAGGCCTGTAAAGGCAAGGCTGAAGAAATCTGGGTAAGAGTTAAAACAGTTATGAAGCCAAGATCAGAATGGGCCAGAGGTTAAATGAAACTGTATCTCTGATTTTTTTTTTTCCTTTTTCACTTAAGCTAACAAAACAAAAATGAAATCAAATTCTTCACATTCCTTTCACAACTTTATTTTCTAAAAAGGGACCAGAAGTAAGGTGGGATCCAGGAGTACTTTTTATCATCCAAATCAATTTGGGGCAGCATAAAGAGATTTTTTAGTTCTCCCTATATGTAGAGTTACCAAATAAGGGCTGGTGCATTCTCAACAGGGTACGTAAAAGGTACAACACTTCAAATGACTCAAGTGGGATATTTGCTGTAGCACAAAAGCAGAAAATTTACCACCTCCCTCCCCCCGATCTACGCAGGAATTAGTGAAAGGAAAAACTAAAACAGACAGAAGAATATGGTTCTTACCCCAAAGAGCTTAAGATCCCCACATTGTAGAAAGGGATGTTCAGGCATTTTTACTTACCTTGTCAAGATCAAATACCAGAAAAGAGAAAAAGAGAAAATGTTTAAGATAATACAAGGAATGGCGTCCTGTATGTTCTTCCGCTGCCTATTTATATGCATTGAAAGAACCCCAGTGGGTGGGAACCCCTGTACTGTCACGTTAGGACGCAGTCAGCCTTGCTGGTGCCAGTCACCAGCTCAGCAGACAGGACTGCACAGAGAATACCTTTTGGAGACTCAGGAAATGAAGCTGCATCTTGATAATGCTGTACCAAAACCGTGTGATCAAATAGGACCAGAAGGTTAAGGAGTGGTCCTCTGCCATTGGCACACATCAGAGATGGTGACCTGAGAGAGTCTCATGCTGTGTATAAAGCAGGGCTAAAAAAAATAAAAAGACTGGCTCTGTACCTGGCTAGATCTTAGTTCAAACAGTGCCTCCAGACTTTGAGAGATTTGTGACCTCAACACTGATCTGATCCTGTTTCCTTATCTACGGCTATCTCACTACCCACTCTACTGGGTTATTCTGAGGACCAAGTGACTCATGTATATATCTGGTAAGTGAGTATATAACATTTTAAGAGCTTAGATTTTACTTCCTCAACTTACAGAGGAGGCTGGTTTTCTCTCTATACCCTAGAACAGTCCAAAAGAGCAGCTGGAGAAGACTCAGATACACTTGAGAACAGGCATGGTGGGGAAGGCTGCCCTGCGCAGTATAGACAAAAGCTGCAGAAACCTCCTCAGTCCCTTTCCGCCCCTCCCCGCTTCCAGACAAAAAGAGCAAAACGTCCTCTACGTTCTCTAGAAAAAGGTAGGGTCAAGGGCACATACGCAGATGTAGCTGTCACATCTTGCCACCCTTTGGCAATGTTCTGTTTTAGTTCCTGTAGTGAATTGATCCCAAGTTTCCGCTTGATCTCCGCTAGGTGCTTCTCTTTTGCTGCTAACACTTGAGACAGAGTCTGGATTTCTTCTTCTACCTGCAAGGAGCGGGGTTGGGGTAGGAATAAAGTCAGAGTTAAGATGATAAGCCCAAAATTATACTGAAAATTCCAGTCGTTTTAAAACATTTTGGATTCATTTCTCTGCCTCTTTTAAAATATGTTAAGCAAATGGGTTGCTTGTTGATCTCTCCTGTAAAGCCGCTTTTCTCTCTTCCTATATTTCAGTCTTGAGTTGCTCTGAGTCTCTCCCCTCTTCTATGCTTCCTTACTCAGTTTTGTCATAGAGGCTCAGGGTTCAAACCTTTACAAGATAATATTCAAATTATTCTAACAGCCACTCTCCTGACTGCTGGGTCTGCATTTCCAGCTGAACACTGCTGCTTCAACGCCCATTAAAACTCACATTTATGTATTAAGTTAAACTAATCTGAAGTGAAAAGTGAAAGTGTTAGTCGCTCAGTTGTGTTTAACTCTTTGCAACCCCATGGACTGTAGGCTACCAGGCTTCTCTTGTCCATGGGATTCTCCAGGGAAGAAGGCTGGAGTGGGAAGTCATTCCCTTCTCCAGGGGTTCTTCCTGACCAGAGATCGACCACGCAAACAATCTGAATTCCCACCAAAATACATACAACCATGCCAAATCAAAACACAGCCATATTGCCTATTTCATATAAGATTATGCATGCATACATGCTAAGTCCCTTCAGTAGTACCCGACTCTTTATGACCCCAGTCCGTAGACTATAACCCGCCAGACTTACCAGAGATCGACCACGCAAACAATCTGAATTCCCACCAAAATACATACAACCATGCCAAATCAAAACACAGCCATATTGCATATTTCATATAAGATTATGCATGCATACATGCTAAGTCCCTTCAGTAGTACCCGACTCTTTATGACCCCAGTCCATAGACTATAACCCGCCAGACTCTTCTGTCCACAGGATTCTCTAGGCAAGAATACTGGAGTGGGTTGCCATTCCTTCCTCCAGGGGATCTTTCCAACACAGGGGTCGAACACATGTCTCTTGCATCTCCTTCACTGGCAGGTGGGTTTTTTTTTGTTTTGTTTTGTTTACCACTAGCACTACCAGGAAAGCTCCATATGAGTTTATACTTCCAATATAAATCACAGTTCATACTGTCAATCTTTGTACCTGTCAAAGTCACAGGCATAAATAAAACACGCTCTTCCAGAGTCCTGCAGAAGTGTGGGCCCCTCTGATGCTGACGGACCAGCCTCAGCTTGGTGGTTAGAAATAGGCTCCTGACCCATCAAGTGGCTACTAGTCAGTGAATTGCCTGATGTGCCAAGGGAAGCTCGAATAGTCAAGAGTCGCATTCAGGAATGTAGTTTGAGAAACTAAGATCACATTGGGAGGAGAAACTGAAAAGACTTGGATTAAGAAGCCCTGAAGGACAGGTGGGGCACAGCGAGATTATGTGATGTTACAGAAGCTTAAATATACTCGAGGAGGCCAAACCTATAAACAAGCTATGAAGCAAAAAAAAAAAAAAAAAAAAGGAGTAGAGGAAAAGGCACAGCTAGGAAAACAGAGGGAAAGGGGAGACCCACAGAGAGAAACAGACACCCAAGACTTTTGTCCCAGAAGTCGAAAAACTCAGGTCCCTGAAGTATAGTTGGCCCTCCGTATCCACAGGTTCCACATCCAAAGACGCAGCCAACTGTAGATTGGAAATATTCAGGGGAAAAATGTTCCAGAAAGTTTCACGAAGCAATATCTTGAAACTGCCGTGTACTGGCAATTATTTACATAGCATTTACATTGCACTAGGTATTATGAGTAATCTAGGGATTATTTAAAACATATGGAAGGATGTGCATAGGTTATATGCAAATACTATACCATTTTATATAAGGGACTTGAGCATCTGTAGATTTTTATACCCACAGGGGTCCTGGAACCCACCCGCTGCAGACACTGAGGGATGACTGTATGTTCATTAATATTCAAGACCCTCAGAAGGAAGCTTCTCTAGGCTTGTTGCAAAGCCATATCTCAGTGTTGACTTACACAACACTTCCATGAGTTCAAGACATCATGGCCTTTAAAAACAACAGAGTATTGTTAAGCGAACTGAGAGGACTCAACAAAAGGAAAGAAGAATAAATCAAAACCGATGTGGCTGCCAAAATAAACCCCAAATAACATACTCTTAGATGGCATTAATTAGAATACAGGTCCAGAACAAAGATAATCATCCATGCTTGCGTGAGTCGTATACGACTCCAAGCTTCCCTGGTGGCTCAGATGGGAAAGAAGATGCCTGTGATACAGGAGACCTGCGTTCGATCCTTGGGTCAGGAAGATACCCTGGAGAAGGCAATGGCAACCCACTCCAGGATTCCTGGCTAGAAAATTCCATGGGCAGAGGAGCCTGGTGGACTACATGGGTTCCATGGGGGTGAGCTACATGGGGTTCGTGGGGTTGCGGAGTCAGACATAACTGAGCAACTAACACAGTCTATAAGATAGGACTCCACAAATTATACCTGTTTTTGGAAGTCACATTTTGAGAAATATTAACAAAGTGAAGTACAAGTGGAAAACACAACAATAAATGTATGAATGAATAAGGTTCAAAATCAAGTATATCAAATGATTTGCTGCAAGTCACTAAGCTAATAAGGCAGGAATCAGAATTTTAACTCAGGCTTTCTGACTCCACTTCTTAGTTTACTGGCTAATCCTCATTGCACATAGCTAGCTTTCGAATACTTTTCTTTACCTAAACTACAAATGTTCACATACTTCCAAGAGTAGACTTAAATGTTTAAGTTTTGTACCCCTTGACACATCTCTGAAGTATTCACTTGACCTAATGAAACTTAGAAAGAAAGACCACTGTAAATCTTTCTGAACAATACATGACCTAATATATTCCTGCTTTTGTTGGTAATTGTGTGCTAACATACCTAGCTCAATCTCAGCACACTAGTGCAACAATTTCTTAATTCAGCATTTATATATGTGTGTGTGTGTGCCACACACAAGAATCTCTGACATGAATCAAGAAAAATGGAATAATGAGTAGAAAAGTTACTACAAAGCTATGGTAATCAAGATTGTATGGTAGACTTGAGAGTCCAGAAATAAACCCATACATTTATGGTCAACTGATTTTCAACAAAGACACCAAGCAATTCGGTGGAAAAGAATAATTTTATTCCACAAATGGTGCTGCTGCTGCTGCTGCTGCTGCTAAGTCACTTTAGTCGTGTCCGACTCTGTGTGGCCCCATAGATGGCAGCCCATCAGGCTTCCCCATCCCTGGGATTCTCAAGGCAAGAACACTGGAGTGGGTTGCCATTTCCTTCTCCAATGCATGAAAGTGAAAAGTGAAAGTGAAGTCGCTCAGTCGTGTCCAACTCTTAGCAACCCCATGGACTGCAGCCTACCAGGGTCCTCCATCCATGGGATTTTCCAGGCAAGAGTACTGGAGTGGGGTGCCATACTTAATTTCCATATGCAAAAGAATGAAGTGGGACCCCTAAGTCAGACCATATGTATTAAGATGGATCAGAGAAATCTAAGTGGAAGAGCTAAACTATAAAACTTTAAGAAGAAAATAGAGAGGTAAATCTAAATAATCTCAGATTAGGCAACATCTCTTAGATATGATACCTCAAGCATGAAAACCAAAAAATAAACCAATAGCACCAAATTTTAAAACTGATGTGCTTCAAACGATACCATCATAAAAGTAAAAAAACAGCTAACAGAATTGGGAAAATGTTTTCAAATTACCAGCCTGATAAGGACCCAGTATGCAAAATATTAAAAAAAAAAACACACACACAGCTCAATAATAGAAAAGCAAATATCCAATTAAAATGGATAATGGATTTAAATAGACATTTCAACAAAGAAATATATAAATGACCAATAATCTTATGAAAAGATCACCAATACCATTCATTCATAATTAGAGAAGTTCAAATAAGACACCACTTCATCCCTACTAGTATAATGTTCAATAATCAGTAAGACAAACAGTAGCAATAAGACAAATAATATCAAGCACTGACAAAGGTGTAGAGAAATTGGAACCCTCATACACTGCTGATTGGAATGTACAATTGTACTGTTTGGCAGCAAAACAGCATGACAGTTCCTCAAAAAGCTAAACATGAAGTTGCCATATGACCCACAAATTTCATTCTTAGGTATAAAACAGGAGAACTGAAGGTATGTGTTCACCCAAAAACCGGTACATGAATGTTCAGAGCAGTATTATTCATGACAGACAAAAAGTAGAAACCATCGAAGTGTCCAACAGCTGACGAGTGGATAAGCAAAATGTGGTATATACTTACATAACAGAATATTATTCAGCCATAAAGAGGAATGAAGTACTGGTAAGGTACTACAACATTGATGAACCTTGGAAACATTATACTAATTGAAAGAAGCCTGTCCCAAAAGACCACGTGCTGTTGATTCCATTTACAAGAAATGCCCTGAACAGGCAAATCTATGGAAACAGAAAGTGGATGAGTGGTTGCCAGGGACTCGGGGAGGGAGGATTGGGGTGAACACTGGTGGGAACAGGATTTCTTTTGGGGGTGAGGAAATGTTTTAGAATTAGATAGTACTGATACTTGTATAAACTTGTGAATATACAATGAACTATACACATTAATAAAAGAATGAAATTTGATGTAAATTACATCTCAAAAAGAAGTTAAATAAAAATGGATGGAGGAGATTTTTATCTCTTAATTCCTACAACTATTTCAAGCAGTAACTCTAACATAAAAAACAAAATTCTGTTTTAAATGTAAATGATTTTACTACATCTCATTATTAGGATCACTATTACCATATTTTATTATGATAGCATAATCTGTATATGATGGGAGGTAAAAGAGTATGGGCTTCCCTGGTGGCTCAGTGGTAAAGAATCTGCCTGTGATAGAGGAGCCACAGGAGATTCAGGTTCGATCCCTGAGTCAGGAAGATCCCCTGAAGAAGGGAATGGCAACCCTCTCCAACATTCTTGCCTGGAGAATCACATGGACAGAGGAGCCTGGCGGGCTAAAGTTCACAGGGCTGCAAAGAGTTGGATATGACTGAAGAGACATAGCACACAAGCAAGTAAAGTAATATACTTGCCATATCTCATGGAGTTTTCATAAAAACTGTATAAATTTCTGATCAAGTGTAAATACTATACAAATAAAAAGCATCAGAGTTCATGAGGACCTGGACACAAGACCCAATGTTGTAATTTAAGACCTTTGACCTTAATCTTCACAATTTTGGATTAGGCAATGGTTTCTGACAAGTAACAACTAAAGCACAAGTTACTGAAGGAAAAACAAATTCAACTTCCTCAAAATTAAAAACTTGTGTGCTGCAAAGAGTGAAAAGGAAAACTGATAGAATGGGAGAAAGTGTTTACATCGCATGTGTCTGATAAGTTGTTAAATAACATTACATAATCCACTGGGAGATTTAGATCTCTGTTTCCTCCTCCGTCAAACCATAAAAACAGTAATACCTGCCTCATAACACTGTTATGAGGATTAATGAGAAAATGACTGTGAAGAGTTCAGCCACCCAGCAAGTAGTGTGTGCCTGCCATGCAGCAATAGTCTGTGAATATTGGTTGCTATTACTATTAAGTTAATGTCATTGATAATGAAATAACTATACTGAGGGCTGCAAGGATCTGGAAAAACTTCTCTCACATACTATGAGAAATCTTCTGGCTAGTGTTTTGGCCTTGTTGGTGTACATGGTAATGACTGTGTGCTTAACACCCAGTAGGGCCAGGGATTCTATTAATACTTCTAGGAATTTATTCTAAAGAACTAATTAAAGGACTTCCCTGGTGGCACAGTGGATAGGAATCTGCCTGCCAATGCAGGGGACAGAGGTTCGATTCCTTGTATGGGAAGATTCCACGTGCTACAGAGCAACTAAGCTCATGCACTGCAACCACTGAAGCCGGTGTGCCTAGAACCTGTGCTCTGCAGCAACAGATGCCCCCGCAGTCAACAGCCCAAGCACCACAGCGAAGAGGAGCCCCAATCACTGCAACTAGAGAAAGCCCAAGCAAAGCAACAAAGACCCAGCACAAACAGAAGTGACAGAATTTTAAAAAAGAACTAATTAAAGAGGTGTCTAAAGGATTAGATGTATCTCCATCAAAATACTGTTTATAATAGCAAAAAAAGGAAGTAACTGAAATGTTATGCCCATTAACTAAAAATGGGCTTGCAGCAATTAAAAAAACAGGCTATCCTGAACCAATTTAAAATGAAATTGTAGAAGATTATTTACTGCCACAAATTTTTTTTTGATATTCAATTAAGTGAAGAAAAGTTATAAATGTGTATTCTGATGTCTTCTTAAAATACTGAAATGTTATGGCAATACATACATAGAAAAAAGTCTGGAAACAGATAATCTAAAACTTTTATGCTGTAAAGGTGATTTTGCTTTTCTTCAGTGTTTTTTCTTTTTACAATCAACATGTGCAACTTGTGTAAAAAGTATTTTTGTTTTCTCTTTTCAAAATAACAGTATTAGGCATGTACGAATACCAAATACTCTGTATTTTTCATTCTTACTCTCCTGATAGGGCTTATCACCAATCTGCCTTACCCATCCTATCCCCACCTAGTTTATAAAATCTGCTGTAAAGAGGTAGAAAGAACAAATAAGGAAACAGGAGATCTGAACACTATAAACCAACTATAAACAGAACACTTCACCGGAAAACAATAGAATACACCTTCTTTTCAAATGTACATGAAACATTCTCCAGGACAAAGTATATCATTAGGCAACAAAACAAATCTCAATAAATTTAGAATCATACAAAATATCTTGACCAACCATAATGGAATAAATCTAGAAACCAGAAACAAAATGAAATTAGAAAATTTATAAATTTATCCAGTTAAACAACATACTCTTAAGCCACCAATGGGTCAAAAAGAAATTAGAAAATACTTTGAGACAAATGAAAACAAATACACAACATATTAAATCTTATGAGATGTAGTAAGAATAGTGCTCAGAGGGAAATTTATAGCTGTAAATGCCTACATCAAAAAAGAATATTTCAAATCGATAACCTAACTGCACACTCTTACTGAACTAGGAAAAGAAGAGCAAACTAAAGCCAAAGCTAACAAACAGAAAGGAATTAAAGATTAAATTAAAAATTAAAGATAAACAGAAGAAAGAACAGAAAACCAATAGTGAAAAATCAATGAAATCAAAAGCTGTTCTTTAGAAAGATCAATGCAATTGGCAAACCTCTAGTCAGACTGACAGAAGGTAAAAAAAAGGAAGACGCAAATAACTAAACTCAGAAAGTGGTGACACTACCAACCTTATAGAAATAAAAAGATTGTAAGAGAATATTATGAACAATTATATGCCAATAAACTAGATAACCTAAATGAAATAAATGAATTCCTAGAAATTCACAAATGACTGAAACTGACCAAGAAAAAACAGACAGTAAGGCTGAATGAATAATTAAAAATTTCCCAACAAATTAAAGTCCAAAACAAGAATATTTCATTAGTGAATCCTACTAAACACTTAGAGAAGAATTTAAGCCAATCCTTCTCAAATTCTTCCACAAAAGAGAATGGAAAACTTCCTAACTCATTCCAAGAGGCCAGCCATTACCATGATACAAAAAGCAGACAAAGATGTAAGAAAAGAAAATTGCAGGTGGATCACTCATGAATATAGGTGCAAAAATACTTAGTAAAATACCAGCAAACCAAACCCAAAACCGTATTAAAAGGATTATTCATCAAGGCCTAGAATATATACACCTAGGATAAAGTGGAATTTATTCTAGGAATGTGAGGATGATGCAAAATATGAAAATCAATTAATGTAATATATCATATTAATAGAATGAAGGGGAAAAATACACGATCATCTTAACAGGTGAAGAAAAGCATTTGACAAAATCCAGGACCCTTTCATGATAAAAATACTGATCAAACATTGAATAGAAGGGAACTTCCTTAATATGAATAAGTGTATTTATAAAAACCAAGAGTTATCACACTGAATGATGAAAGACTTAAAGTACTTCCCCTAAGATTAGAAACAAGACAAGGATGCCCACTTTCACCACTGTCATCCAACATAGTACTGGAGGTTTCAGCCAGAGCAATAGAGAAGAAAAATAAATAAAGGCCAACTAAAATGGAAAGGAAGAGTAAAACTACTTTTGACTGCAGATAACACTATGTTATATAGAGAAAATTCTTAAATAATTCACAAAAAATTTAATAGAGCTAATAAGCAAGTTCAGCAGTACTGCAGGATATAAGATTAATATGCAAACTTCAGTTGTATTAATATCTCTACACAGTAGCAATGAAAAATCTAACAGTAAATTAAGAAAATTCTGTTTATAATCACATCAAAAGAATAAAACAACTTCAAAATAAAGGTAACTAAGGAAGTATAAGACTTGTGCCCTGAAAACTACAAAACATGGCTAAGCTAGAGAAGACCTAAATAAGTGGAAAGACACTCGATGTTCACGGATTGTGAGATTTAATATTGTTAAGATGATTACAATCTTAACTGTATTGTAATAACACAATACTCCCAAAATCAATCCTCAGATTCAGTAATAACCCTATCTAAATCCCAATGGCATTTTTTTGAGTGTGGATGGAAGTATAGATTCTAAAAATTAATATAGAATTGCATGAGACTTTAAACAATTTTGACAAAGGAGAAAAAGGTGAAAAGTTCATACTTCTTGACTTTAAAACTTACTACAAAGCTATAGTAATCAAGAGTGTGGTACTCTAAGAAGGACAGACATATAGATGAATGTATCAGAATTGAGAATCCAGAAATAAACCTTTACACATACATGAACTGATTTTTGACAAGGATGCCAAGAGCATTTACTGATAGTCTCTTCAATGAATGGTACTAAAAAACCTTCACATGTGAAAGAATGAAATTGAACCCTACCACAAACAATATATAAAAATTAACTCAATAGACCACAAGCTTAAGTATAAGCTTTAGAAGAAAATATTGTGTAAATCTTTATGATCTAGTTTTGTAAATGGATCCTTAGATATAATGCTAAAAGGGCAAGCAATTAAAGAAAAAAAAATGGACTTCATCACAGAATTTAAAACTTTTGTGCATTAAGACAGTACGAAGAAAATGAAAAGACAATGTATAGAAGGGGAGAAAATATTTGCAATTAATATATCTGATAAGGGATCTAGCATCCAAATATATAAAAAGCTCTTATACATCAACAACAAAAAGACAAATAATGTTTTTAAAATGTGGGAAAGGATTTGAATAGACTTTCTCCAAAAAAGGTATGTAAATGACTGATATGCCCATGAAAAGGTGCTCAATATCTTATTCATTAGTGAAATACAAACCAAAAGCACAACAAAATACCATTTTACAGTCACTAAGGTAGCTATAATCAAAAAGACAGAAAATAAAAAATATGGCAAGGATGTAGAGAAGCTGGTGATGGAATGTAAAATGGCAACCCTGCTGTGAAAACAGCTTGGCAGTTCTGGAAAATAAAAGTTAAACATGGAATTACCATGTGATGAGCAATTCTACTTCTGGGTATATCCCAAAGGAATTGGAAATGGGTATTCAAACGAGTACTTTTACACAAATATTCCTTAGCTCAGTATCTACAATAGTTAAAAGGTGGAAACCACCCAAATATCCACTCAACAGATGGACAGATAAACAAAATATAATAGATACATACAAGAGAATATTATTCAGCCATTAAAAAGCAGTGAAGTACCAATACAAGCTCAACAAGGATGAACCTCAAAAATATTATGCTAAATGAAACAAGTCAGATACCAGAAGTCACATGCTATGTGACTGCACTGAAATGAAATATCCAGAATAGGTAAATCCATAGGGACAGAAAGCAATTAGCTGTTGCCAGGGAATGAGGGAGGAAGAGTGGGCATGCCAGCTTAGTGAGTATGGGGTCTCCCTCGGACGTGATGAAAATGTCTGGACAGAAATGATAACTGCACAACATTGTGAGTTCGCTAAATGCTACTCAGCTGTACACTTTGAAACGGTTGATTTAAAAATTATTTTTAAAGAGGAAGGGAGAGAGTGAGGAATGGAAAGAAAATTCAAAGGGCTTCTATCCACAACATTGCCAAAGGTAGAAAGAAGTCACCAAAGCAATTGAAAGCCAAGTGCATCAGGGCTAGTGAGGTCACTTAGAAGACACTCACTAGTAACCCTCATCCATTTCCAACTTCACACTCTACTTCTCAGACCCACTTTACCCATAAATACCATTCCTCATATTAAAAACCAACTGGTCTCATATGTTCCCACTTCCTCCTCCTCACTCAAGCTCTCTAGGGTGAGTAAACACACACTGCTTTCTCTCCCCTGAAAATGACTATACAATATCACCAGGTACTTTAGAAAAACAAATGAACTGTGGTGTTGGAGAAGACTCTTGAGAGTCCCTTGAACTGCAAGGAGATCCAACCAGTCCATTCTGAAGGAGATCAACCCTGGGATTTCTTTAGAAGGAATGATGCTAAAGCTGAAACTCCAGTACTTTGGCCACCTCATGCGAAGAGTTGACTCATTGGAAAAGACTCTGATGCTGGGAGGGACTGGGGGCGGGAGGAGAAGGGGACGACCGAGGATGAGATGGCTGGATGGCATCATGGACTCGATGGACGTGAGTCTGAGTGAACTCCGGGATATGGTGATGGACAGGGAGGCCTGGTGTGCTGCAATTCATGGGGTCGCAAAGAGTCGGACACGACTGAGCAACTGAACTGAACTGAACTGGCATATTTTAAGTGCAAAACGAAGCTCCAGAAGGACGGCTCCTTTACCTTGCCAAGTTCTCTTCTCAGCTCCTCTCGCTCCTCCTCCGACAGGGTCTCGGTGGCACCAATTGTGGCAGCAACATCTTCTCCTTCCTCAGGTACTGGGTCTGTTCTCAGCAGACCTTGTTGAAGACAAAAAAAAAAAAAGTTTGTAAAGTATGAAAGCTATTCTCCTTTGGACTCCTTCACAGCCCCAGCCAGAAGGAAGCCAGTGAGGCAAGAGCCATATCTCATCTTTCTGCCTTCAAAAGGCTTGGCTCTCCTAGGAAAGGAGAAAAAAAAAAAAAAAAAAAAAAAAAAAACAACTTATGAGTTAACTACTAAAACCCACCAAATTACACTCTTTCAAAATAGGAATTTAGAAAATATCACATTCTCTCAGCTTCCGTTCATTTCTCCAGTCACAATATACTTACTGCAAAGCAGAAGAGTTAAGAGGCCAAGAATGAGATCTTGCCAAGACTTTAAACACTTAACTAGTAAATCAGCATGACTAATATTCACAGAAGGAGACTGTAAATGTCTTTAGCTTCCTCTACTAATCAGATTCAACTCTCATAGCCTCAGTGAAGAACCGCCTAAAGAAAGTGTATTCCATTTCTTTCCCTAGTGGAAGTAGGAGATACCTTCTTGTAACTTTTTAAAAATATGTCTCATCCACTCCAGGCAAGAGAATTCCAGGGACAGAGGAGTCTGGCTGGCTACAGTCCGTCGGGTCACAAAGAGTCAGACATGACTGAAATGACTTAGCATGCATGCACTCATCCACTCAAATTTCATGAACAAGCTTATGGTTGCCAGAGGGAAGGAAAAGGGAAAAGGATAATTAGGGAGTTTGGGATGTACATGTACACACTGCTTTATTTAAAATGGATAAACAACAAGGGCCTACTGTATAGCACATGGAATTCTACTCAATGTTATGTGGCAGCCTGGATGAGAGGGGAGTTTGGGGGAGAATGGATATATGTATGTATGACTGAGTCCCTTCCCTGTTCACCTGAAACTATCACAACACTGTTAATTGGTTGCACTTCAACACAAAACAAAAAGTTTAAAATATAAAATTTAAAAAAAATATGCCTCATCCAGATAACCCTTTAGAATAAAATCCTAATTTATATGCACACGTGCTAAGTCACCAAATCATATCCTACTATTTGCAATCCCAGGGACTGCAGCCTGCCAGGCTCCTCTGTCCAGAGCATCTTCTAGGCAAGAATACTGGAGTGGGCTGCCATTTCCTACTCCAGAGGATCTTCCCAATCCAGGGCTTGAACCCGAGTCTCTTGCAGTGGCAGGCAGATTCTTTACCGCTGAGCCACCAGGGAAGCTCCTAATTTATCTAGGGTTGGCCAAAAAGTTTATCCGAGTTCTTCCGTAACATCTTATAGAACAATCCAAATGAACTTTTTGGCAAACACAATATATTCAGAGAAATGACCAACACCCATATAAAAGCTTTCTACATTATTTAAGACCAATCCTGCCACATCCACTGTCCTGAAATAACAGCCAGTGTCTACCCACCCACCAGGAAGAATTCTGTATTTCCAGAGGGCAGCCAGGGAGGCACCTGAGTCTCAGCAACTCCCCCTTCTTCTGCCCAACCAACCAAGTTCAAGGCTAAGGGCAAGGTCAGTGAGGCCCCTGAACCTTAGGTGCAGAATTATGAGGGCAGTAATTCAATATAAATAATTCTAATATTTAAATGCAACATTATTTTAAAAATCAAGGTTAATTCAAAGAATCCACGATGAACAAAACATCAAATTTTTAAACAGATAGGCTCAGTATGGCTGATTTTTCCTTTTTCCTCAGGTTCCAAGAGTGGCTATCATAGCACTGTTTCAGATCTTGTCTTTATTCAAAATGTTAGTATTTTTTTCATCATGCATGAATGCTTAGTGACATCTGACTCTTTGTGACCCCAGGGACTGCGGCCCTCCAGGCTCCTCTGTCCATGGGATTCTCCAGGCAAGAAAACTGGAGTGGGTTGCTGTGCCCTCCTCCAGATCTTTGGACCAAGGGATCACACCCTCATCTCCTGCATTGCAGGCAGATTCTTTCTCGCTGAGCCACAGGGAAAGCCCTTGTTCGTCATGAATTTCTTCCATTTAAATTTCTTAATATAATGCATTAACATAATACTTATCTGGACTGCAGAGCTTTCTGATGCCCCCTTAAATTTTACACCTGAAACAAGGCCTCGAGCACCTTTCCATAGACACTGTTTTGCCATCCGTTTCCATGGTTTGGGATTTTCAGTCTCCTCTGACAACAGTTTTTTTTTTTTTTTTTTTAAAGTCTTTATTGATTTTGTTACAATTCTGCTTCTGTTTTATGTTTTGGTCCTCTACCCATGAGGCATGTGGTATCCCAGCTCCCCGGCCAGGGATTGAACCTGTACCTCTTGCATGGGAAGGCGAAGTCTTAGCCACTGGACAGGAAGGAAGTCCCACGGCAAAGGCTTTTTCGCAGAGGGAACCAGGGAAAGGTCTCCTCCTCTTCCTGCTCTTCGCCTCTTTCTGCCAGTGAGCGTTGCGGTAGTCACACCAGCCCCCTCGTCCCCTTCTGGGAAGGGCTAGCTCAACCATAGTGGCAATGTGGCATCCGCCCAAAGCAAGATGCCAGGCAGCAGATGACAGACTTAGCAGGCGGGCAGAGATGAAGGAGAGAGAACAAGCCTGCTGTTCAACAAGCAGCAAGCACCACGGCAAGCCCAGAAGTATTCGTGTGTCCGTACGTACGCTGAGTAAAAGGTACAAAGACGCTTGTTCCTGGTCTGTTGCATATTCACTGCACAACAGCAGTTGATAAGTAAAATGACAACAATCAATAGCATAGCAGTGCCTACCTGAAAGATGTTTACAGAATTGTTAAAGGCATAAAAGTAATAAAAATAAAACAATTCAAAAACAGTTCAAAAACTGGAGTGGTGAATAGGATATGATTAAGTCCTCTCATGCAGAAACAATATGTGACAGGTACAATCAGTGGGTGGAAAGGCTCAATGGATAGCTGCTTCTGCAGGTCCCTCCAACGTATCTGCAAATGGATTGCTCAAGTCATGATCAAAATCTTATCACGTCACTCTCCGGCTTAAAGTGGTTCCTGTAGTGGTTCCGTTATTTTCAAGACAAAATTCAACCCCGTAGTTAGCACATAAACCTTACTGGACCCATCCCCTGCTATCCGGCACTGGAAGCTTGAGCCAAATCAGAGTTTGCCAAGATGCTGTACTATGTACAGTCAGAAACCACAGAGAAGGGAACTCCCTGGTGGTCCAGAGGTTAGGACTCTGTGCTGTCACTACTGAGGGCCTGGTTTCAGTCTCTGATCAGGGAACTAGGAGCTCGCAAGACTCACGGTGCAGTCAAAAAAAGAAAAAGAAACCACTGAGCACGGACCATGTATGCTTGCAAATGGATCCCACGTAGCAGGTTATTAGAAAAAGAAGCTTAAGCAGAAGAATGGAAGAGAAGCATACAGGCAGCAATCGTACAAGGCAAGGGAGTAAGCACCACGACAGAGTTCAGTATAAACATTCTTAATTTTATTTTTAATGTTTTGCTCAGACATCTCAAGTTCGCTAGGATGCAACAAAGCCCAACTAAACTCAGGTGCTAAACTTACCTTAAATAACAAAGACTCTTTTGTGCTTTTTAATAAACACTATTTTGTAAATCTGCTTATGGGGGAAGATGCAATATCTGATGATGAGGATGATAATAATAATAATATCTAATAATGCTTTATGAGTAACTGTCCAATTCCAAAAATAATCTAAGATGATTCTATTAATACTAATCAAGAATTTAGTTGAGCTACCAGGAAAAATAAGTGTCTCAGGAAACGGGGTTCTGGGATTGTCCACAGTTAGCTTTGGGACTACCAAAATGACCTTGAGATTTTATGTTCACAGTCTAAGAAAGCTAGTAATTACAAATCTGTTTTTTTCACATTAGCCTGTAGGTGGCAGCAAATTATCAATATTAGAATTTAAAGATGAGGTTTGCTTTATGATCATCAACTAGAGAAAAAACTGGAAATTTAAGGACATGCAGGAAGAACAAAAAGACAGATACTGAAATCATCTGAAAAAACCTAACAATCACGACTTAGGAAAATTATTAATAACCACAGCCACTGCCACAAAGTGCATTTTATTTACATCCAAATTTGAGCTGCTGCTGCTGCTAAGTTGATTCAGTCGTGTCTGACTCTGTGCGACCCCATAGACGGCAGCCCACCAGGCTCCCCCATCCCTGGGATTCTCCAGGCAAGAACACTGGAGTGGGTTGCCATTGCCTTCTCCAAAATTTGAGCTAAGTGGTCCTAATACATTACATCATTTACGTGTAACACTTGTGAGACAAGGATCGCCATCACCATTTACAGATGAGGAAAATGAAGCTTACAGAGCTTAAAAAACTCCCCCATGGTAACATAGCTGAATACATGGTGGATAGGATTGTGAACCTGAACATTTTAATTGAAAGCATATGCTTTAAATCACTGATTGTACAAAACACAAATAAAGACAAAAGTAGGGGCTGAAGGTCAGACTTGGAAGATACCTAGAACCAGTAATTAATAAAAATGTAGTAGAATAGATCAAAAGCCATCTTTTCATCATTTCTGACCATATTTTCCTCAAGCCTGGAAATCCAAATTTTGCCTTAAATGAGTTTCTAGGTATTATCTATCCTATTTTGTACATGTTCAGTAAGAGTATATAACTGGATAACCAATCAGGACGTACTATATAGAACAGGGAACTCTGCTCGGTATTACGTAACAACGTAAATGGGAAAAGAATTTATAAAAGAATATATGTAACCGAATCAGTTTGCTGTACATCTGAAACTAACACAACATTGTTAACTGAATAAAATAAAAAGTTTAAAAAAGGGGCGTGAGAGTATATATTGCAGAGGTAGAATCTGGCATTTGGGAACTTCTCACTCATAACATAGAAGTTGGGAAATGGAAACTCTCTAAAGTTTACTGAAAACTGAATAATTCAAAAAATTCGTATTTGATCATTAATTTTAATGCTTCTCCTCAGAGTCTGACAGAGATCTATTTTTAAAAGACGGAATAAGCAGGAGAAAACATGACATATTTATTGAGGTCTAATACACTAGCCACTGTGACAAGATTTAAACATTTACATGTTATCTAAAATGCACACACACTCTTACAACCAACACCCAATGAGACAAGTAGTATTTGTAGTATTTATTCCCATTAGGAAACTGAGCCCCTCTGAGGTTCAGTAATGTGTCCCAGAGTTGCAGAAATTCAAACACGGGTCTTTCTGACTCTAAATTCTTGCTCCTTCGTGTATATTTTTCTTAGAGAAATTCCAAAGAGCTGGGAAGACAAAGAGCAGGTCAGAGGACAACTGGAAGCAGAGGGCTTTTCACTTCACTGAGGCTGTGAGAACACAAGGGGACGCCTGGCTTGAAAGTCACAGAGGCCAATATTGAGCCCAAGTGACTGCAAACTGGTGATAATTTGTTCTGTCAGGTTATTACCATTTCAGCCACCTGCTTAATAATTCTTTTAGTTGTGCAAACAGATTGACAACCTGTCTTCAACTGCACACATGGGATCACCCTAAAGAATTTCGTCTGGGGAGAAGAGCCTGGACTCCACACTCAGGTGAACTGTTGGGAGATCCACGCCCAAGAGAGCGATGGAGACAAACCAGGAGGAGCGCTCCCTTAAGTCCCAAGACACAATGTTTTCTTCGACATTTTACGTCTTCTTACTGGAGATCACTGTACAACCAACTGGCTAAGTGGTCCTTGTGGTATCATTGCTTGTTACCTGCCTCTTAATGTGCAACCCTAGAAAGCAAGGCCCTAATGTCACACCCCTACCTTTACACCTCAGGACTCACAGCACCCAGAACAAAGCAAATGTTTGTAAATACTTCATTTGAGCTGACTTATTCATTAAAGATTTGCTCAAAGTAAATCTCTCTTTTCTATACTCCCCTCGCTATGCCCCATGCATAGCCATCCATTTGCCATTTATTTCCCAAAATTTCAACCAGGGAAGAAACTAGTTTTTTAAACAGAAATTTAGAACCTACCATTAAAGCTAAGCCAGGACTGAGAGCTTGGTGGTTACTTCTCTGCTCGGTGTAGTGGGTGCAGCTCAGGCCACCCCAGAGAGGAACCCCTCACCTAAGCAGTTCTCTCTTCTCTCCAGTTCTTCACCTTTGACTATTTTTTTCCACTTAAACTCAACTGTTCCCCTTCAAGCCTTTCTATGATTATTACTTAAAACTTTTACAGTCATCTTCATACAATTTTAAATCTGAAAATAATTATTGATCATTTAAATTCAAACACTTCCTTGTGTAAACATAGGAAACATAGGGCAGAGATTTTTAAAATCAGATGACGTTGTGAGTTGACTTGCATCTGCCCCCAAAAAAAGATATATTCTACTTCCAACTCCCAGGACCCATAAACGATGTGTTTTTATTTGGCAACAGGGTCTTTGCGGAGGTGATCAAGATGACATCATACTGGACTGGAGGGTGGAGTGGGCTCTAACCCAATGGCTGGTGTCCCTACAAGTAAAAGGAAGTTTGGATCAGTGACCCAGACAGAACACTGTGTAAAGATCCAGAGCACACAGAGACAGACGGGGCACCCCGTGTGATGCTTCAGGGCAGAGACTGGAGGGGTGTAGTGCCAGCCAAAGCAGCCAGGGGGCTTCCCTGGTGGCTCAGTGATAAAGAATCTACCTGCCAACGCAGGAGGCGTAGGTCCAGGATCTACGTAGATCTCTGGTCCAGGGAGATCCCACACGCCGCCGAGCAACTAAGCCCACGCACACAGCTACGGAGCCTGTGCTCTAGAGCCTGGGAGTCCCAATGACGAAGCCCACCCGCCACAGCTGCTGAAGCCCGCATGCCCCAGAGCCCGGGCTCCACAAGGAGAGAAGCAATGAGCAGCTCGTGCACCGCGGCGAGAGAGCAGCCACCCGCTCCCTGCTTCTAAGCAAAGGCCCGAGCAACAGCGAGACGCAGCACAGCCAAAATAAATAAACTGTGAAAAAGAAAAAAAAGACAGGCGTTACCAGCAGGAAGCTAGGAAGAGGCAAGGAAAGATTTCCCTGCAGGTGTCAGAGGGAGCATGGCCCCACCGACACCTTGATTTTGGACTTCCAGCCTCCAAAACCATAGAGGTAAGACATTTCTGTCATTTTAAGCCCCTCGGTCTGCAGCACTTTGTCATGGTAGCCCCAAAGAACTGAGCCCCGGGAAACTGAACCCCAAACCCATTACCTGTTTAAAAAAAAAAGGCAATAATACCAACTAGCTCTCTGGGTTTCTATAAGAATGTTTTAAAGGGTCATGAAATAAAAGGTGGGCACATACTCAGTGTTCCATGAGTACCTGCTGTGACTCACTTTCCTGCTCCTACCAGTCATCCTGGCTATTTCCTCTCCTCTTCTCTGCCACGAGGCTTGACCCACAGGGCTGCCTTCCTCACCTCCCATCACTCTCCAAGCCCCTCCTCCCCCTTCAGCTAAGGACAGTTCTCCATCAGGATCTTCTTTGACAGCTCCAAGCTGCCCAGACTGAACCTCACTCCGAAGTCTCTGGTCCCCTGATCCCTTCCCGCCCCCTCACCCTCCCTAGGTTTTCTTCCCACCTCCCTGAGATGTCGCTCCGTCTCCCTCTCTGCGAACCCACTTCATGCCCCACCTCTGATCCCACCCCACGCAGGCTGTCACCATGCTTTGCTTATAGATTCTTGCCCCAAAGCTCCATGTCAATTGCTGTCTCCTCCACTCCAATCACTATCCTGACACCAGAGTGCGCTGTCTGAAACGTGTCTCGGAAGAGGGCACTCCTTGCCTTCAATTCCTGTATGGCTATCCACCCACTAGGAAAGCTCACTGCTCTTGGCAATCTGGAGCCCACCGACTCCACCTCCTGCTCCTGTCCTCACTGCCCCTTCCCCACTCGGGGCTCTCACTGCATCGTCCAAACTACTGATTTTTTTTTTTTTAAGGACTGTATTAACACAAAGGGTAAGATAAAGTAAATGGCTTCCACGTTATTTTTCCCAATTTTTTTATTATGGTAAAATATATAACATACCATTTACCATCTTAACCATCTGTTAATAATTTAATTTTTTAAACAACAAAAACATTGTGTATTGGGGTACAGCTGATTAACAACACTGTGATAGTTTCAGGTGAACAGTGAAGGGACCCAGCCGTGCATACATATGGATCCATTCTTCCCCAAACCCTCCTCCCATCCAGGCTGCCACATAACATTGAGCGGAGTTTCCTGTGCTATACAACAGGTTTTTGTTGGTTATCCATTTTAAATAGAGCAGTGTGTACACGACCTTCCCAAAGTCCTTAACTGTCCCTTCCGCTCCCCCAACAACCATTGTTTAAGCACAAAAGTCAGTGGCATTAATCACACTCGCAATGTTGTAAGACCAACTTCACCTTCACCTTCTCTTTCAGGATCATGCTCTCCTGTTTTTACGTCTCTGCGTATGTTAGTTTCTCTTCCTGAAACCCTCTCCTTTTTCCAAGTCCCACTCATTTCAATAAAGGATCAGGAAAGCTCTCCTGCTCCTGGAGGAATTCTCTGGCCCTGGTGGCCTGGGCCCACTCTGGGCATAACGCCCTCTGTGTATTGTCTACTGTACTTCGGAAAGAGCTGGCTGGGCAGTTTTTGACCCAAGCACTGTGCTCTGATCCTGCAGCTTCCGCCCCACACAGAATGTGGTGCAGAGTGCCTGGAGATGCTCAACAACGCTATCTGAATAAATGAATTGCAGGAAAGCACCCTCTGGAGTCAGGAAACGGCAGCCCACTCCAGTAATCAGGCCTGGGAAATCTCATGGACAGAGAAGCCTGGCAGGCTACAGTCCATGGGCTCACAGAGAGTTGGACTGGACTCAGCGACTAAGCAAGAACAACCTCGTGAAGTCAGAGGGAGAGATCAGAACCCCGTTTCCCATCACAGTCTACTTTGCCTTTCTTATTACTTTATACATTGCATTCCCACTTCACTGTTCTCACCTAAAAAGGTTGTCTTATTTAAAACAGACACAAAATGTCACTTTCTGTAGAAATACAACTCTGTCTAATGCATAATCTATCCGAAGACTGTTACCATTCGGAGCAGGGCCCCTACCTTCATGTGACAGAGGCGTGTACACAGCAAACTCACCATGGTCAAATAGGTGGGGCGCCGATGATAGNGAGTACCTGCTGTGACTCACTTTCCTGCTCCTACCAGTCATCCTGGCTATTTCCTCTCCTCTTCTCTGCCACGAGGCTTGACCCACAGGGCTGCCTTCCTCACCTCCCATCACTCTCCAAGCCCCTCCTCCCCCTTCAGCTAAGGACAGTTCTCCATCAGGATCTTCTTTGACAGCTCCAAGCTGCCCAGACTGAACCTCACTCCGAAGTCTCTGGTCCCCTGATCCCTTCCCGCCCCCTCACCCTCCCTAGGTTTTCTTCCCACCTCCCTGAGATGTCGCTCCGTCTCCCTCTCTGCGAACCCACTTCATGCCCCACCTCTGATCCCACCCCACTCAGGCTGTCACCATGCTTTGCTTATAGATTCTTGCCCCAAAGCTCCATGTCAATTGCTGTCTCCTCCACTCCAATCACTATCCTGACACCAGAGTGCGCTGTCTGAAACGTGTCTCGGAAGAGGGCACTCCTTGCCTTCAATTCCTGTATGGCTATCCACCCACTAGGAAAGCTCACTGCTCTTGGCAATCTGGAGCCCACCGACTCCACCTCCTGCTCCTGTCCTCACTGCCCCTTCCCCACTCGGGGCTCTCACTGCATCGTCCAAACTACTGATTTTTTTTTTTTTAAGGACTGTATTAACACAAAGGGTAAGATAAAGTAAATGGCTTCCACGTTATTTTTCCCAATTTTTTTATTATGGTAAAATATATAACATACCATTTACCATCTTAACCATCTGTTAATAATTTAATTTTTTAAACAACAAAAACATTGTGTATTGGGGTACAGCTGATTAACAACACTGTGATAGTTTCAGGTGAACAGTGAAGGGACCCAGCCGTGCATACATATGGATCCATTCTTCCCCAAACCCTCCTCCCATCCAGGCTGCCACATAACATTGAGCGGAGTTTCCTGTGCTATACAACAGGTTTTTGTTGGTTATCCATTTTAAATAGAGCAGTGTGTACACGACCTTCCCAAAGTCCTTAACTGTCCCTTCCGCTCCCCCAACAACCATTGTTTAAGCACAAAAGTCAGTGGCATTAATCACACTCGCAATGTTGTAAGACCAACTTCACCTTCACCTTCTCTTTCAGGATCATGCTCTCCTGTTTTTACGTCTCTGCGTATGTTAGTTTCTCTTCCTGAAACCCTCTCCTTTTTCCAAGTCCCACTCATTTCAATAAAGGATCAGGAAAGCTCTCCTGCTCCTGGAGGAATTCTCTGGCCCTGGTGGCCTGGGCCCACTCTGGGCATAACGCCCTCTGTGTATTGTCTACTGTACTTCGGAAAGAGCTGGCTGGGCAGTTTTTGACCCAAGCACTGTGCTCTGATCCTGCAGCTTCCGCCCCACACAGAATGTGGTGCAGAGTGCCTGGAGATGCTCAACAACGCTATCTGAATAAATGAATTGCAGGAAAGCACCCTCTGGAGTCAGGAAACGGCAGCCCACTCCAGTAATCAGGCCTGGGAAATCTCATGGACAGAGAAGCCTGGCAGGCTACAGTCCATGGGCTCACAGAGAGTTGGACTGGACTCAGCGACTAAGCAAGAACAACCTCGTGAAGTCAGAGGGAGAGATCAGAACCCCGTTTCCCATCACAGTCTACTTTGCCTTTCTTATTACTTTATACATTGCATTCTCACTTCACTGTTCTCACCTAAAAAGGTTGTCTTATTTAAACAGACACAAAATGTCACTTTCTGTACAACTCTGTCTAATGCATAATCTATCCGAAGACTGTTACCATTCGGAGCAGGGCCCCTACCTTCATGTGACAGAGGCGTGTACACAGCAAACTCACCATGGTCAAATAGGTGGGGCACCGATGATAACAGAGCAGGAAAGTAACACCAGCTGTCCCCAAGAACAGTCAGTCAGGAGGGGAGAGGCTGCCAGAAGTTCGAGGAGTCTAAGATACCTGCTCCAGAGGTCTGAATGTTAACACTCTCTACCCAAGAGAATTTGTAAGAGCATAATCAAGCCACAGAAGCTTCTCTGGAAAGTAAAACTGTATATACACCTCTCTTACAAATGGCACCCCACTCCAGTATTCTTGCCTGGAGAATGCCATGCACGGAGGAACCTCGTAGCCTACAGTCCATGGGGTCGCAAAGACTCGGACACGACTGAGCGACTTCGCTTTCGCTTTACACAGCCTTAAAGAGGCAACGACAGCTTTAAGACAAGAGTAGGAATAAGAAACATCAGTCTCTGGGACTTTCTTTAAGCACATATAAGAAGAAATATGAGTTTCCCGTTTTTTAACCTAAAGACACACAAAAAATAAAAGAAAAACCACACAGTCCAAAATATCTTTAGTGGTCATACCCACAAAGATGACAAGATAACAATGTTTCCTCTTAAAAGTCTGCACTTGAGGGCTTCCCTGGTATCTCAGTGGTAAAGTATCCACTGCCAGTGCAGCAGATGCAGGAGATGCGGGAGACACGGGTTCGATCCCTGATCTGAGATGATCCCGCATGCCGAGGAGCAACTAAGCCCATGAGCCACAACTGCTGAACCCACACTCTAGAGCCCGGGAGCTGAAACCACTGAGTCCACAGGCACAACTCCTGAAGCCCACACACCCAAGGGCCCATGCTTCGCAACAACAGAAGTCACTGTGGTGGGAAGCTCACCCATCGCAACTAGAGTAGACCCTGCTGACCACAACTAGAGAAAAGACGCACATCAACGAAGACCCAGCACGGCCAAAAATAACTTTAAAAAGTTTTTTTTAAGTTTGCACTTGAGGCTCTAACTTTCTATGCCTTATTCTGTTTCCAGATGTGACAAAATCCAGAATGGGGAGGGAATACTTGGAGGTCGCCACTTCAAAGTGGTTCTCCTTAAGAGATCCTAAAAGCAAAGGATCCACTTAAGGCGAGCCTTTCCAACTGCCACACGATGGACATTTTGAGCAGGAAGGTCCGTGGTGGCGGGCGTGGGAGGGTGTTCTACCTGCGTCCCACGGGACGCCTTGTGCACATGCCCACTCCATGTCTGCAGCAACCCCCCTCACCCTGCACCCAGTGATAACAACCAAAAGCATTTCGAAATCTTCTCTAGATATAGTCAGATGCCTCTGGAGGGGTGGAGACCAAAAATGTCCCCCCCTGACTCCAGGCAACAGAGCCTCTGAAACCTGCTATTTGACTCCGATTATCTCCAGAAGAGAGAGATTAGGGAGCATGGGTCATATAACTGATACTCCTTAAGGCTGTTATTTTCTCATATTTGTTCATGGGAAAAACAGTAAAACCTCCAGAGGAAAAAATGAGAATAATCGTCATCAAGGCAACAAGGAACAAGAAAGCAGACAAAACTAGAGTCATTCCATTGCGGGGGGAGGTGAATCGGGCAGTGGCAGGGTCATCAAGGAGGAAATTCCTGCAGAAGGGAGGGAAGGCAGACAGCACTGACACGGAAGGGGGAAGACAGCTCCCGAGTCAGACAGGCCAACCGTTCCAGGACTCAGCTCTGAAAGCGCGGCCCCACACAGCTGTCAAGCGCCTGTCCAAAGAAAGGTCACTCTCCCCAAACTTCACTTGATAGATGAGTAGAGGACAAAGAAAAGCTGGCAAAAGAACACATTCATATTTTCAAATGTTTCATGTGCTCCTGCAGATATGCTTAAACTGATTTTTTAATCTCTTTTCCCTTTAAAAAAAAGATAGAAAAAATCTTCAGCCAATTATTTCGAGTCATCTGCTCCCATGATATCAATCAAGTAAAACTAGCAAAACTGGGTCACTCTACAAAAAGGGTGGCAGGAGATCAGCCATGGAGGAATTTGGGGACCCAGAGGGGTAGTCTTTAAATTTCCTCTGCGGGAACAAGAAGGTTCTACCGCTCTTCAGTTCTGCTCGGTTTTTTTTTTTTTTTTTTGGTAAACCCGTATATTCACCATTTAAGACCTGGACAATCCTGAAAAGCTTTCAAGAAGTGATAACCCCTTTTCTAAAAAGAAGAGAGAATGACTCAGGGTCTAAATCAAAAAGGGGAATGAAGCAGAAAGAACAGGACTCTGAGCTAAAGAATTTAAATTTGATTTTCTTCAGTGTTCTTAGAGTTTCAAATATGACAGCATAAAACTAAAATGTCAGAGTTTTAAATGGCTCCTATTTCCTGAAATCACTAGAAATAACCAGAAGTTTTTTAAAAACATATATATAAGCCAGGGCTTGCTTTATTTTTCTGCACATGAGAAAATCCTTTAGAGGAAGAATGAATCTACATATATAACACTGAAAGTTATCCTTGTAAGTGTTCACAGACTGGAAAAGAAAACTCAATCAAGGACAACAGGAACAAGATAAGTGTGCCGACTGCATGGCAACATGGAAAGTTCTGGTCCAAGCGGCTCATGAGGAATCAACAAATTACCCATGGTAATCTTTTTTTTTTTAAGTCCACACCGCAGGGGTTGTGGGAGTTTTAGTTCCATGACCAGGAATTGAACCCAGGGCCTTAAGAGTAAGAGCACAGAGTTGTAACAGCTAGACCACCAGGGAATTCCCAACAAACTACCCTCCAGTAAGACCGTTGATCAAAGGCAAGGTTGCGCCTTGAATGATTAACCTGTTCTATGATATCCGTTACTGGGCAGGTGCAGACTTCACGTGATCAAAAAACAAACAAAGCACACACACACAAAACCACTGGCTTGAGAACTGAGGGGTGATGTTGAGTTCTGACGCGGGCTAAGCTTTGTGATTTCGGGACTTCGCAATACCTGTCTTGGCCTCCATGTTCACACCTGTAAGATGACCTACAGCATGACTTAGTCTTTGCCGGTTTCATTTCATTCATTCATCACTCATTCATTCAACTAATAAATATTTCTAGAGCCACAGCTGTCGAGTGCTATTCTAGGTGCTAAGGGAAAAGCAGTAAATGAAAGACCGGCATCCCTAGTGGAGCATGTATTCCAGGTTCTGATATCAGTGTTTTTCAGACTATACGCCGTGAAATCCTTTTAGCAGTACTAAATGAGCATCTTTAAAAGAAGAAACAGGAAAAATACAAAATATCAGAGTATATCACACATAGTAAGGGTAAGTTCTGTTTCACAGAATCCTGCTTTAGCTATTGACATTTATATCTATGAGGGTTGTGGATCAAGAAGTATAAGGCATTTCTGAACGTGGGCTGGTTGCATCAAGAGAGTTTTAACATCTCTGATAAAAGAATTCTTTTTGTTCCAGCCACTGGCCCTCATCCTGTCCTTCACTCAGATTGCTTGAGGAACATTCTGCCCAGAGATTAAATCTCTTTACCTTTTCATTTGTCCCATGATGGCATTTGTATAGATATCAAAGACTATGCTTTTGAGATCAGTGTCCCCAGCCTTTTCTGAGTATGATTCCTTTTAACATCAGTTCTTTTTGTGCACTACTTGTCGGCTGATTGGGAAAATTCAGAGTGGCCAATAGCCACGTGAGCTTTTAAATGGAGGGTGTGGAAACCCACTCCAATATTCTTGCCTGGAGAAACCCCATGGACAGAGAAACCTGGCGGGCTACAGTCCATGGGGTGGCAAAGAGTTGGACACGACTGAGTGACTAACCACACACCCCACATAACGTATGTATCCATCCTAAGAGCTCCTATCTAAAAATACAAAGGTTGCAAACACACAGAAGGCAGTATTCATTCCATCTATGCCTCCCACTTGATATTCAAAGAAATTTGAAGGCTTCTTGTGCCCCAGGGAGTCACAAGCACAAAGACTGGAGATTCTTGTTGTAGATCCCAGCTTTGATTTGCTTATTTTAGAATCATCCTGTTCTTACCAGGTGACTGCTTATGGTGGTTTCTGTTTGGTTTAACGCTCTCCCTCCCCTCAATCCTTTTTAAAAATTCACACAAACCAATAAAGGTGAGCACAACTGGATACAAGAGTTTGTTTCCAGTTTTTGTTGTTCGCTTTTGTTGTTCGCTTGCTTTTTAAAATCATTTTGTGTCTAATCCCATGAACCCAAACTCCTACAAATTGCAACTAGGAATTAGAGACGTAATTGTTCAAAATAGAGACACGCTCAACCCTACCCACTGCTTCTGTTTTAACAGAAAGCACCGAAAAGGTGGCAATTACTATAGCTGGGAAAAGGAAAGGAGGTGAAACAGAGATTCAAAAAGAAAGAGACTTCCAATAAGCGGTGAATCATCGTGGGAATTTCAAAGCCTTGCACGCTGATTACCAAGCTCTATCTGAGGTCAGGTCACTACAGTCCTGGCTCCCATGGCCCTGTGTCACTTAGGACTCTCTCTGTCCTCGAGCTCGAACTGCCTTCTGTGTACTGTTCTTGAAGCATTTCCTACGCGAAGGACTGAGCAGTGAGGATGGAGGGAGTCATCCTTTGGGGACAAGCACAGAGGAGGATTTACTTTCTGCAGAGTCCATGGTGGACTGCAGGGCCAGGAAAGGGCAGCAAAAGACAGCTTCCTGGCAATCCAGTTCCCGCAACAGACATCCAGCCACTGCCTGCCAACTTCCAGAGACCTGCTCAACCCAGTTATTGCCAACCTCTTCGCCTTCCTGGAAAACCAAACTACAGCCCCAAAGGTGGCCACAGATTGTGACCAGTGGTGACAGGAATGCTGCTTGCTCTCTAAAATGTTTATAACTAGGGTTCATGCTGTAGCCTTTATTATTATTTTAATTACCTACTTTTAAGCTTAAGATGAGTGAAATGTGACCTAATCTTCATTAAAAAGGGAAACATTAACTTCGAGGAAAATCTGCTTACTTCTCTGGCAAGTCACACAGGTTGTCTAACTGTCTCCAACCGTTAGCTGTAAAATGAGGGGACTGGCCTGGACATGGCTGAGGCAACTTCTAGCTTCGTGCTGTTTGCTCATAAACTCAAGCGCTGCCCCGATGGTGGCTCCTGGCCTGCAGAACAATCTTCCAGCGGCACGTGGGAAGGATGCCTGCTTCCAAAGGCACAGTAGCTCAGAGTTTTCCTCTTACAATCTCTCACCTGTAAAATGCAGGCAGCTCAGTCCTGGGCTTTGTGCCAACCTAGAGGGTGGGGTGAGAGTGGGAGGGAGGTCCAAGAGGGAGGTGACATGTGTATACCTATGACTGATTCATGCTGGTGGGTGGCAGAGACCCACACAACGTTGTAAAGCAATGATACTCCAATTAAAAATTTTAAAAAAATTTTTTTTAAGAGTATCATTCAAGGAAACAAAATCTCTCACCTGGGTATTTCTGCACGTTGCTCACAGTACTCCAAGCCCAAAACCTGGCCTGCAGTTGGCAGGACTTTGAATTTAGTCAGTGCTTCAGCTGCTTAAGCCTCATTTTGGGGGTCCTGAATTAAATTACATAGGTGACCAGAAGTGAATAGGATTCCCCCATTTTGGCTATTTATTAGGTCGATGAACTTAGGTGATCAGAAGACCTCTAATGCCTATACAAATAGGTCCACTTTTTAAAAATCTACTCAGTATTCTGTGATATCCTTTATGGAAAAGGAATTTGAAAGAAGAACAGATATATCTATATGTATAACTGAATCACTTTGCTGCACGCCTGAAACTAACACAGCATTATAAAACCAACTATGCTGTGAGGAGCTGTGCTAAGGCACTTCAGTTGAGTCAGATTCTTTGTGGCCCCAGGGACTGTAAGCCCACCACACTCCTCTCTCCATGCAATTCTCCAGGCAAGAATACTGGAGCAGGTTGCCATGCCCGCCTCCAGGGGATCTTCCCAACCCAGGGATTGAACCCAGGTCTCCCGCATTGCAGGCAGATTTTTTTAACCATCTAAGCCACCAGGGAAGCCCCAAGTACATATAAGTCAATCCAAATAGGACAGAAGAGTCTGGTGGACTACGGTCCACAGGATCTCGAAGAACTGGGCACAACTGAAGTAACTTAGCATGCATGCATGCATATTTAAATACATATACATACATTCTAAACGTTTAATAAGCCATCTAGCTCTCTACTTGGAATCCCGTAACAGCTTTACTAACCAGCAGCAACACAGCAACACTCTTTTCACACTAAGAATTATAAAGCCAAGCAAATTCCCAGTTGCATACAGGTTTCATCACAGCAAATGTCACTTTAGAAAACTAGGAGTTACCAAACTTCTGAAGAGTAGGTGATCCTGGCGGGGACGTATTTCCACTGGGAGACAGGTAGAGATAGTTTTTGTTTACTCCTGTATTAAAATCGAATGGGGACTGGTAGTCCTCATAAAAATCCATCTCTCTACCGTCCATTCCAGGCGAATGCAGAACGCATGGTTCTACCACCGCCGCCGCCTCCTCCTGGGTTGAGCGCGCTCTGGATCACTGCACCAGGCAACTCCGAGCAAGAGATCCAGCCCCGGGTTCCAAGAGCCTGGCTTCCTGGGACAGGTGCAGCCGTCACACCCTCAGGACAAGGAGGTTGTTTAATAAGTGACTTCTCCCCAGCAACCTGAAGAACAGCTCTGATCACCACCTGCTGTTCATTTCAGCCAACAGCCAACAACCCAGGCAGGAAGCAGAGCTTTCTAGAGCTTTCTTCAATAAACAAAGGAGGGCCCAGTGCTGTAGCATCACCTCCACATACAAACAGTTTAGGCAAACGTCAGACGCTGGCAGATTTATTTTTTTTACAACTTATTATTATTTTTTAAACCGTTCAGCTGACCACAACTGCACCAGGGCAGGCTTAATCTTCTAGGACAAGGAAGGATTACCGGCCAGTAATCTCCCACAAAGGCCATCTGGGGACTACGTTTTTTCCACCCTGGATTACAGGGGTGGCCTGAAAGCCAAGCTTCCCGGTTGAGCGATCAGTTTTCTGTGTGTATCTGCTGGTAGAGAAATAAAGTTCCATTTCCAAGACAACTTTATCTGAAGCGACGTCTGGCTTGAGTGTAACAGAAATGTCAGTCTGACTTGTTCTCACCTTGCTTTTCCATCCCGTCCCTTCCCTTTTGTGCAGGGACGGTGTTTCCCTGGTGTGTACTGAGAAGAAAAGAAGCCCCGCGCAGGTGAAGGGCCCAGGCCCTCCCACCCTCTCCTCATTAACCCAGGCCAGGCCTGCAGGGCGGCCGCCCTGGTCAGCTTGTAAAACAAGATTTCTCAGTCTCCAGACCCACTCCCCAGCCTCTTTACGGACCCGTTCTGCCAGAGCTCTGGCCTTGGCCAAAGTGACGTCATGTATCGCTCCTTCTGCTTTCACCGTTGTGGCTGAGCTCATGTCAAAGAGGTGAAAATACAAGCGACCCTCCCTTAGATCAGTGGTGGTCTGTTACCGCCTGACAAAAAAAGCCCAAGTTAAATGAATAAATAAAAAGGACTTCCCTGTTTGCTCAGTAAAGAACCTGGTAAACACAGGTTCAATCCCTGGTCTGGGAAGATTGCACATGAGGAACCTGGTAAACAGGCTCTTTACTGGGAAGTAAGAAGGACTCTCATGGGGACCAAATCTCTGGGAAGATCGCACATGCGGACTAAGCCCACGCTCAAGAGCCTGAACGTCGCAACTGCTGAATTCCATGCGCCCTGGAGCCTGTGCTCTGTGCGCCCTAGAGCCATCGCAGTCAGAAGCCTGTGCACCGCAATGAAGAGTAGCCCCCACTCGCTGCAACTAGTGAAAGCCCACTTGCAGCAACAAAGACCCAATGCCACCAAAAACAAGTACTTTTAAAAGGAGCGGGGGACCTCTCTGATGGTTCAGTGGTTTAGAATCTGCCTTTCAGTGCAGGAGATTCCAGTTCAATCCCTGGTCAGGAGAACTAGGATCCAAGGTGCCTTGAGGCAACTAAGCCCAGCTCCACAACTAGGGAGCCTACATGCCCCAGGGCCGTGCACCTCAGCAGGAGAAGCCACAGCTAGAGAGGCCTACACGTCACAATGAAGATCTCTCCTGCCCCAGTGAAGACCCAGCCAAAAACAACAAAGGCCATGTTCCACCTTTTCCCATCTTTCTCATAAAAAGGGAACACAATATACTCTCCCTAGATTGGAAGCAAGTAGGAAATTTTTTTAAGTTATAAATATTTTAAGCACTAAAAAAGAAATTGAGTGTGTATAAAACTATATAAACACCAAGATAGTTTACATTCATCTTAACTTATGATTCATCTACTATTTTTTTTTCTATTAGTCTCCTGTTGTACTCTATTTTTGGCAAGTCCATCTTATTTAAGTTTTTTTTTAAGTTTATTTTTAACAATAAAAAAAGATCAATCTGTATTTTTCTCCCAAAAGATACCAAAATTGGGGTAATGATAAATGCTGTTTATTCCCTATTTAGAAATAAAATAAATGGTTTCTTTTTATTAACTGAAAAAAAATGAACTGGTCAATTTCTTGAAATCCATGGTATCTCTCACTGAGGTAACACAGGTATTACAGTTACATTCTTAGACTAGAAATGGTTATTGGAGTCCCCGGCCCTCTCAATACTCTAAATTTGGTCACCAAATCACTGGTTAAAAAAAAAAAAAAAAAATTCTGCATTCTCATTCTTCCTCCTAGTCACAAGTGTCAGAAAATGCTATGGGCTGAAATTTGTGTCTCTGCAAAACTTGTATGTTGAATCCCTAACTCCTGGTGTGACGCGGTGTTTGGAGGTGATTGGGTTTAGATGAGGCCATGGGGTGGGGCCCAGGCTGGGATCTGTGTCCTCATAAGAAGAGGAAGCCCCTTCATGGATCACAGCCTTGTGGTGAAAGGGCTTGCATAACTCAATGAAATCTTGCCGTGAGGACACCATGAACAGCACAAAAAGGCAAAAGGAAATGACGCCAAAAGATGAGCCCCCCAGGTTGGAAAGTGTCCAATATGCTACTGGGGAAGAACGGAGGGAGTTACTAAGAGCTCCAGAAAGAATGAAGTGGACGCGACACTCAGTTGTGGTGTGTCTGGTGGTGAAAGTAAAATCCCATGCTGTTAGAACAATGTTGTATAGGAGCCTGGAATGTCAGGTCCACGAATCAAGGTAAATTGGATGTGGTCAAGCAGGAGACAGCAAAAATAAACATCGACATCTTAGGAATCAGTGAACTAAAATGGACGGGAATGGGTGAATTTAATTTAGATGAACATTATATCTTCTACTGGAGGCAAGAATCCCATAGAAGAAATGGAGTGGCCCTCATAATCAACAAAAGAGCTACAGTCTTTCCGGTAGTCATGTGTGGATGTGAGTGTTGGACCATAAAGAAAGCTGAGCGCTGAAGAACTAATGTCTTTGAACCGTGGTGCTAGACAGGACTCTTGAGAGTCTCTTGGACTGCAAGGAGATCAAAGCAGTCAATCCTGAAGGAAATCAATCCTGTATATTCATTGGAAGAACTGAGGCTAAAGCTGAAGCTCCAATACTTCGGCTACCTGATGGGAAGAACTGATTCATTGGAAAAGACTGATGCTGGGAAAGATTAAGGGCAGGAGAAGAGGGTGAGAGAGGATGAGATGGCTGGATGGCACCACCGACTCAGTGTACATGAACTTGGGCAAACTTTGGGAGGTAGTGAGGGTCAGGGAGGCCTGGTGTGCTGCAGTCCACGGGGTCACAGAGAGTCAGACACGACTTAGCAAATGAACAGCAAGAGTGCTAGCTCGAGCTCTCCTTCCACCATGTGAGGACACAGACGGCCATGTGCCAACAAGAAAAGGACTCTCATGGGGACCAAATCAACCCTCACCTTGATCTTGAACTTCCCAGACTCCAGAACTGTGAGGAATAACTGTCTTTTGCCATAGGCCTCCCATTCTGTGGCAACTTATGACAGCAGCCAGAACTGAGACAAATATACCAACAATGATACACATAATGATGCAGGTCACAGCCACCTCCGAGGTCCTCAGATCCCTCAAAATGCCCGCATTCTTGACCTCTGGTGGTGACTCCCATGCTACATCCTCTGCCTGAAATGCCTTTTTTCTGCTTGCTCAACTCATTCATCTTTCAGGATTCGGGCAGAAATCCCCTCTTCTCAGAAGCCCTCCCTCTCTGGCTCTCCCTCTGGCAACAGCACACAGGATGTGACGTGCCCACCTGGGAGCCCTGACAGCCTTGCCTCCAGAGCAGGGCCTGCATTCTCTACTGCACTGCCAACTATGCTACACAAAATGGAAAAAAATAAACAATACAAATGCTTATTAAAGGGGGACTATTTAAATGCTAAGCAGAATATTCATGTAACCAGAAAGTATGTAAACATGATGTAGAAATGTACATATTTTATAGGGAAAGATATTCTTTTTCAAAATATTTATTTGGCTGTGTTGGGTCTTAGTTGTGGCTCATGGGATCTTCATTGCCTCCCACGGGACCTTTCGGTGAAGCACGTGGGCTCTCTAGTTGTGCTACCCATGTGACTCCAGAGTGCACAGGCTCAGTCGCTGCTGCACATGGGCTCAGCTGCTCTGTAATCAGAGCAGGAAAGTAACACCAGCTGTCCCCAAGAACAGTCAGTCAGGAGGGGAGAGGCTGCCAGAAGTTCGAGGAGTCTAAGATACCTGCTCCAGAGGTCTGAATGTTAACACTCTCTACCCAAGAGAATTTGTAAGAGCATAATCAAGCCACAGAAGCTTCTCTGGAAAGTAAAACTGTATATACACCTCTCTTACAAATGGCACCCCACTCCAGTATTCTTGCCTGGAGAATGCCATGCACGGAGGAACCTCGTAGCCTACAGTCCATGGGGTCGCAAAGACTCGGACACGACTGAGCGACTTCGCTTTCGCTTTACACAGCCTTAAAGAGGCAACGACAGCTTTAAGACAAGAGTAGGAATAAGAAACATCAGTCTCTGGGACTTTCTTTAAGCACATATAAGAAGAAATATGAGTTTCCCGTTTTTTAACCTAAAGACACACAAAAAATAAAAGAAAAACCACACAGTCCAAAATATCTTTAGTGGTCATACCCACAAAGATGACAAGATAACAATGTTTCCTCTTAAAAGTCTGCACTTGAGGGCTTCCCTGGTATCTCAGTGGTAAAGTATCCACTGCCAGTGCAGCAGATGCAGGAGATGCGGGAGACACGGGTTCGATCCCTGATCTGAGATGATCCCGCATGCCGAGGAGCAACTAAGCCCATGAGCCACAACTGCTGAACCCACACTCTAGAGCCCGGGAGCTGAAACCACTGAGTCCACAGGCACAACTCCTGAAGCCCACACACCCAAGGGCCCATGCTTCGCAACAACAGAAGTCACTGCGGTGGGAAGCTCACCCATCGCAACTAGAGTAGACCCTGCTGACCATAACTAGAGAAAAGACGCACATCAACGAAGACCCAGCACGGCCAAAAATAACTTTAAAAAGTTTTTTTTAAGTTTGCACTTGAGGCTCTAACTTTCTATGCCTTATTCTGTTTCCAGATGTGACAAAATCCAGAATGGGGAGGGAATACTTGGAGGTCGCCACTTCAAAGTGGTTCTCCTTAAGAGATCCTAAAAGCAAAGGATCCACTTAAGGCAAGCCTTTCCAACTGCCACACGATGGACATTTTGAGCAGGAAGGTCCGTGGTGGCGGGCGTGGGAGGGTGTTCTACCTGCGTCCCACGGGACGCCTTGTGCACATGCCCACTCCATGTCTGCAGCAACCCCCCTCACCCTGCACCCAGTGATAACAACCAAAAGCATTTCGAAATCTTCTCTAGATATAGTCAGATGCCTCTGGAGGGGTGGAGACCAAAAATGTCCCCCCCTGACTCCAGGCAACAGAGCCTCTGAAACCTGCTATTTGACTCCGATTATCTCCAGAAGAGAGAGATTAGGGAGCATGGGTCATATAACTGATACTCCTTAAGGCTGTTATTTTCTCATATTTGTTCATGGGAAAAACAGTAAAACCTCCAGAGGAAAAAATGAGAATAATCGTCATCAAGGCAACAAGGAACAAGAAAGCAGACAAAACTAGAGTCATTCCATTGCGGGGGGAGGTGAATCGGGCAGTGGCAGGGTCATCAAGGAGGAAATTCCTGCAGAAGGGAGGGAAGGCAGACAGCACTGACACGGAAGGGGGAAGACAGCTCCCGAGTCAGACAGGCCAACCGTTCCAGGACTCAGCTCTGAAAGCGCGGCCCCACACAGCTGTCAAGCGCCTGTCCAAAGAAAGGTCACTCTCCCCAAACTTCACTTGATAGATGAGTAGAGGACAAAGAAAAGCTGGCAAAAGAACACATTCATATTTTCAAATGTTTCATGTGCTCCTGCAGATATGCTTAAACTGATTTTTTAATCTCTTTTCCCTTTAAAAAAAAGATAGAAAAAATCTTCAGCCAATTATTTCGAGTCATCTGCTCCCATGATATCAATCAAGTAAAACTAGCAAAACTGGGTCACTCTACAAAAAGGGTGGCAGGAGATCAGCCATGGAGGAATTTGGGGACCCAGAGGGGAAGTCTTTAAATTTCCTCTGCGGGAACAAGAAGGTTCTACCGCTCTTCAGTTCTGCTCGGATTTTTTTTTTTTTTTTTT
>SJYX01005317.1:7143-24839 GCA_006410675.1 Oreotragus oreotragus
ATGTGTATAAGAGACAGGCCCTCCCTCGGTGTGCTTCTCTCCAGCCAGGACCCCAGGGCCCGCCTGGGGCCTCCTCCTGAGCCCCTCCCTTCCTGTCCCCTGCACCAAGAGTGACCCACCTCTCCATGATTTGAGAAACCTGCTGGGGTCTGGGATGTGTGGGCCCTGGGTGAGGCGGGGGAGGGAGAAGCGGGGTGAAAACTGCCAGCCCCTGAGAGGAGGCGGGAGGCCTGCGGGAGGGGCGCAGAGAGAGGAGGGGGCCAACTGACCAGCCTGCCCAGGGCGTGGGCTGATCTGGTGGTGGCTCCAGAGGGGGCCTGAAGGTGGGACAGGGCTCTGGGGCTGCCCCTCCAAGTGGGGGAGGGGGGCGGCGCATGGCCTGGCTCCCAGCCCCGGGGCGGCCTCCTCAGGGGGGTGGTGACAGCGGTTGGTGACAGCTTCCTGTAACTTGGGGGCTTGTTGAAGGGACACCTGTGCGTTTCCTGGGTGTGGAAGGAAGGGGAGCTGGGGCTGGAGGCAGCCAGAAACAAGCCTTGACCCCGGGATCTCTACTCCTCGCCCTTCCCCACCTCATCTGCTTCCAGAGATGCCCCGGGTCTCCACTGGCTGCCAAGCCTTTGGGACTTATGGCGAGAAAAGTACCAAAGGGCTGCTGAGCGAGGCCATGGGGCAGGGGTCGGGTCTGTCTGGCTGGTGGTCTGTTTTCACCACAGTTACCCACTAACAGATGAAGTTCAAAGTTAAGAGGAGAGAGAGACAAGGGGCTGGGGGCTCTTTCGTTTCATGGTCAACTGCCTTCTCGCCCAGGGTGGTGGCTCTCACTGGGCCAGGAGCCGCCTCAGGTGGGGAGATGAAGAGGGAGGGGGTGGGAGCCACGTTGGAGGAGCTGGTGCACAGAGTGGAGGGCTTCACCGGGACTTCTGCTCAAACTTTCCCGCACTCAGCAGGGTTTCATCCGGCTTTTGGCCGGGAGGGAAGCCTCTGAGACCGTCTGGCCCTGTCACATCTGGAGCCCTGTTACACCCTCCCTCGCCTGGACGACTCTCTCTGTGGAGAGCAGAGTAGCATTTGTGGGGAGCCAACTTTCACTGCCATTTTACTCACACAGAGAGGGAATTGCTTAAACCTCAGGAGAGGGAGAGACAGAGAGAAACTGCCTTGGAAGGCCCTCAGAGATCAACTAGCCTAGTCACCCATACTACAGATCTGGAGACTGAGGGTCACATTCACAGAAACCAAGGGGCCTGCTTCTCCTTGGGTTTCTTCTTTTCCAGTTTGAGTCAACAGAGCTACAGTTTGTGGAAGAGATGTGGAGAGGCAGTCAGGCTCCTCCAGCCCCCAGCCCTCGGGCTGTGACTAAGGCTGGGATGGGGTGATGGCAGTGGGAGGGCAGAGCTGCCAGAATGCCCCACCCTGCCCCAAGCGGACCCTCTGCAGAGGTTCCCAATCTTTCTCGGAGCTGCCCAGGCTGAGGGAGTCAGTGCTCAGAACCCGAGAACGGGAGTCTGGGGAAGTGGGGTGGAGACAGGACTCCAGCAGCCTCTGGGACCATTCTCTGCCTCTGCCCAGCAAAGGGGAGAGAGCAATAGCGTATGGACGATTCACTTTAATTCACTTCAACTCACCATCCATTTACTGAGCATCTCCTATGTGCCAGGCACTGGGCCAGGTGCTGGGGATGTACACAAAGCCATAACAGAGCTGGGAACCGCTAGGTCAGCACTATGGGGAACCAAGATGATTTTTTTTTTTTTTTTTGGTGCATCTAATTCCACCTCTGCAGCTACTGCTTCCAGGGCTGGGGTAGGAGAAGAAGGAAGAGATTCCAGAATCTGGGCCCTGGGAAGGGAAGAAAGGAAGGAAAAAGGGAAGATACAATAGGGAAAAGGGTGAGAGGCCAGGCAGAGTGCACACAAAGTTGGGGATGGGCCACAGCCTGAGAGCTCCTGAGTGGGAAGAGTCCGGCTCATCTGGAAATTCTAAGTCATCAGTACCTAACTGCCAATCAACACACTGCCAATGGGGGGTGGGCTAAGCCCCCAGAACACCTGGGGTGGGTGGACATTGCCCATCCTTGAAGCCAACCAGCTGAGAGGGGAGAGGTAGGTGGTGGGCACCTTGATCTCTAGCCGAGATCAGGGTGGTTGTAACAACACATCTGCCCCTTGCAGATTTCACTTTTTTGGCAACTTCTTTTTTTTTTTGGCAACTTCTTAAGTGCTCCCCTCTTCCAGGATAAGGAAGGATCTGTGCAGATGCTGGGAACTCTTATTTTTCATAACATTTAGGGGAATTATTTGCAAGATTCACTAAGTTTATTCTAAGAAATTCTACTCTCTATAAAGGAAGCCCAAGACTTTCGGGTTCCTTCCTTGCTCTGCCCTGACTTGGAGGGTCCTAGGGAGAACAACGCCTCTCCAAGGGGCCTCAGATGCCCGAGCCGATGGGGAGGGACCAGAAACCACCTTTGTCCCACGTGCCCATCTTCATATGCTCTTTCTTCCTAAGCCTCTTAAGAGTCTCTTCCAGAGGCCTCATGGAGCTACCTCCCCCAAGGCAATGAGGTTGGGAACAAAATGGGGCTTCTGCGAGTAGAGGTGGGAGACCAGTGAGATGTCCCCTCGGCACCCTGCTTTCTAGTGTGGACCTCCTCCTGCACCGTGGGGCTCAAGCCCTGCTTCCGGCTGCACATTCCCATCACTGCACTCTGCTGGTTTTCTCAACTGCTCCTGCCTCTCCTGCTCTCTCGGAATCCCCTGTCTGTCTCTTTCTCCTAATTAAGTGTCCCTGTAAAGAGAGGTGGGCTGGCCAACCCATGGAATTTAGCTTATGAAGAACAAAGCACACTTTTTCAGGACTGAAATGCCTTGAGGTGCCTTGGAACTGGCTTTGGAAATAGCTATCTGCCCCCTGGCTCTGGGCTAATCACAATTTATTCTCGATTTACAAAAAGGAGAAGCTGGATCCGTATTTCTCCTTGTGACTCTCCTTGGTGAGGCCGGGCTGGTAAGTATTTGCAAGGTCAGGTTAAGCAGATGGACAAATGAAAATGCTGGCTAGGTCCAAAAAAGATAGTCCCAGGCCATAGGAATGGCTTAATGCAATTGGAACGGGTGATGAATCAAGAGATTTTTCTTCCTATCTGCGTCTTAAGGATAGACAGCCTGTGTCTTTTGCTGTGCCTCTTGCTGATGTTGTTCTTTATTGAAGCTTGCCTATGCGTTTGTACATTGTCTATACATAGGTAGAGATACATTATATATAAAAATATAGGACATCTCACTACATCCACCCCAAAAGTTACACTGGGTTGGGGGGAAACAATCATTTCTCAATATTTTGAGTTGATTCATCAAAGGCAAATTATGGAATGTTCTCATGGCTGTTTGTGCACTTGGAGGGGAAAACACAGCTACTCATGCATTTTCTAGGACTGATGTGCTATGTGGTGATGGAAGAGGTGGTGGGGAGAGAAACTCAGGTGGTCCTCTGTGACCCAACCGCTGTGAAGCGTCTGCTTTTGGGAGCAGACTGAGTTTCTTCCGCAGCGTGTCTCCTTGCTTGGATGTATTGGCTGCAATAAACTGACGGTCTCCCCTGAACCTCCCTCGACTGTGACTTTTTTCAGGGGGTGGGGCAAGTTGAAGCAATGCCAGGACTGTCACAGTGGCCCCGTCACTCCTTTCCTGGTGATGTCACTGACACTGCCAGGTGCCCAGGATGAGGTCGTCCCGTCCCCCTCTTGTTGTGAGATGTCTCCTTTTCCCCTCTTGGCCTTCCCAGAATCCTGGGCGACTCCATCCACCTGGAAAGCACCCTGGGGACAGAGTGGCTAAACATCCACTTCTTGGAGGGCTCTGGTTATTTCCGGATGACAACACTGCAAGCCCCCAAGGCTGGCTGTCATGCTGGTGCTGTCTACGCTTTCCGAGGGTGGATGGGCCATCCTTCCTGCTCCCTGTTGCTAAGCTGCGTCTGACTAGGCAGACATCTCTTTCATCTGCTTCAGGCTCGAGGAAAATAGACGACAGCTGGTGCAGAGTCTGCCCTCATGCAACTTCATGGACGAGGGTGGCTGCAGGGAGGAATCAGGTTGCTTGTGTCCCATCTGTGAACCGCTGTATCTTAGTGATGTGTTGATGAGTCAGCCCTCAATTTAGAACCAAAAGCAACCACCTGGCCCCGGGGTTCTGCTTCCCCTAGGCACATGCAGTCTTTTTCTCTCTTGCCTCCTGTTCTTATGTTTCTCTTTGCATTTTTCTCTCTCTTACGCACAGACACACACAAGTACACACACACCCTTGCCTAGGAAGCTCACCTAATAAGAAAATCCTCAACTTTCTGAATGTCAAGGGAATGCTGAAGTGGTTGGTTCCTGTTTTTTTCTTGGTTTCTTTCTCATTTCTGCCTGCTTTGCGGTAATCCAGAGACCTTCACCAGCGGTGAGTGGTCAGATGCATTTTAGAATATTCCAGGACGAGCCTAACACTCATAGTCCTAATGCTGGCAGCTGCTCCCCAAGAAAGAGGCCAGACAGAAGGTGGCAGGCTTAAGCAGAGGTGGCTGGTGTTTGACAGAACTGAAGCTACCTTAGTTTAAAAGGATGTCTGTCCTCAGAGTCCCTGAGTGCTTCCAAGGACCTGATGTTAGACAGGATGCTTCTTTACCTAACAGGGAAACCGATGCAGGCGACGTGGACCCAGGAGTAGAAGGTGCTAGGATTCTGACTGGTTCCTTCTGGGTGGACACAGCATCTAACTCAGCCCAGGGCTTTTCCACCAGAGCCTTGGAGGACACCTCGGAGCTGGGCCTGGCTCGTGGGAGACTTCCCTTGTGGCTCAGCAGTAGAGAACCCGCCCACCAATGCACGAGACCAATGTGTTTGATCCCTGGGTTGGGAAGATCCCCTGGAGGGAGAAATGGCAACCCACTCCAGTATTCTTGCCTGGAAAATCCGATGGACACAGGAGCCTGGTGGGCTACAGTCCATGAGATCACAAGGAGTTGGGCACGACTTAGAGACTAAATAACAACTGGCTTCTGGGAGGGCTGGGTTTGGCTCGGGTGTTTCCCCTAAATTGATGTTTTGGGGCCCAGCCTGCTTGGGGCCTAGGGGGAGGTTTGTTTCTGATTGCTGAAGGCACTGCCATGTCAGGGAAAGGCTAGCTCCCACCCCCCAGTGTTCAGGATTGCTCACCAGCCTCCCGTGGCCCCCAGCCGAGGTGCCTGTACAAGAGCCTCCCCACCCCCACTGCTCCTTGGCTTCCCACTGGAGCCCCCGTGGGGCTCAGGCCATTGGCCTGCCTGCAGCCAGCGGCCATGGAACAGGAGTCTGTGTGCCGGGCCTGAGTCTCTAGGACAGGTTTTAGAGCCCAGAAGAATGGCGGAGGTGGGGAGGGAGTAGATCTTTACATCAGACGGGTCCTAGGAACTACTTGACCAAGTCTCCTGATTATCCTGAAGGGGAAACTGAGGACCAGATTGGGGAAGTGACTTGCTCAAGGCCAGTTGATGAGTCCAAGACAATCCAGGATCTCCCAGCAGGCTCCAGGCCGCCTGTTCTTCCCATAGCCCACACCTCGTCTGGGCCTAGAGCTCGGCACAGCTCAGCACAGCAGCCCACACCGGCCCAGGCGCCTGCCTGCCTCTCCCCAGAGGGCTTGAGTTGCACAAGAAGAGGCCCCAGGCTTCTCGTCAGGGTACAGTTTTTAAAGCTGAGGTTCAAAGAGGTTAAGTAATTCTCCCAAAGTCACACGGTAGGCTATTGACAGAGCTTGGCTTTAGTTGCCTTTCTGAGTCCTCGTCTACACCCGAGTAGAGTGACTTTCTTCAGGCTGGTTTGCATCTAGTCCCTCTTAGACTGCTTATCTTCCTTCCATCTTGCAAGGGGTGGGGGTGGTATCTAGAAACCTTTAGGTGAGAGGAGGCTGCAGCAGGGCCTGGTGGAATGTGGGCTGGGCAGCCGGATGGAGGGGCATGGGCCCCCACTAACTCTCCTGCCCTCCTCCTCCTTTGGTGTTTTGGGGCCTCAGAAGGTCCATGCTGGCTGGGCCCTGCAGGCATGCTTCTCAGATGCCCTAGTGGCATTGCCCTGCACAGACTCATCCTGACGCCCACCATGACGCCTGCTACCATGCTGATGTGACAGGCTCCAACCACCTTGGAGCCCAGGCTCCAGTCACCCAGTAATTGAGGGTCCCAGAGGGTGATGGGGAAGGAAGCTCATCTTAGACTAGATCCTGGCATCTTGACATGGCACATAAACTTGTCCCCATATAGATTAGTCTAGCCTAGAACCCCGCTCTGCTGCGGGGCCGAGGACATCTCTGTCTAGGGGAGAGAAAGACTGTGGGATGGAGGTGGTGGGACTGGATGAGCTGAGTGCTCCCACTAGGCTAGTAGCGGGAAGACTCACAAAGCCGCTTCTTTTCTCTGGCCATCATGACCCTGAGGGTCCATGAGGTGCTAGGGAAGAGGAGGGCAGTGGACACTGGATGCTCCGCTTGGCAACTCAGGATTCCATGGGGGGTGGCTTTCCCTTTTGCCTCATTGGCAAATCACCTTTGTCCTGACCGTAGCTGTCTCTGCTTCTCAGCCGTGACAAATTCCCTGTGAACAGGTGGCATGAGGACTAGGAACTGTTTGCCTCAACAGATTGAGAGCCCTCTGTGGGCAAATGGACAAAAGAAGAGGGTGGGTTGCACTCGGAGGGGAAGTATATGTCACAGCTGATGGCCAAAAAGTGGTTAGGGCTGTGGCCACAGGGGAGAGGGATTAGCCTTGTCCTGTTCTGCCCCAGGATGAAACATTAGAGCTGGCGGACAGAGGCGGGTATAGATCCAGCGTAAGTCGGAGCTGTGCAGAGGGTTCAGTTTCTTTGAGGTAATGAGATCGCGATCCCGGAAGGTCTTCAAGCCTAGCTTGGGGGTGTTGTCCAGAAGATGCATATATTAGGGCATACTTTTAGACGCTGTCTAAATTTACTGGCAATGTCCCTCTGCCGCTGTCATCTTAGGATTCAAATGACAGATGTGGGATTAACTCTTGCTTGGCTGAAGATGAACAGGACACACGCAAGGGCAAACTCCTGTCTGGCAGCCGGGTTCCTGTCATGCTCTACCCCAGACTGCCTCTGCATCTTTCTACCTGCCTGCCCTGGTCATCTTTACTTGACTTAACAATGGTGTGGAGAGGGCAGGTGGCAAAACCCTATTCACAGTGGGAAATAGGCTGGGAGAGGGTGGAAATTTGGAGTTAAGAACCCTCAGGAGCTTCCTTCCAAAGATCACGCCAAGCCTAACTTGAATGCTTGGTCCTCCAGCAGGGGCAGAGTATCCCCTGTCCTTCAAGCAAAACTGCAGAAAATGGTGACAATCCTTTCCACCTCCTCCCTTGGCCCTCCCAACTTTGCTGAAGTCTTCAGCCTCCCCATCCTTGTCTCATAGCAAGCTCAAATGCATACTGTGTGGGCTCTCATAGGAGCTGATGCTGTTGGGAAGGGCTGTGGGCACGGGCGGGTTCATGCATGCATGCTCAGTCACTTCACTGAGTCCAGCTCTTTGCGACTCTATGGACTGTAGCCCACTAGGCTCCTCTGTCCAGGGGATTCTCCAGGCAGGAATACTGGAGTGGGTTGCCATGCCCTCTTCCAAGGGATCTTCCCAACCCAGGGATCGAACCCGCGCGTCTCCTGCATTACAGGCGGATTCTTTACCACTGAGACATATCCAGCCTCAGAGGGCGTGGAGGGTGAGGCCGGGTTGGTTGAGGGGATGAGTGGCAGTTGGCTAGGCTAATAAGGATGATCACTTTTACTGAGTAGCTACTCTGTGCCTTGCCCTGAACTCAGTATTCTGTGTGCATCAGCTGACTTAATCCTCAGGACAACTCCCCCAATACACATTCTTTTCTCACTCTTACAGATAAAGAGACCAAGGTTCTGTTAAACTAAGTGTGTGTACACTTAAGGTGACACGGCTTCTCACTTTTATAGATAAAGAGACCAAGGTTCTGTTAAACTAAGCATGTGTACACTCAAGGTGACACAGCTAGAAAATACTAGAAAGAATTCACACCCAGGGTGGAGCGAAGCCAAAGCCATCACATCAGACTGCGAGAAAGGGCAGTGGTCCAGACTCTTGCAGCCCAGAGACCTGGGAGCGGANGCCTGTTCTTCCCATAGCCCACACCTCGTCTGGGCCTAGAGCTCGGCACAGCTCAGCACAGCAGCCCACACCGGCCCAGGCGCCTGCCTGCCTCTCCCCAGAGGGCTTGAGTTGCACAAGAAGAGGCCCCAGGCTTCTCGTCAGGGTACAGTTTTTAAAGCTGAGGTTCAAAGAGGTTAAGTAATTCTCCCAAAGTCACACGGTAGGCTATTGACAGAGCTTGGCTTTAGTTGCCTTTCTGAGTCCTCGTCTACACCCGAGTAGAGTGACTTTCTTCAGGCTGGTTTGCATCTAGTCCCTCTTAGACTGCTTATCTTCCTTCCATCTTGCAAGGGGTGGGGGTGGTATCTAGAAACCTTTAGGTGAGAGGAGGCTGCAGCAGGGCCTGGTGGAATGTGGGCTGGGCAGCCGGATGGAGGGGCATGGGCCCCCACTAACTCTCCTGCCCTCCTCCTCCTTTGGTGTTTTGGGGCCTCAGAAGGTCCATGCTGGCTGGGCCCTGCAGGCATGCTTCTCAGATGCCCTAGTGGCATTGCCCTGCACAGACTCATCCTGACGCCCACCATGACGCCTGCTACCATGCTGATGTGACAGGCTCCAACCACCTTGGAGCCCAGGCTCCAGTCACCCAGTAATTGAGGGTCCCAGAGGGTGATGGGGAAGGAAGCTCATCTTAGACTAGATCCTGGCATCTTGACATGGCACATAAACTTGTCCCCATATAGATTAGTCTAGCCTAGAACCCCGCTCTGCTGCGGGGCCGAGGACATCTCTGTCTAGGGGAGAGAAAGACTGTGGGATGGAGGTGGTGGGACTGGATGAGCTGAGTGCTCCCACTAGGCTAGTAGCGGGAAGACTCACAAAGCCGCTTCTTTTCTCTGGCCATCATGACCCTGAGGGTCCATGAGGTGCTAGGGAAGAGGAGGGCAGTGGACACTGGATGCTCCGCTTGGCAACTCAGGATTCCATGGGGGGTGGCTTTCCCTTTTGCCTCATTGGCAAATCACCTTTGTCCTGACCGTAGCTGTCTCTGCTTCTCAGCCGTGACAAATTCCCTGTGAACAGGTGGCATGAGGACTAGGAACTGTTTGCCTCAACAGATTGAGAGCCCTCTGTGGGCAAATGGACAAAAGAAGAGGGTGGGTTGCACTCGGAGGGGAAGTATATGTCACAGCTGATGGCCAAAAAGTGGTTAGGGCTGTGGCCACAGGGGAGAGGGATTAGCCTTGTCCTGTTCTGCCCCAGGATGAAACATTAGAGCTGGCGGACAGAGGCGGGTATAGATCCAGCGTAAGTCGGAGCTGTGCAGAGGGTTCAGTTTCTTTGAGGTAATGAGATCGCGATCCCGGAAGGTCTTCAAGCCTAGCTTGGGGGTGTTGTCCAGAAGATGCATATATTAGGGCATACTTTTAGACGCTGTCTAAATTTACTGGCAATGTCCCTCTGCCGCTGTCATCTTAGGATTCAAATGACAAATGTGGGATTAACTCTTGCTTGGCTGAAGATGAACAGGACACACGCAAGGGCAAACTCCTGTCTGGCAGCCGGGTTCCTGTCATGCTCTACCCCAGACTGCCTCTGCATCTTTCTACCTGCCTGCCCTGGTCATCTTTACTTGACTTAACAATGGTGTGGAGAGGGCAGGTGGCAAAACCCTATTCACAGTGGGAAATAGGCTGGGAGAGGGTGGAAATTTGGAGTTAAGAACCCTCAGGAGCTTCCTTCCAAAGATCACGCCAAGCCTAACTTGAATGCTTGGTCCTCCAGCAGGGGCAGAGTATCCCCTGTCCTTCAAGCAAAACTGCAGAAAATGGTGACAATCCTTTCCACCTCCTCCCTTGGCCCTCCCAACTTTGCTGAAGTCTTCAGCCTCCCCATCCTTGTCTCATAGCAAGCTCAAATGCATACTGTGTGGGCTCTCATAGGAGCTGATGCTGTTGGGAAGGGCTGTGGGCACGGGCGGGTTCATGCATGCATGCTCAGTCACTTCACTGAGTCCAGCTCTTTGCGACTCTATGGACTGTAGCCCACTAGGCTCCTCTGTCCAGGGGATTCTCCAGGCAGGAATACTGGAGTGGGTTGCCATGCCCTCTTCCAAGGGATCTTCCCAACCCAGGGATCGAACCCGCGCGTCTCCTGCATTACAGGCGGATTCTTTACCACTGAGACATATCCAGCCTCAGAGGGCGTGGAGGGTGAGGCCGGGTTGGTTGAGGGGATGAGTGGCAGTTGGCTAGGCTAATAAGGATGATCACTTTTACTGAGTAGCTACTCTGTGCCTTGCCCTGAACTCAGTATTCTGTGTGCATCAGCTGACTTAATCCTCAGGACAACTCCCCCAATACACATTCTTTTCTCACTCTTACAGATAAAGAGACCAAGGTTCTGTTAAACTAAGTGTGTGTACACTTAAGGTGACACGGCTTCTCACTTTTATAGATAAAGAGACCAAGGTTCTGTTAAACTAAGCATGTGTACACTCAAGGTGACACAGCTAGAAAATACTAGAAAGAATTCACACCCAGGGTGGAGCGAAGCCAAAGCCATCACATCAGACTGCGAGAAAGGGCAGTGGTCCAGACTCTTGCAGCCCAGAGACCTGGGAGCGGATGGGGGAAGGGTGACTCGGAGCCAGTCTCAAAGTGACCGTGAACAAGAGGTGGGCAAAAGTGTTTGGAAGCAGGGGCAAAGCCTTCGCACTGGGATGTCTGGGGCATCCCAAACACCCTGCCTGGTCTGGCCCTTGACCCCACAGCTCTGTGCAAACAGCTCTGGCCTCTGCCAGCCACCCTCTCCTCTCTTGGTTTCTGAAAACCTATAAAAACTCTTCTTCACCTGCTGACCAGTTGCCTCTGTCACTACGCCTCCTCCTCAGCCTGTGTCTCACTCGTTTCCCGAGGCGACCCTTCACTGCGGGCAGACTCTCTCCATGCTGCTTCCCTTCTTCCCGGCCCAGTCCTGACCTTCTGCCTCTGTCATAGCTCCGCTCCTACTCCATGCCCTCCCTTTCCCCTCACTTCACAAGATGCACTGCTCCTGCACTAAAGTGTTCATAGCGGACGGGACCAGAACATCCAGGGAGACTTGCCTGGCGCTCCGTTCCATTTTATGCTTCTGGTTTGGTCAGTCTGTCCCAGTGCCCAGCTCAGTGGCAGGACCAGGTCTAGAGTTCTGGGAGGACATCTGGCCATTCAGCTGACAAAGCAGTCCCCCTGCGATCAATGACCACCTTCCTGATGCCTCCGACCCCCAGCCCTCCTGAGCCCCCATCCTCCCTTGATGGGAAGGCAGTGAGGAGGCATGGTAACCCATGAAACAGAGAAGTAAACACATCTCTGGGCTGTTGGGCAGGGTGGCAGAGACCCTGCTGTGGGGCTTCAAACCCCACCCCGAAGTGGCCCAGAATAAAGGGATGCTCAGGACTCACCCCATCTCTGAGTTGCAGTGAGGGAAGCAGAGCCTGGTCCTGGAAGAGGGCACACACCCCTCTCCAGCTTAGGATAGTCCGGTGAGCATCTCTCTGGTCAGGATATTTCAGCTTCCTCCTCTCTCTGCCCTCCTCCTCCCAGTGAGCTCATCTGTCTGGGGCTCCCCACCCCCCCACCAGATGTGTATAAGAGACAGCATCAANGGCTCCCTGCAGAGCCCCTTGTCTTCTGCCTCTAAAAGCCGAGTCAGCAGGGTTGCCCTCCAGCCCGGTTACCTGCAATGCCCGGACAGGAGCCGCGAGGGCTTGTGGGGGAGCGGGGGAGGCGGGCAGGCAAGGGCGAGAGGAGGGCCGTGTTGGGGGGGGGGGCGCGGCTCCCTGCCAGGCTCTCTTTACTTAGAAGGAACTCCTCTTAAAATAGCTCTGGAGACCTCACCAGATCTCTCCCTTCCTCCCCTGCCGGGGTCTTGGCTCGCTTTCTGAGGACAGGGGATGGAATCTTCCATCACCCCCCCAACACCCTCACCCCCACCCCCCCTCTGTGGAAGGTGGGACCGCGCCCAGGGGTGCGTGCCTTCCCGGGTAAGAGCATCTCCCGGAAGCCAGAGCTCTGCCCCCATTCCTGCCCGGGCCACGTCCCCACCACACTCTGACACTATGCCCCTTCCAACATCGCATCCAGTCTCCACTCCCGGGAGGGCTGGGGGTGGAGGCCGAGGGCAGGAACCGAGAGGCCCGCCTGTCTCAGAGAGGACTGTTGGACTAACTGCCTCAAAGAAAGAACCGCTTGAACCTTCCCCCGTCCCACACCCCGCCCCTAGAAAAAAAAATCCTTTCCCCTTAAATCTAGGCCCTATCTCCTCCCACCCGATAACAGCTCCCTGACAGCTCCTTGGCCCAGGGCCCAATCCCTCTATGCCTCTCTGAAAGCTTGCTCTTCAGGGTATTTATGAGCCTGCGCCCAAGACCTGAGTGTGCAGGAGCCCACCCTTAGGAATCCACCTGCTGGGTGCAACTGGGGGCTGTGTCCCAACTGCCATCCCACCTTCTAAGGACTTCCAACAGAAGGAGGAGGAGGAAAGAGCCAAGGTACCTGCTCATCCCCTTCCCAGACCCCAGACTGGGGCTCTTGAGTTGGATGAAGGAGGTTCATGTCAGGGAGGGCTCTGCAAAGTAGTTTCCTAAAGGTGGGACAGAGGAATTCTGACCTTTGCTTGCCCTCTCCCCTGGCATCCCTGGATGGATCAATCGACGGACGAGGGTTTTGAGAATTTTTGAGGAAAGTGCCCTCTAAATGTAAAATTCCTCTAGCCGCTAATGCATCTCTCAAACACTTTTTCTGCCCAGTTGTGGAGCCCTCCTGATGTTCTTTAGAGGAGAGCTGGGGGTGTGGAGGGAGGGAATCAAATAATGGGGTAGATTCTAATTCTGACTTGACGAATCACTTTCTCTGTGACCTTGGCCCACACATCTTACCTCTCTGTGCCTGTTTTTTCATTTGGGAGGCATATGGATTTTGTAAGGACCCTTCTGGCTCTAAGAATTGGTGAGCAGAGATGCAACTGAGAAGGTGGAGGGCATGGAGGAAACTGGCACATTTTCGGGTCACCAGGATCTAGAGCTACCCAGGGAGCTGTCCCCTCCCATCCCCCTTCTCTGGGCAGGGGTCACGTTCCTTCCCTTTGGCTCACCTCCTGACTCACCTCAGGCTCCGGCTCCTGAGAAACATGACCCCTGCTGTAAAAATAAATTGAGCAGCGAGGAGGCCTGGCCCTGTGGATCTAGTGTCTGGGACCTCCTGGCAAAGGAGGGGGTGAACGTGAAAACTTGGAGACAGAAAGAGGCTTAGACTTTTTAGGGCCCCAGATCTCTTTGAGAATAATAAGAGCTAAAATGTACTGGGAGCTGACCCTGTGCCTAGAACTCCGGACGGAGGAGCCTGGTGGGCTAAAGTCCATGGGGTTGCAGAAGAGTCAGACACAACTTAGAGACTAAAGGAAAAACAACAGCATCTCATCCAGCCTCCATAGGTCTACATCTGATGTCTGTGATGCTTGGGGTGAGCACACAAATGGAAATTACATATATGTCTAAATATAAATTATGAATCAAGATAACAAAGTGTGAAAACTTACCTATTATCTTCTGTCTTTGATGGACTTTTCTTAGCCTTAATTTTAAGGCCAGGCCCCAAAGCCATTCCCTGGCCCACTCTTCCCTGGTCCTTGGAGGACAGGATCTCTGATGCATGCCTGAATGTCAGGTTCTACCTGCATGTCAAGTTCCATCCACTCCCCACCCTCCCCAAACAGCTGCCCTTTGCCCTCTCCCCAGGCCTGTGGGTACTCATTCTGCATGGGCAGCTCCTGAGAGGATGGGCCTAGGGAAGAAGCTTGCTCAGAATTCGGTCATTTGAACAGAGAATTCCATGGTCCCAGATGTCTGGAGCATGGTCTAGAAGATGAGGTGTATGGATTACCCTTCCCTGCTGTCCCAGGAACCACTTTTCCAGTGAGGAGGAGGGGGTGTGATCAAAGGAGGGCCAGAGTGAGACCCTCCAAACTCAGCAGCCCAGGGCTGAGGCCCCAGTTGCCCAGGTCTAAGGGTGGCATTGCCCTTAACAATTTCACGAGGTAAATATCATCGCTTTCATCATATTTCAAATGAGGTTTCTGCAGAAGATTGCATAACTTGCTCAAGGTCATCCAACAATAAAAGCTGGAGCTGGGACTTAATTCCCCAGCATCTAACTCCAGAGCCACTGTACCACTATCACAGCTATACTGAATCTTTCTCCCAGGAAAAAAAAAGAAAAAAGAAAAAAAACACATAGACATCCAGTATTTCCCATACAGCCTCAAAGGGTTCATGATCTCTGAATCCCACCAAGGACCCTCAAGTCAAGAAGGTGGGTGGTGGGGGGCTGTAGCAGGGGTCAGGCCATGAAGTGGAAGCAGGTTTCCAAGTGCAGAACCAGTGTCCAGACAGGAGAAGGATGGAGGGTCAGGAAGGCAGACAGGACCTGCGGTGGAGGGAGGGGGCCGGAATGGTTGGGTAGGGGGCCTGAGAAGGAGAGCAGACATGAGTTACTAAACCGCTGGGAATAGCACTGTGGGTGCGTGCATGCGCGGGAGTGTGTGCGCTCAGTCGCCTCAGGCCTCTTTGCAACCCCATGAACTGTAGCCCACCAGGCTCCTCTGTCTGTGGAATTCTCCAGGCAAGAATACTGGAGCGGGTTGCCATTTCCTACTCCAGGGGCTCTTCCCAACCTGGGGATCTTCCCGACCCAGGGATCAAACCTGCGTCTCTTGCATCTCCTGTGTTGGCTGGTGGGTTCTTTACCAACCGAGGCACCCGAGACAGGATCCCTTGTAACTCCAGAGGTTCTGGGAAAAAAGCCCACTGACCTGGCTGTGACCACCCCGCTCCTACCCCGGGGCTAATCCACCCTCACTTCAAAACAGAGACGAGCCTAAGGGAGTCTTGGAGGATTCTGAAGGACACAGGAAACCCTTGGAAGAGGGGGGAAAAGGGAGGGTCGGGGGTCGGGGGTGTGGCCTAGGTGGAAAAAAGAAGTAGGGGTTCCCCGAAGGGTGAATCAGGGCTTGCACCCAACGGTAGGGCCTGGCCGGATTCCTTAACCGGAAGCACCAAGATTTCTGAGGAGTCCATGAAGCAGTGGGAGAGGTTGGTGTGCGGTGGCGGGGGCAGTTTGCAGTTGGCAGCTGGGTCCCTGGGACCCTGCACAGCTAGGCTTCAAGGCTGCACACACGCGCGTCGGCGGCCGCAGTGTACATACAAGCCCGCACACGCCCACCGGCTGCGGCAGTGCCGGCTGCGGGCGACCGAGCGGTCCCTTCGCGGCCCCGGGAGAGGGAGCAGTTACCCAAACTCGTGCTCCCCAAAGCAGACATCGCAGCCTTCCAACACCCGAAAGGCTCCACCTCGACTCCCCCGCAAACTATCCTCCTAATTGGCAGCTCAGCGCACGGGATGATGCGGGCAGCTGCGGGCGGCCCTGCAGTGCCAAACCGCAGCCGCCCAGCCCGAGCCGGAGAGGAAGCAGGGGTGTGTGTGTGGGGAGGCGGGGGGGTTGCTCGGGTGCGGCCGGCTCCCGGGGCTCTGGGACCTGGTCCGCGGAGGCCACCGCCCCTCCTGCGGCTGGAGCGCTTCCAGAGCAGCGGCGCAGCGTCGCTCGCCTAGGTGCTAGCTCGGCGGGCCTCCTGGCCCTGCTCGCGTTCCTCCTCCGCGGGCTCCTCCTTCTCCTCCCGCGCCCCCGGCGGCCGCTCCCGCAGCCGGCTCCTCCTCTCCCTCCCTGCCTCCCCCTCCCCGCGCTCTCCGCGCTAACTTTCCCGAGCCCGGGCCAGCGGCGCAGAGCTCTCCGGGAGCATCCGGCCCCACTGCAGACCGCAGGCTGCGAGCGCGGGTGTGCCCCGTATCCCGTCCCCGCGCCCCGGGGGCGCTCCGGAGAGAACAGAACGATGCCCGGGGCTCGGGACCAAGGCGCAGCCCGGGCGAGATGGCTGGGCACTGGGCTTTTGGGTAAGGCAGCCCTGGCTGGTTTTTCTACCTCTTGCCCCCAACCCTTCCCCCACTCTGCCCCCTACCCCCGCCAGAGGAGGGGTCACTTAGAAGAACAGCACCTTGGACAGGGTGGGCTTTGGAGCGCGCGGCCCCCAGAGAGCGGCTCCCGCTTCTTCCAGGACGCCCTTTGGACTGCCGAGCTGCTGGGGGACCTTGCGCCGTCCCCCGCCCCATCCCACCCGCCAGCCGGGCAATTAGTTCTTTGCTGTCTCTAGTGCTTTCAGCTTCTGGAGCTGGAGCTTGGGATCGCAGAGGTTTAAGCCGGCTGGGGGAACGTGTCTGGGATCGGGTGTAGGAGATGCCCGGTGGGATGCACTTGTGGTTGTTGGGATGCTGGTTTCTACCCCATCCCAGAGCCCCTTGCAGCTTGGATGCTTGTTGCCCCGGCACTGACGTGCACCAGTTCAAGACAGGGGAGCTCCCCTTCCTCCTGCCCCTTTTCTGTTTGGCTCCTCTGCTGTCTACTTCCTCTAGTGCCCGTTGCCTTCTCTGCAGACTGGATGGGGTTGGAGGATCGTTCAAGCCCTCCTTTAAAATTTATTTATGTTCTTATGGCTCGAGACTTGTGGGAACCTTAGTTCTTCGACTAGGGATTGAACCTGTGCACTCTGCAGTGAAGGCACCAAAGCTTAACCACGGGACTGCCAAGAAATTCTCCCCTTTAGGAAGGATCCTGTCTCTCTTCTTAGGTAAAGATTCCATGGGGTTGGGCGGTGGGACCTGTTTAACCTGCTCTTGGTTCTTCAGTTTTGGGATGAGTATGAAGACTAAGGAGGCACATCCAGAGACCACAGATGGAGCAGATGATTAGTGTCTGTTTTATGCATATGATACTTTTGAGCGCCAAACTCCTAGAGATTAGGGAATGATGTTTAGTAGTCCAGAATGTAGGCTCTCAGAAGTCAAAGCTGGATTTCCATGTAAGCCGATTCCATCTCTGGCACCTGCACCTCTTCCTGTTTATATTTGTCAGATTTGGCTTTTGGCAGCTCCCCTCATTGGGCTGGGCACACGATGTAAGCATTTGGGCTGAAAACAGGAAGACAGGTCTTTAAGGGTGGCCTGCTGCTTCTGCCAGGGTAAACCGTGTGCTGACCTGTCATGTTAGCACCTGGTGGTGGGGCGGGGATAAAGTATGTCCTTCACTCAGGAGCCTCTGCTTTTGTTACATCCCTCCAGCTGGTGTTCTCTCTTGTAGCTTAGGCACAGGTGTGCTGACCCTAAGAAGTGGGTCTCTGCGAGGCCCGAGGCTTCTCTTCATGGGCTGGGCACAGTGGCCCTCTGCTCCCCCTCATCCCATTTCTGATCACTGTGGCCATGGCAAGGGGAAGGGGTCACTAGGGAATTCAAACTCACACCACCATTAAACTAGCTTGCTTATCAACACCTCTGGCTTCCCTTTCTCCTATTGCCTGGTTGGCTGGTGGAATGCGAGTGCCAGAATATTCATAGAACCTGTTTTCTGTGGGGAATCCCACCATACACCGTGTGTGTGTGTGTGTGTGTGTGTGTGTGTGTGT
>SJYX01005318.1:0-269443 GCA_006410675.1 Oreotragus oreotragus
CTGTTGCTTCCTGACCTGCATACAGATTTCTCAAGAGGCAGGTTAGGTGGTCTGGTATTCCCATCTCTTTCAGAATTTTCCACAGTTTCTTGTGATCCACACAGTCAAAGGCTTTGGCATAGTCAATAAAGCAGAAATAGATGTTTTTCTGGAACTCTCTTGCTTTTTCCATGGTCCAGTGGATGTTGACAATTTGATCTCTGGTTCCTCTGCCTTTTCTAAAACCAGCTTGAACATCGGGGAGTTCACGGTTCACGTATTGCTGAAGCCTGGCTTGGAGAATTTTGAGCATTGCTTTACTAGCATGTGAGATGAGTGCAATGGTGCGGTAGTTTGAGCGTTCTTTGACATTGCCTTTCTTTGGGATTGGAATGAAAACTGACCTTTTCCAGTCCTGTGGCCACTGCTGAGTTTTCCAAATTTGCTGGCATATTGAGTGCAGCACTTTCACAGCATCATCTTTCAGGATTTGAAATAGCTCCACTGGAATTCCATCACCTCCACTAGCTTTGTTCGTAGTGATGCTTTCTAAGGCCCACTTGACTTCACATTCCAAGATGTCTGGCTCTAGATGAGTGATCACATCATCATGATTATCTGGGTCGTGAAGATCTTTTTTGTACAGTTCTTCCGTTTATTCTTGCCATCTCTTCTTAATATCTTCTGCTTCTGTTAGGTCCATACCATTTCTGTCTTTTATTGAGCCCATGTTTTCATGAAAAGTTCCCTTGGTATCTCTAATTTTCTTGAAGAGATCTCTAGTCTTTCCCATTCTGTTGTTTTCCCCTATTTGTTTGCATTGATAGCTGAAGAAGGCTTTCTTATCTCTTGCTATTCTTTGGAACTCTGCATTCAGATGAGTATATCTTTCCTTTTCTCCTTTGCTTTTTGCCTCTCTTCTTTTCACAGCTATTTGTAAGGCCTCCCCAGACAACCATTTTGCTTTTTTGCATTTCTTTTCCATGGGGATGGTCTTGATCCCTGTCTCCTGTACAATGTCACGAACCTCATTCCATAGTTCATCAGGCACTCTATCAGTGACTAGGAATGGAATGGCTGAACCAAAAGTAGTGAATGTTTTTTCTCTTTGAAGAAACTGCCAGACCGCTTGTACTTATGTTCCCACCAGCAGCATACAAGGGCTTTGTTGGTTCATATCTTTCAAATAACTTGTTTGTTTCACCTAAGTTACTGAATGTATCAGCATAAAGCTGTTTATATTGCCCCATGTTTGTGTGTCTTCAATTGGTCAGTCATATCTGACTTTGTGACCCCACGGACTGTAGCTCGCCAGGCTCCTCTGTCCATGGGGTTTTCAAAACCCTGGCAAGAATACTATAGTGGGTTGCCATTTCCTACTCCAAATCTTCCCAACCCAAGGATTGAGCCCACGTCTCCTGTGTCTCCTGCATTGGCAGATGGAATCTTTACCGTTGAGCCATCTGGGAACCCTGAATCTAGTGATGTTGCCTCTCATTCCTGTTTTGTTGTATTTGTTTTTCATTTTGTTTTGTTTTTGGTTGTGCCATGCAGCTTGTGAGATCTTAGGTCCCAGACCAGGGATAGAACCTGGCCCCTCAACAGTGCAAGCACAGAGTGCTAACCAGTGAACCTCCAGAGAATTCCCTCATTGTTGCTGTTGGTAATTTGTGTCTTCTCTGGTTTCCCCTGCAGTCTCATTAGAGACTTATCAACTGTGTGCTCAAAGGACCAGCTTTGGTCTCAGTCATTTTCTCTTGTTTCCCAGTTTTCTGTTTCATTCGTTTCTGCTGTGATCTTTTATTTCACTTCGAATTGCTTAGGGTTTAACTGTTTTCTTAAGATGGAAGCTGAGATCATTGATGTGTTTTCTACAGTATAGGCATTTAGTGGCTATAAAGTTTTCCCCTACCATAGCAACATCTCAAAACCTGATGAGTTTTCTTTTTCCGTAGTTCAAAAATGCTAATTCCCCTTTTGATCCATAAATTATTTTGAACTGTATTATTTAGCTTCCAGATATTTGAGGATTTTTTCCCATAGAACTGTTATTTATTTCTAAATGAATTCCACTGTTTTCTGAGACAGTGTGTTGTCTAACTTGAATCCTTTTAACTTACTGAAGCTTGTTTTCTGACAAGAATGTGATGTGTCTTGATAAATGCGCTGTGATACCCTGGGGGACAGAAGGCTTGTTCTGCTGCTGTGAGGGGCGATTGACATCTCTAGTCAGGTTGTGGATTTGTCTCTCTCCTCGAAGTACTGCTTCATGTATTTTGAAGCTCTGTTGTTAGCTGTGTGAACACTTAGAATATATGTTTTCCTGATCAGCTGATGCCTTTATCACTGAGATAATTGGTAGTATCCCTGGACAGACTCTTCTGCGCAAGTGCCGTGGCTGATGCTGACACAGCCCTTCTCGTCTGATGCTGGTGTGGTGCGCTGTCCTCCTTGTGACCTAGTTGTACCTGAAGAGTGGTTGGTGTGGATCCTTTCTTTTCCATCTAATCTGAGACAGTGTGCCTTACCTGTGGGGTTTACATTCAGTGTGATTAATGACAGGATTGGCTTTGCTGTCATTTTTGTGTCATCTGGTCTTTGCTTCAGTTTCCTTCTTTTTTAACCTTTTTTTGAATTAAGTTGTTTATGGATTTTTTTTTAAACATTTCTAAATGATTTTTCTTGTGATGACCTCCTCTTGAATTTTTTCACGATTTTTGTGGTGTCACTCTAGTGGTTCAGTTAGGGTCTATCATCTTTAGCAGGATGCAGGGGAACCTGACCTCGTGGACTGCTGCCTTGCCTGCCTGTGTGATAGTGTCATGTGTTTTATTTACATGTTGTAAATGCTGCAGTGCGTTGTTACTTTTGTTTGAGCGGTCCTGTCTTCATTAATTTTTATTCTTTGCTGCCCTGGGTCTGTGTTGCTTTGCGCAGGCTTTCTCTAGTCGAGGTGAGCGGGAGCTACTCTTCATTGCCACGCGTGGGCTTCTCACCGTGGTGCTTCGCTTGTCGTGGAGCACAGGCTCTAGGCGCACAGGCGTCGGTAGCGGCTACAGAACTTTGGGCTCAGTGGTTACGGCGTGTGGGCTCTAGGGCACTTGAGCTTCAGGAGTCGTGGCTCACAGGCTCAGTCGTTGCGGCTCCGGGCCCTGGAGCCTGGGCTCAGTGACTGTGGCGCGCGGGCTCAGCTGCTGCATGGCAGGCGGAGCCTTCCTGGAGCAGGGGTAGGACCTGTGTCCCCTGCATCGGCAGGCAGGTTCTTAACCACTGTGCCACCAAGGAAGTCCCACAAACAGTCATGCTTTTTAAATTTAAATAATTTTTTTATGTACTTATGTTGTTATTTCCAGTGCTTTTCATTCCGTCTGTAGCCCCACACTTCATGTGGCATCGTTTGCCTTCTGCCTGAAGGACATCCTATTAACATGTCACAGTGCTGGTGCTTGACTCATCACCCTTTGTATATCTGAAAATGTCTTCCTTTTGTCTCAGCAGATTGTCAGTTCTTTTCTCAGCTCTTGGAAGATGTTCCTCCACTCTGCTTTTTTCTCTGGCTGCCTTCAAGCTGTTCTGTCTGTCGCTAGTGAACAGTTTGCCTGTCACGCATGTCAGGCATGTCAGTGTTGTTCTCTATGGTGCTTGTGCTTGGGGCCTGTTGAGCTTCTGTGCTCATGGTAGGCCACAAGCTTTTGTCACATTATGCCTTATGACCTATGGACTTTGTTAAGCTTGTTCTCATGTCATGTGTAAAATGTATTTTTTAAATATTTATTTGTAAAAATGAAAAGTTGCCCTGTTGATATCAAAATCAAAAGTATTCAGCATCTTATAGTGCCAGAAAGGAATGCAGCGCTCAAAACAGCCTGCAGTGGTGGGGTGTTGAAGGGCTTCAGGAGCTGCTCGCTGAGAAGCAGGCAAGGCTGGGATGCTTGGAGCAACAGAATAAGTGATCCAGCAGTGCTGGAGTTCAGACCAAAATGTAACACAGACATTCGTGGGCTCATGCTGATGGGGAGAAATAGCAAATAAGTAAACGAGGAGAAGAGACACATCTGTATGGAAACATTCCAAGTCGTACATATAAATGCTCTGCCCTCTGGGAAGGGGTCCCAAAAGCCCTCTTAAGTGTGGGCCACGTGTAATGACATCTCCACAGGGAGAATGGCATGGGTCGGGGAGGAAAGAGAAAGTCCCCAGTGGAGACAGATAACACACACCTCAGCCAGGTGACCCAGGGCACAGCCATGGTGAGGAGCCGTGGTGAGAGCACAGCCCTGGCAGGACGTGGTGAGAAGGGCACTTCCCCTCTGTGGTCTTCCTCCCCAAACCCACAAGCCCAGACTAATAACGAGGAAAACATCAGACAGGCCAGCAGAGGGACAGTCTATGTGTCACTGCCCAGCCCTCCTCCAAACTGTCGGGGTCGTTCAGACCAGGAAAGTCTGAGAGACCCTCCTGGCCAAGAGCAGCTGAAGGAGACGTGACGACTACTCGTCATGTGAGGTCAGGACAGGTCCTGGAGCAGCCGGAGGGCATGAGGCTAAACCTGAGGAAGCCTGAGTAGTATACACTTCAGTTAATGACAGTGTATCGGCATTGGGTCATTAGCTGTGACACCTTTACCACACTGGTGCAGGATGTCAGTCTTAGGGAGACTGGGACCTGGTTGTGGGAGCCAGCGGGGCTTTTCCTCCTGAGCCCCTCACTTCACCCCCACTGTGAACTTGGCCTTCCAGCCTCTCCCCACGTCACTTCTCACTGCTCCTGCCCAGCCGCCCCCCATCAGCATCACAGGCATGGGCATCCAGTGCAGATGCACGGGAGGCGGACTGACGCAGACTCTCTTGCAGTGGGCATCCCCACCATCCGGTGGTGTGGGGCTGAGGGGGACTACAACGTCATGGTGATGGAACTGTTGGGACCCAGCCTGGAAGACCTCTTCAACTTTTGCTCTAGGAAGTTCAGTCTCAAAACCGTCCTACTCCTTGCTGACCAAATGGTAAGACTTCATTTTTCTCCACTGAAGGGCAGCCCACGTGCTCAGCACAGGCTTGGTTTGATTCATCAGTCTGATGAGGCCTTCAGGGTTGTTCGCTTCCTTTTTGTGCCATTCGTGCATACGGAGAAAACAAGCTTGTTAACTGTGCAAGAGATAGTGACCCGTGGAGGCAGGTCGTGTTTGCAGGTGGGCCAGGGTTCTCCCCTTGGTTCCTTCTGCCAGGCTGCAGCCTGGAGTTCAGCCTGTCACCCCTGCTTCTCCACCTGCAGATTAGTCGTATTGAATACATACACTCGAAGAACTTCATTCACCGAGATGTGAAGCCAGACAACTTCCTCATGGGGCTGGGTAAGAAGGGCAACCTGGTCTACATCATTGACTTCGGGCTGGCTAAGAAGTACCGGGACGCCCGCACCCACCAGCACATCCCCTACCGCGAGAACAAGAACCTTACTGGGACGGCGCGGTATGCCTCCATCAACACACACCTTGGCATCGGTGAGCCCTCCCGCCCTGGCTGTGCTGCAGCCTCTTGGGGGCCCTGAGGGTTGGTTGTGGCACATTGGGTATTGAGGCTGGCATCTGGGCCTGCAGACCTTGTGGGGTGTGGGGGTCAGCCTGGTGCTGGAGTGCATCTCCTAACGGCACAGCAGGGTTGCTTCTGCAGAAGCAAAGACTCCACATGTCCTTCTCTGAGACTCTGAGTTTATCCCCAGGCAGCAACTGTGGGGTGTTGCTGTGCATGCTCAGGCACACTGCCCTGACCTGCTCTCCTCTCTATCCAGAACAATCTCGAAGGGATGACCTGGAGTCTCTGGGCTACGTGCTCATGTACTTCAACCTGGGCTCATTGCCCTGGCAGGGCCTGAAGGCTGCTACCAAGAGGCAGAAGTATGAGAGGATCAGTGAGAAGAAGATGTCCACTCCCATCGAGGTGTTGTGCAAAGGCTACCCTTGTGAGTGTCCGGTGGACAGTGAGCCAGTTGTAGTTCTGTGGGAGGGCAGGGGCCTGTGGGGTCTGGAAGAAGGACCAGGGAAGCCCCCCAGAGGCTGGCTATCCAAAGCCCCTTCAGCGTCCTGCACAGTTAGGGAGCTGAAGACTGGGCAGGTGACCTCCCCTTTGAGTGGCCACAGCTCTGTCCCTAGTGCTCCTCTGCCTTCCCGAGCCGTAACTCAGGGAGTTTTCCTGAGACTTCTCCTGGGATAACTGTCTCAGGTGAAACTGTTGTGCTCTGTGGTGCTCAGTTTTCTCATCTTTCCTCAAAGTGTGCCTGATGTTTCAGGCTCCAGCGTTCACAGCCTCTCTCTGGGACCTTGGGTGGTCAGGGGTTCTGTGGACAGACACCATTCTGGCTCTCAGTCAGGAATACCGCTGGTTACCGCTGAGTCTTCTGGTGTTCACAGCTGAGTTCGCCACGTACCTGAACTTCTGCCGTTCCTTGCGCTTCGACGATAAGCCTGACTACTCGTACCTGAGGCAGCTCTTCAGGAACTTGTTCCATCGCCAGGGCTTCTCCTATGACTACGTGTTCGACTGGAACATGCTCAAGTTTGTAAGTGTGCCCCCAGCCCACTGGCCACTCCGCCTGGGAGGGGTTGCCTGTCAGCAGAAGGCTGCCAGCTGCTGCCATCCCTTTCTGGGAGCTATACGGGGTGGGGCTTCAGGAGGCATGGCTGCCACATGGGGAGCAAAAGGGGTTCTGAGAAGTAGAGTGCCAAAGGGCAAGCCAAGGAGGCGCCTCAGGGCCATGATGGAGTCCACAGTACAGGTCTGCCCAGACCAGGGCTCTCACTGAACTCTGCAGTCCTCAGGATGTTGTGACTGCGTCTGTGAATTCCTTGTCAAGGGGATGTGACTCCCACCGGGTGGGGTGAAGATTTTCCCCTCCTCCCCTCACCTGGCTGTGCTGAGGCCCAGCCTCCCAGGGGTTGGGTGGCTTGGGAGGTGCTGTGTGTTAGGTCACCGTTTGGCCTTGTGAGGAGCTAGACTTACCATTTGATTTCCTTTGTCACCCAGTTTGTTCACTGAATATGAGCCTGTGTTTGTGTGCATGCGCCCTGTTGGGACTCGGGGTGGGATGGGATGGGAGCTTGGACTCCAGTTTGTTTCCTCTAAAACAGGCCACCTGTCTCTGAGTCTGTTGTAGGAGTTTGTTTAATCTTTGACACTACAGCCAGAATCCTAGTTTTTTGTTTTAATTTGCACTTCCTCTTTCATTAAAAATGTGTTCTGTGAGCTTAAAACAAAAATTGGCATGTTTCTAGGGTGACATAATCTGATGGAGGAACAGAACCCCCTCCTCAGAGTGCAAAACAGGAAGCCTTATCCCGTGGCCTCACGGGTGCGTGGGTGCTCACACGGACCAGGTCAGGGCAGAGAACCACAGCCTCAAGCTGGGGCCAGCCCACAGAGCCAGCGTGCCCTGGACCCGGCCCGTGCCATCCTGCCAGACCTCTTTATTAGGATGGCCTTCGAAGGACAACCTTTGGGGGCGGTGCTGCAGGTTCCTTGGAGTCTGCACATCAGGGCTCATTTCCTGCCAGAGGCACTGTAACAATTTTTTTGTTCTTACATCGTCACCCCGCACAGGGATTCGGCAAACCTCTTCTGTAAAGGGCCAGACAATAAATGGTTTTATCTCTGCCATCTGTATGGCATTGTGACCGCTCGACTCTGTGCTGTATGTAACTGGACAGCCGCCAAAGCAGTGCGTCCGTGAGCAGGCATGACTGCCAGGAAAGCTGTTTGCACGAATGCGTGTGGCTGCATTTGGCCCGTGGGCTGCAGTTTGCAGACTCCTGCCTTACAGTGCTGGTGATTAGGACATAACCTTTACTAGGACAGGCACCCTGGCATCACCACTCAGAATCCAGTGTCCCTGTGCTTCTCACTGAAAACGTTGACTAGCTGTTCTGGGAGCAGCTAGTTTAGCTGAGGCGGGGCCCACTGCCTTACCACCCGGGACGAGCCTGGCTGCTATTCTCGTCTCATGCACACTAGCAGGGCATCGGCTCGAGCCAGGCTTCTGGGCTCTGGTTGGACTCTTGAGCTGACCAAATGCTGTCCTTTCTTTCTGGCTGTCGCATGGGCGCCTTCCCCCAGCTGTTGCCATGTTGGCCTGCCTCTGACCTAGGCTGGTTCCCATCCCCACATGAATAATCGCAGAGAAGAGGGCCGCCAGATGCTGTTGGTGGTTGGGTTCTGAGGAGTGATAAGGCGACTGGGTGGAGGTTTCCTCTGCTGGGAAAGGAGACAAGCCCGGTTCCGCTCGCCCTCGGTCGCGGGACAGGTCAAGCATGCCCCTGGAGGGAGGAACACCTGACTTGTCAGAGGCTGGAGACTTCGGGGGGAACTGTTACACACGGCCCCGTGTATTTTCGAGTGGTGGCCAAGGGCCTCAGGTGGTTTTTCACCAAACCCAGCTCAGTTCTGGTGTCGCCCTCTTTCCTCCATAGGGAGCCAGCCGGGCAGCTGACGATGCTGAGCGGGAACGCCGGGACAGAGAGGAGCGATTGAGACACTCCCGAAATCCAGCCACCCGCGGCCTCCCTTCCACGGCCTCGGGCCGGCTGAGGGGGACACAGGAGGTGGCTCCTCCCACCCCCCTCACCCCTACCTCACACACTGGTGAGTGGTTCCTGTGCTGCAGGCAGTAGGGTTCTATTTTGTGTGTTGCTTGCTCTGGACACTCCAGTGTGTGACCTCATGGGGTCTGGGCGGTGTGCCTCGTGGGTGAAGCGTGTGCGTCCTCGTTCTGTTCATTTCTTACTTCCAAAATTAGACACGCCAGGGACCCACCTGGGATTGTGCCTTCCATAATACCTGTTTCTCAGAAGTTAGCCTGTTGAAGGATTATATTCCCTGTGAGCTCTGTTGCTTTGCCTCTTGTTCTTATGACACAACATTTAGCCTCTTCCTTGCCTGTCGAGACAGGCATTGTAGGCAGAGGCCCCAGCCACCCTCCCGCTAGACTCCTGGTGCTTTACTCCTGGGGAGCAACCTGTGGTGCCGGCCTAATCCTAGGGTGCAGTAAGCTGTCCTGTGCCTGAAACTGAGGCAGCTGAGGGTCCTTGTTAGACGTGGTTTTCAAGGAGAGACCCTGTGCTGGAGTGTGGGGCTGCATTCCGAGGCCTCACGCTTGCCCCTGTTTCCCTCTCCTCCAGCGAACACCTCTCCTAGGCCCGTGTCCGGCATGGAAAGAGAGCGGAAAGTGAGTATGCGGCTGCACCGCGGTGCCCCGGTCAACATCTCCTCATCTGACCTCACGGGCCGGCAAGATACCTCCCGCATGTCCACCTCACAGGTACGCGCCCCGTGGGCCAGCACCTGAGCTCACCCAGGCCGGGTGCTGCGGGCGTCTGACTTCTCCACATTTGGTCTGGTCTTATGGGCTCCAAGCAGAGTGAGGCCATAGTTTCAAAGGCATTCCTTCTTTCCTTCCTTCCCTTTCTTCCCATATTCGGGTGTTTTAACTTACGGGATAACGTTGTACCCCTCAATGCTGCTTGGCCCCTTGGTTGAGAGCCTCCTTGACGAGCTGTGTGAGGTAAGAGCTCTATACTGCTCCCCTCAGGCTGTGCTGGGACGTGCCATGGGGCCTTCTCTCCTGCTGCCCTCCACGTGGCTCCCAGCCCCCGGGCAGCCTTGGAGCCTTGGCCATCTCCCCTGTGCAGGCTGGTGCCTCCAGCCTGCTCACACCGTTTGTTGTGAGCACATCCAGGCTTGGAGGCTCTGTCCTCGATCTTGTTGGCCTGGTGTTCCCCCAGCAGAGTGCCGGGGCGGGGGTGGCAGGGGTGGCGTGTTGCTGGCCGTCACTGTGCAGTGTCGTGGGCAGAGGCTGTGCTTCGGGGCGAGGGCTCCTGTCTTCTGGTGCCCCTTCTGATGTTTGTCTTCTGTCTGGGGAGGCTGGTGTGCTCAGAGGTGCAGCGCCTGGCCCCAGGGCCCCCTCCCCTCATGTCCTCTTCCCACTGCAGCTTTCCTCGCTGTCCTTCCGTGCTTGCTACCGTGCCTCCCTCAGCAGAGCAGCTCTTTGCCCACATGCGGACTTTTTTCCTCAAGTCGCTTCAGGGTCTCCTGCAGTCAGGGCTGTAGGGGCGGACAGGGGTCAGGAACAACCCAGATGGACCATTTGTCCTGCTTCAGCCAGTGTCCTGTGGGGACTGGGACTACCCCCTGGTGTCTGCTCGGTGGGCAGGTGGCGAGTAGTGGAATGTCCGAAGCCCAGGTCCCAGCCGTGTGCTGGGGCAGCGGCCCTGTGCTTCACCACGATGCCTCACGTTTACACTTTGCATCCTGCCCTCCTCAGTGCTTTCTGGGCAGTGGGCATAGAATGTTGGTGAATTTGGTGGGTCGAGCATTTTGTGAGAACTCCAGAACCTCAGTCCTGTGGCATCCAGCCGGTCTTGTGGCAGAGGAACAAGGTGTGTCCAGGCACACTTTAATCAAGTGAGATAATGTTTCTGCCAAATTTACTAACAAGTCTACTAGAAATGGGTTTTTCTTACATGGTAACTTTCTCTAAGAGACTGAAGATGCAGGTAGTTCAAATTATGGGGCTCAGTGGGTCAGTAATGAGATTGGGCCTCTTAGGGCTCCCAGCCCCACAGTCGTCCTCTGTCACCACAGGGCACAGAAGGGGCTTAACAGGTTTCTTCCCATAAGCCCTGAAATGGATGAGCTAGCAGTTGGAAGCAGGTCCCTGGAGGGGTTCACCATGCCTGGCCAGGCGGGCCTGGTAGAGGGCTCCAGAACACCTCAGCCAGCAAAGACAAGGAAGGGGCAAGCGAACTTCTTTTTTAACACAAGAAAACTTGTTTTGCTTTGAGAATCATTGAGGGAAGCGGAAGAGGCTGAGAGTCCTGTGAGTGCCAGGCAGTTATGGGTTTTAATCCAGCCTCTTCACCACCTCATGTCCATCTTCATTCAGCCCATGACCCCTGAACGTTGACAGCACACACTTCAAGACCTTTCCTGTAAAGTCTTTCCATCACAATTGCAGTGGTGCCGGCCTAATCCTAGGGTGCAGTAAGCTGTCCTGTGCCTGAAACTGAGGCAGCTGAGGGTCCTTGTTAGACGTGGTTTTCAAGGAGAGACCCGGTGCTGGAGTGTGGGGCTGCATTCCGAGGCCTCACGCTTGCCCCTGTTTCCCTCTCCTCCAGCGAACACCTCTCCTAGGCCCGTGTCCGGCATGGAAAGAGAGCGGAAAGTGAGTATGCGGCTGCACCGCGGTGCCCCGGTCAACATCTCCTCATCTGACCTCACGGGCCGGCAAGATACCTCCCGCATGTCCACCTCACAGGTACGCGCCCCGTGGGCCAGCACCTGAGCTCACCCAGGCCGGGTGCTGCGGGCGTCTGACTTCTCCACATTTGGTCTGGTCTTATGGGCTCCAAGCAGAGTGAGGCCATAGTTTCAAAGGCATTCCTTCTTTCCTTCCTTCCCTTTCTTCCCATATTCGGGTGTTTTAACTTACGGGATAACGTTGTACCCCTCAATGCTGCTTGGCCCCTTGGTTGAGAGCCTCCTTGACGAGCTGTGTGAGGTAAGAGCTCTATACTGCTCCCCTCAGGCTGTGCTGGGACGTGCCATGGGGCCTTCTCTCCTGCTGCCCTCCACGTGGCTCCCAGCCCCCGGGCAGCCTTGGAGCCTTGGCCATCTCCCCTGTGCAGGCTGGTGCCTCCAGCCTGCTCACACCGTTTGTTGTGAGCACATCCAGGCTTGGAGGCTCTGTCCTCGATCTTGTTGGCCGGGTGTTCCCCCAGCAGAGTGCCGGGGCGGGGGTGGCAGGGGTGGCGTGTTGCTGGCCGTCACTGTGCAGTGTCGTGGGCAGAGGCTGTGCTTCGGGGCGAGGGCTCCTGTCTTCTGGTGCCCCTTCTGATGTTTGTCTTCTGTCTGGGGAGGCTGGTGTGCTCAGAGGTGCAGCGCCTGGCCCCAGGGCCCCCTCCCCTCATGTCCTCTTCCCACTGCAGCTTTCCTCGCTGTCCTTCCGTGCTTGCTACCGTGCCTCCCTCAGCAGAGCAGCTCTTTGCCCACATGCGGACTTTTTTCCTCAAGTCGCTTCAGGGTCTCCTGCAGTCAGGGCTGTAGGGGCGGACAGGGGTCAGGAACAACCCAGATGGACCATTTGTCCTGCTTCAGCCAGTGTCCTGTGGGGACTGGGACTACCCCCTGGTGTCTGCTCGGTGGGCAGGTGGCGAGTAGTGGAATGTCCGAAGCCCAGGTCCCAGCCGTGTGCTGGGGCAGCGGCCCTGTGCTTCACCACGATGCCTCACGTTTACACTTTGCATCCTGCCCTCCTCAGTGCTTTCTGGGCAGTGGGCATAGAATGTTGGTGAATTTGGTGGGTCGAGCATTTTGTGAGAACTCCAGAACCTCAGTCCTGTGGCATCCAGCCGGTCTTGTGGCAGAGGAACAAGGTGTGTCCAGGCACACTTTAATCAAGTGAGATAATGTTTCTGCCAAATTTACTAACAAGTCTACTAGAAATGGGTTTTTCTTACATGGTAACTTTCTCTAAGAGACTGAAGATGCAGGTAGTTCAAATTATGGGGCTCAGTGGGTCAGTAATGAGATTGGGCCTCTTAGGGCTCCCAGCCCCACAGTCGTCCTCTGTCACCACAGGGCACAGAAGGGGCTTAACAGGTTTCTTCCCATAAGCCCTGAAATGGATGAGCTAGCAGTTGGAAGCAGGTCCCTGGAGGGGTTCACCATGCCTGGCCAGGCGGGCCTGGTAGAGGGCTCCAGAACACCTCAGCCAGCAAAGACAAGGAAGGGGCAAGCGAACTTCTTTTTTAACACAAGAAAACTTGTTTTGCTTTGAGAATCATTGAGGGAAGCGGAAGAGGCTGAGAGTCCTGTGAGTGCCAGGCAGTTATGGGTTTTAATCCAGCCTCTTCACCACCTCATGTCCATCTTCATTCAGCCCATGACCCCTGAACGTTGACAGCACACACTTCAAGACCTTTCCTGTAAAGTCTTTCCATCACAATTGCATGTCTTTGCCCTCTGGTTCTCTCTGCTTTCCATACGAAGAAGCAGGCCTGAACAGTGGGGTGGGGGGAGCTGGTCTCTGAAGAGATTCAATTTGTGTCCCTTCCAAAAGAAGCACCCTAGTTACCCTGGGAGTTTCCTTATGATCTTCATGTTGAGGGCAGCTGGACGGCTCTCTCCTTCAGGTTTTCCTGATCCTCCCCCAGGTGCTCTTCCTTAAGAGACTGAAAGACTGCTGTCCACCAAGGGTGTGATCAGAGTTGCTCCAGCTTTGATGACTGTGGTCTCCATTCACACACCCCACCCCCAACCCCCACCAAAAGATGCAAGCAGGAATAGAGCCAATGACACACGGATCCAGGGGGCAGCACCACGTGTGCGCCTAACCCAGCCTCCTCTTAGCAGCTTCCTTTCCTCAAGGAGAGGTTGCATCCTGTGCCAGTGTACCTAGGCCAAGGAGGTAGCTCATCGTCAGCACACAAGCGCCTGGAGCCACCCGGCTGCTTGGGGGACAGCCCTGCTGACCCTCTCCAGCTGGGGGTGGGAGGACATAACATGTCCCTTGCCCTAGCCACCACTCCTCACCCCCTTGTCCTTCTCCAGGGACTACAGTCCCCACACCCCCGACCCCAGCCTGCAAATCTGGCCTCTGTTGCTGGGATGTCATGGAAACTGAAAGGCTTCTGGTGGCTGAACCTGTGTGTGGTGTTTCTCTTTGTGAGAAGTGTCTTTTTCATCCAGTGATGTTAATAGAACATAATACTGACCCGTGGTGCCAGTTTTTCCTTCAGGTGGGCTGACTTGTTTTAATTCTGGCGCTCCAAGTAAGGTCCGCAGCCCTGTCCTTTTCCATGTGTCAGTGAGAAAATACATCCAGTTCTTGTGTCATGGGGAGGTGGTGTCCTCGCCACCTCCCGAGCACAAGCCTCAGGAGCCCCTGATGCCAAGACCTTGTGGAGGGGCTGCTGTCTGGGCATCCAGTTCTCCTGCTTGAGGAGTTGGGAAGGATCTCCCTCATTGGCCTCGCTGATGGATCCATCCTCGAAGAGCAGGGTCCACTCTGGAAAGGTGGGACCCAGTTCCTTGTGTGGTCCCAGGATCCCCTCGAGCAGCCCCAGCCAGGGGTCCTGGACCTAGTTGAGGCAAGACAGCACTTGTGGAAACAGGAGGGCCTTACGTGCTGGTCCAGCCAGTGGAACCCTTACCAACAGCTGTCTTTTCCCCCCACCTCAGAATAGCATTCCTTTCGAACATCACGGCAAGTAGCTGCACGTCTCCCCGTCGGAAGGCAGCACTGGGTGAGTGTGCTCACGGCGGGGCTCCTCGGCAGGCGCCGGGCCGGGTGGGAGCTGCCGCCCACTCGCCGGCCTGAGGGAGCACGCCGGGGGTCGGGCTTGCATGCCAGGTGCCCCAGGTAGAGCCAGGCCCCGGCCCAGGTGGTGTCCTTACGTGGATTCCAGAGCAGCTGCAGTGGGCTGTCCAGGCTGGGGTGACCCCAGAATCCTTTCTGTTGGCCTTTGGCCCTCGCCGTGGTCTCTAGTCAGGAGCTGGCTTGGAGAGCAGGAGCCCAGTCTTGGCTCCAGTGGCCCCAGAAGGCTCTGGGCCTCGTGGTCCCAGGCAGGTCGCCGGACGCGTATTGTATTGTGCTGGCTGTGGGGGCCGCGCTTGGTGGGGGCTCTTGCGCTCTTGCTGCGTGAGACACTCCTGATGGCCTCTGCTGTCCTGGCTTTGTCATCTCTCTTCTTTTAGCATTGATTTCTGTCCTCCTCGTTTGCTTTTCTTTTCGAACTTGGTCTCTGCCCAGCATCTTGTCCACGCTCTTGTCTGTATTAACCCATCAGCCACAGCCGCCTGCTCCCTGCCGTTGGTGCATGGCTGGGCCTCCCAAGCCCAGCTCCCCTCTCAGTGGCGACTCTTGTGGCTCCTCCCAGCTGAGGGCTTGCAGCTTCTGTCCACTCGGCACCGCGGGGCAGACCGGCTGTAGTTGTAACGTGACTGCACTCTTGGGGGACATCTTGATGGGAAGTGCTTTTCACGTCTTCCCCCAAGTGGAGTCCCAGTACCCACTCGGGGCCTGGTCCTCTATTTGGGAACACCAGGCCACTTTCTAGGAAGGGGCGCTGGGCATCTCTTGCCCGCTTGGACTCCGTCCAGTCTGACTGATGACGCGCTCGCGGCCCCGCGGCCTCCTTGCCTGCATGGCCCTTCTTCCTTCCCCGTCTTCCTGTCCCTCTCTCTGCTGCGCGTGTCCTGGCCTCGAGGGGCCTTCCGGAGCGGCTGGGGGGCACGTGTCCAAAGGGGCTCGGCGGCGTCTGGCCCTTCCTCCTCCCCGGGCGCTGTCACTGGCATTCTGTGCTCAAGCCTGACCGGCCCCACTCCTCTGGCCTCACGCTGACCTTCTCCTGTGCTTTGGCTCCGACAGATTCCCGGTCGGGTGGCGTCCAGTGGTCTGCAGTCTGTCGTGCACCGATGAGAACTCTCCTTTTTGCTGAGGGCAGACAATGCATGGCTGATCTACTCTGTTACTAGTGACACGCCCCCGGTCTAGAACCGAAATGTTAACACCGGGAGCTCTCCAGGCCACCCACCCAGCGACGCCCATGGGGGAAACAAAACACAAACCCAACCGGACAGACTCCAAGCGCTGCCATCGCCAGGGGCTGCACTGAGCCCCCCATGAACTCGGTTCTAGCGGGGCTGGGAAGAAAGCAGTGAGACGGTTGCAGAGAGAATCAAACTCCCATCCAAGAGCCTTTCAGTCCCTCCGTGGTGGCGCACCCGTGTCCCTGCCGAGTCTACTGTAACTACCAATCTTCTACTTGGTTAAGACAGTTTTGTATCATTTTGCTAAAAATTATTGGCTTAAATCTGTGTAAAGAAATCTGTCTTTTTATTGTTTCTTTCATGTCTGTTTTTGCGGTCTTAAAGATGCTGACTTAAAGAATTCTGAAGCAGGTGCTGGTGTGGAGTTTGTGTAGGAGTGAGGCAGGGAGCAGAGCACACGTGGGTTTCTGTGGTCTGCGTCTCGTGGTTTGTTATGTGGTCCACTGTGGAGAAGGGATTTTCTCATCAGAAATTCTGTCACATATATACGCGTGTGTAAGTAACGTGTGTGTCCGTGTGCCGTGTGTCTCGTGACTTCATTCATCTAGTTTTGGCTGTCACGCTCCCTTCCCCACTGTAAACGGAAATGCCCGCTCACTGCAGACCCGCTGGGATTCTTGAATCATCAGGGCAGTTAGAAAGCGCTGGCCACACGCACAGGCGCAGCGGGTGCTTCCCAACAGAGCAGCCCGTGGATCTGACCTTCCGAGACGCGACGAGGAGGCTGAGCCTGAAGACTGCAGAAGCCACGGCTTCGCGTCATGTTGCTGACCCCTCGGGAGAGGATTTCAGAGACTTGGGCTCCTCCCTGGAGTCATGTTTGGTTATGTTGATGGTGGTTGCCCCAGTGCTCTCGAACTTGGGAGATTTTCTAAACAGGCTGTCAATACTACCAGTGCAGGTTGGCCCCCAGTCTGGGTTAGCATCTCTGCTCAAAACAAGGGCCGTGGTGTCCACCCTGTGTGCCAGCATTGCCCAGAAAGGCCAGTGGGCCCAAGGGAATCCACTCTGAAGTGCCAAGAAACAGGTGACTCACGACCTGATGTCCAGGAGAGTAAAAGATAACACGCTTTTGTGACCTTCCCTGAGACATAGTGGCCGCACAGAGGCCAAGAGGCAGAGCAGGGCCGAGTCTCCCCAGAGAGGCCCGCCGGGGCCACCAGGCTCCAGGTGGGTTCCTGAGACACCCTCCCTCGCTTTGCAGCAGCAGCAGAGACACCAGCTGGTGGTGGCGGCCGGTAGACAGGAGCCTCCGTCTCTGGAAGTGAGGTGCCATATATATGTTCATAGGTACTTTCACATTTCTTCCCATCATTGCCCTGCAATGTGTTCTGTTTAGAAACAGGCACTGGGAGGAAGCTAGGGACCTGAAAGGCGTCCATGTCTGTGTTTTCCCTTCCTGCCCCCAAAGTCCCAGCACAGGGACGCTGGTCCTAGGATGCCCCGACTGCTGTGTTGATGGCGCAGAACGCAGCTGGTTGCTTCTTTCTGAATCCTGAGCTGGCTACTCTGTAAGTGTTTCGGGGTGTGGATACTTGGCTGGGGTGGGGGCTGTGTTTCTGGGAGTGTAGAGGGAGCTCGGGTTGGTTGGAGTGAGTTGGGGCCTTTCATCGTGGCCCAGTGCCTTCCTCAGAGGTGGGCGTGCCCCTCCTGGAGAGCTGTTAGCAGCTGTGGCCCCGATGTTCTGCATCCAGGTTTTCACCTGAAATTGCCAGATGGCATTTTAGAAGTGGACTCCAACCCTGAGTCCTCAGCAGTGTGGTTGTGGACAGTTGTGTTCCCCTCGTCTCCCCATATTTAACTCCCCATCCTGACTTGCAGGAAACATAGTTGGAATGTCTGTATCAACCTGTGTATCAGTGGCCAGTCTCTGAACTGCGCTTTTGTATGACCACTGTATTTGTGTCCTTAACCACCATGTAAATAATAAATTCATGACGACTTCTGCCTTTCTTCCCTGCCCCTGCCATGTGGTCTTTATTTCATCAGTTTTGAGTTTCGATTTGTGTAGATTAACTTTGTGAAACTAATTTTCTGAGACTGGGCATTCGTGTCTGTCCTTTGGAAGCCTGTTGGTGTACTTTCATAAGCTGATCGGGAGCAGGTGGGATGAGCCCCTGGGGAGTGGTGGGGATGTGGCTGAGCTGCTGGGGGTAGAGGCCGCACGCACACACCTGTCCCCTGCTTTAACTACCTCTGTGGAAAGGACGTGCTGCCACTCGCCTTGCGTTCTCTGGGGAGTGAAAAGCATGATAGTCGGCCCGTAGCCGTGTTCCTACTGCCCGTGGGGGGTGCTCATGGTACCCACGAAGGGGCCCCTGCTGGGACCTAGGGGCTTGGGCCTGGCTGTCGTCATCCCAGTGTGAGTACCAGCCTGCATCCTTCACGCCCCTGGTGCTGTCCCTTCTAGTCAGGCAGTGCTGGAAGGGGGCATCATCTCTCTAGCTGTTGGGCTCATGGCCTCCGCTTCTCTCTGCCCCTGGAGTTGTTGGAGACCAAGACACCCCTACCCCTGGGAGCTCCAGGCGGAGCCGAGTGAAAAGGTGTGGCCCCGCAGGAAAGTCCTTCCTTATTAAACTGGGACTACAGATGTGTTCCCATAGATGTGTGGTAACTAAGCACCTTCTGGTCCACACCCACTTGTCCTGGAGCAGAGTATGCCAGCCTTGCATGTACTACAGGGAAATTCTTGGTGACGCCACCCGCATGCATGGGAAACAGGTGGGGCAGGTGGGTCTCCCACCCGCCCCTGGTTTGTGTTTACTGCTCACAAGCCAGGTGTGCCAGGCCTGTGCCAGATGGCCCCTGAGGATGTGAACGAGCCTGAGCTCTTTATGGGCTCCCCCTCCTCCCCTAAGCTTGCGGACACTTGGACTCGGCTGAAAAGGTGATGAGGTGAGCCCTGAACCGCCTCTTCTCCTGCCAGACGGGAGGCCACAGGCAGGACAGGGACTCTGGCCCCTTTCATCCAGAGCCTGCCTGCCCTGTTCCCCAGCCCCTCACCACCTGTCTTCCCAGCATGGAAAACTCTACCCCACGACCTGCCTGGCAGGCTCCGTGCTCAGGAGAGCAAGCTCTGGGTCCAAGCCTCCACCTCCCACCTGCCCCCAGGCCCTGTCACCTCTGAATGGGGTGCTTGGAGCTTCTCCTAGGGGCCGTGCCCACCCCCATTGGCTGGGAGCTACGAAAGCAGCACACCCCTTGGCACCACTGTTCGCAAGGATTTTTAGGGTTACAGGCGAGTGTCCTTTGGGGAGCCATGAGGGGGCCCTGCAGGTCTAGGCAGCTGCCTCCAAGACTGCCATTGGCAGAACCCTTGGGCAGCCACTGACAGCGGGGTCTGCCTTTCTGCCAGGCTCTCCCAGTGTGGGCCTGCACATGTGTACCAGGGTGTTCTCCCCACAGGGTGGCAGGTGCCCCGAGTTCTGGCAGGGCGCCTGGCTCATGTACCGCCCCCACTTCTGATTTAGGTGGATGTGTATGTGTCCTCCAAGGAGCTGCTGAGGGCCTGTGAGAGTGGGCTTAGCACAGGCATCTGTGTCTTCATGGGAAGCTGGGTGTGAGCCTCCTCCGGTGGGATGTCTGGAGGACTAGGGAGAGCCCTGTCCATTCCAGAGCACTGACCACTCTCCTAACTGCTTTTAGGGCCATTGGCCCTTGGCAGCCACAGCTTCCTGAGGACAGGAAGTTTTCTTTCTTTGTGTCTTGAGCACAGCTGGAAACGTCTGGAACCAGAAAACCAGGCAGACTGAACTATCTGGTCACCCTCTCCCCAGGGTTAGGGTTAGACTGCAGGTCAGTCTCCAATCTGGGCAGAATCCCTGCATACTCTAACCAGCTGATGTGGGGGCAGGGGGCCTCAGGTGCACCCTGGGGTGCATGGATCCAGCACCAGACCAGCCATGGGTCCCACCCCCAGGGGAGGGACTCCCACACCATCTCAGTCACAGAACGGTATATACCCGGTGTGGCTGTAGAGGGTCCCAGACGGGAGTGGGGACGAGAGGCGGCTTCGGGGGAGAGTGAAGGGGTGGTGGTGTGGAATACAGGGACCCTGGTCACCCCCACAGCTGGTTCCAAGAGACCCAAGAAAACTGAATGCCTGGCGACAGCCAGGCCAAGCTCTTGCCAGGAGAGAAGAGGGTGTCGTGATGAGGGCTGGGGGTGGTTGGGGGAAGGGCACAAGCAGACCACCCACTTGTGCCCTTTTCCCTGCCCCACTCCAGTTCAGAGACCACAGGTGGGGCTGACAAGTTGGGTGCTCGTGGCTCAGCTTTCCCAGGGGTTGTCCCACCTTGCACAGGGTGAGGTCAGTGGATGCAGGGCTACCACCTGACCCTTGCAGCTGCTAGCACTGCCCACAGCCCAGGCCCCTGGCAGAGCGGAAGGACAGAAAGGATGAGATGGGGCAGGGTGCTGCAGGCAGGCAGATGGAGGAGGGAGCCAGCAGCCCCCTTAGGGCAACACCTCTTGGGGAGGGGGCCCAGGACGTGAGCTTTTGCTTGCTTTTCGTTTCAGAGGAGCAGGGATGTGGCATCTCTCCGGCTGCACGCGGCCCGCCAGGGTGCCCGCTGCCGTCCCCAGCGCCCTCGACGCACCACCTACTGAGGCGGCCCCAGCGGCCTCTGACCGGGCTCCCAGCCACACAGGCCGCCGCTGGCCACGAGGGCAGGTGGGTGTGAGGTACCCAGGGCAAGGCTGAGCAGGGCTGTTCGAAAAGGACAGGGACCAGACCCCAGCCCTGGGCGCTGACCACGTGGGATGACTGTCCGCTAACCAAGGGGTGAATAAACAAAAGCAGGCAGACCATTTTCTTCAAACACACACCAGTGAACAGAACCCACATGTACATCCCAGCCTAGGTGTCCACACCCCTGCAGTGTGGCCCCTTCCCTGCCGACCACCAGGGTGCTGTGTGAACACGCTGAGCCGTTTGGGGTCCAACAGGACGGTCCAGAACAAGCAGTACTTAGAAGGCTGACGTGGCTGACAAGAACCGAAGCCCACTTTGTAAAAATTAGCAGGCTGTCTTTTGAGAAAGACACTTGGGGTCAACGGTTAGACCGCTTTCCCTAAGTAAGAGCAGGTTTATCTCAAACCTTTCAGAGGTGAGGGAGGGAGCTTTGTCCACTAAGACGTTCAAAAAAGGGGTGGGCTGGGGCACACGGGAGACCCGGTAGGACAGGGCGCTCATGGGCACATGGGGAGGCCTGTTGTGGCAGTGCCCGCTCCGTAGCTGTCCCCGGCCCCGCCCCCTGATTAAAGTCGTGTTGTCTCCAAAGCGTTGGGTCTCTGGGTCCTTGAGCCCAGCGGTGGGCACTGGGCTCCCTGGGGTCAGCAGGTGGGGTCCCTGGTGCAGACGGCTCATAACCTCGCGGCTTGGCTTCACCGCAGATCCGCCTCGGAATGACACGTTCCCACCCCGCCACCTCCCCTGAAAAACACTGATCGGGTGATGATCCACTGCCCAGGCAGCCGGCGCGGAGCCGAAGGCCCCGCCCAAGCTGGTCCTGTTTGTGAAATAAATACGAGCGTTGACGGTCTCTGTCCGGTTCCCTGCACCCCTGCCGTCCTCCCCGGGCTCAGACGCTCGTTTCCGGGGTGTGAACCACCTCCCCGTTCTTCTCAGGCTCCGTCTTCAGGAACTGCTCCACCTCCCGGGAGTCCACCCTCACATCCTCTGGGGGCTTGTGGCGCTCCTCCTCCGTGGCCGTCTCGGGCCTCTTCCTAATGCAGAAGAAGTTACCCAGCACCAGCACGAGGGAGGAGGTCAGCACCTCGGCCCCCGCCAGGATAAACACGTACTGGTAGACGTGCGTCGCGTCCAGGAGCTTGCCTGCAGTGCAGGGAGACAGGGTCAGCCCAGGGCTGAAGCTTCCACCAAAACCCCACCCCCAGTCACCAGGATAGCCTGGGACCCTTAAGGCAGTCACCCTCACTGCCCACCACCCCCCAGCCCCGCCCCAGGCAGCAGAGACCCAGAGGCTAAAGCAGAATGGATCTGACAAGGGTTTAGAGGAGAGCCTTGAGTTGGGGCCTCATCCAAGGCCACCTGAGGGGTCTGACCCTGCTGCCTGTTGCCGCATTGGCCCTCACAGGAACCACCTGGACCCCAGAAGGACCCCGGGACCCCAGTTCAGGTACCTCCTTACACCAGAACCCTGCCCGCCACCCCCCCCACCACAAGGCAGGAAGAGCGGAAGGCCCAAGGTCAAGTGGGAGGTAGAAGGCCTACAGGGTTGGCTGGAAAGACCCAAACCCAGGTGCAGAGACTTGGCAGGGCCTTGGCCACGCTGCCCCCACATCCCACCCCTGTCTTCTCAGCCATGAAAAAATAAAGGAAAAGTCCAGTGTAACAAAAGCCAACCCTGGCCTCAGCTCTGAGTGTCCCCGGGGTGTGGGGACAGCCAGAAAGGAGGACGAGGCCTCCACCCTAGAGCCATCGCCACAGCTCAGGCCCATGGGGTTCTTCCCACAATGAAACCAAGCAGGTCCTGGGATGTGCAAGAGGCTGTGTTCCCCCACTGAGGTCAGCTGCCATGTGCAGAGGTACATGGTGACCTGGCTACAGGGCTGGGAGCGGTGGTGGAGGCCTTTCCAGCTAAGAGCTCCCCAGGGTGAGTCCCCTCCCCAGGAAGAGCAGGTGTGGAAATTGCCCAAGGGCCTAGCCAGGCCCAGGGAGGGGAGGCCGCTCGCGCCCCCCCTACACCCCCCCCCGCACCCCCCACCAGCCCTCACCTCCGGACGGNGGGTGAGTCCCCTCCCCAGGAAGAGCAGGTGTGGAAATTGCCCAAGGGCCTAGCCAGGCCCAGGGAGGGGAGGCCGCTCGCGCCCCCCCTACACCCCCCCCGCACCCCCCACCAGCACTCACCTCCGGACGGCGGCCCAATGAGCACGGCTATGGCCTCCAGCAGCAGCACGAGGCCAATGGCGCTGGAGAACTTCTGGGTGCCCACGATGGCCATGAGCACCTCGAACTGCAGGGCCCCCACCATGCCGTAGGAGATGCCGAAGAAGATGCAGAAGACCACCAGCCCACTGTAGTTGCTGGCCGTGGACCCCGTGAGGTCGGCAAAGCCGTTGAAGAACATGGCGAAGCTGAAGAGGTACACAGAGTAGGGCCGCACCTTCTGGAGCCCCGTGATGAAGCCAGCGGTGGGCCTGGCGAAGATGTCGACGAAGCCCAGGATGGTGAGCAGGAAGGCCGCCCGCGTGTCGGGCACCCCCAGGTCCTTGGCGTAGCTCACCACGAACACAGGTGGTACAAAGAGTCCCAGCACCATGATGGAGGCAGCAAGGGCGTAGATGACGAAGCCACGGTCCCTGAAGACGCTCAGGTCCAACAGCCGCCGGGGCGGCCGCTGGGGTGCAGGCCCCGAACCCGAACTCTGCCGGGGTGCCTCCAGGGGCCGCATGAGCGCGGCACACACGCAGCAATTGAGCAGCAGGCCACCCAGGATGAGGAAGCCGCCCCGCCAGCCATAGTGGTCCTGCAGCACCTGCCCCAGCGGGGACAGGGCACACAGGAACACCGGGCTGCCTGCTGCCGCCAGCCCATTGGCCATGGGGCGCCGCTTGTTGAAGTAGCGGTTGAGCATGATGAGTGAGGGCTGGAAGTTGAGCGCCAAACCCAAGCCTGGAGGGAAGCAGGCAGGTGAGTGCAGGTGTCCCGGCCCAGGTTCTCCCAGGCACGGGCACCCGCCTGAATGATTCATGTGTGGACCTGAGGCATCCAAGTGAGGGGACTCAGTGTGTGTTCAGAGCCCCCGACACCAGCCCATGTGTCCGGGAGAGACGGGGAACAAGGGACAGATGGGCGCCTGGCAGGGACACCCCACAGCTGGCCTCCCCCCGGAGGCCCTATCTCTTCTGTCAACAGGAACCACTGCCACCCGGCCACTCCACTCCTGGCGGGGCCTCACTCACCAGTAAGGACCCCTGTGGTGAGGTAGAGCTGGATGATGCTTCCACAGAAGGACGCAGACACCATGCCCAGGGACGCCAAGAGGCCGCCTGCAAGCATGACTGGCCGGCAGCCAAAGCGATTCACACACACGCTGCAGAGTGGGCCTGGAGGGTGAGGGATAGCAGCTAAGGTGCAGGACCAAGGCGGTCCATGCCCAGGGAGACCTGCCCCTCCCCAATGCCCCTTCAGCCTGGCGCAGGAGACACAGAGGCACCACAGTTGCGTGTCTTCCTAAGTAAGCATGGCTCACAAGGAACGGTCCCCACTGGGGGCATCTCTCCTGACTGGTCTGTGCAGGCAGCGAGGACGGCTCTGGGATCCAGCACAGCTGTGCGGATACGGCGCTCTGGACAGGATCTCAAACAGCTTTGGCCATGCCAACCTGCCCTCTGGAGACGATGGCACCCTCGAGGGCCTCCCACCGGCTGCCTCTGGGGACCAGGGCTGTGGACCCTTGGATGCACCACCCAGCCCCCAGCCCCCAGGGCTTTTTGCCCAGAAGTGAACTTGAACTTGCAGAGGTGGTCACCTGGCATGACAGCCCCTGCTCACCTGTCCCGTAAAGCATGGCCAGCAGGATGGAGGAGATCCAGGCCGTGTCACTGTAGCCTATCCCAAACTCTCGCATGAGTTCCTTGAAGAAGACACTGACCGCCTTGGGGAAGGCGTAGGAGAAGCCGGTGATGACGAAACAGCCCCAAAGGATGGCCCACCCCCAGCCCCCATCCGGGGCCTTGATGCCGGTCGGGCCGTCATCGATCACTGCCCCTCCCATGGCCAGGAGGGCTGATTCCGCGTCCCTGAGAAAGAGGAAGCCAGGCTGACTCAGTTGTCAGTCACCCAGCTGCAGCCCAGCAGCGTGGGGACACAGGTGTAGCTGAGGGCGGGCACCCGACAGGCCACCCCTCCCTTCAGGCCCTAGCCTCCAGTAGGAGCCCAGCTCTGGGCCGGGCCAGCCACCTGATGTTACCTGAGAACCCTGCCTCTGCCCCTCACCTGCGCTGGGTGCAGGGCAGCAGGGTGTGGGGTGACCAGAGCTGCGGCTCCTCCTCCCTCCCCTGCGCAGGCCTGGCCTGCTCCCACACAACTAGCTCTAAAGGGCAGTGGCTTTTTTTGGGCTCAGCCAGATCTCAGGTTACCTCTTGAGGAGGGCAGACCCCAGTGGGGAAATCGGCTGTGCTCTGGCATCCTGCCTGACCTTGTGTCGGGAAGCCGCGTGGTTCTAGCCGCCAGCGCCTCGGGCAGTGAAGCCAGGCCTGGTGGGGGCCTGGGGCTCGGTCTTTGGTGCTGTCCCTCGAGACCTCAATCTAGATATGGTCAGCCTTGCTCTCCCACTCCCAGGAGGACAGGGCTTCCCCGTCCTTCCCACTCTGATCACACTGCCCCAGAAGTGAGAGTCTGAGGAGGCACACACAAGGCAGTGCTGTGCAGGGACTGAGTCGGGGAGCAGACGGGGAGGCTGGGGGTCACTGTGCTGGCCCTGACTTGTCCCATCCTGTTATCACCCACCTAACTCTGTCCTGCCGCTGGAGTTTAACTCTTCTGGTGAGGGAACGGTGGGAAGAACAGCTTCCATCCAGCCCACCATAGCAAACCATTGCAGCCCCCAGGCTGCCCAGTGGAAGCTGGCCACACCCACTGTCAGCCCCAAACCCGCGGAAGCCTGGGGTCAACTTCCCTCTTTTAAACCCCAGGAACTTAGCTCATCTGAGGCCCAGGAACTTGATTTCCACCTGGAGATCCTCCCCTCCCTGCCCATTTTCATCCCCTACCCGTCCCTGATCCTCGCTCCAGAAATCCCCAAATCCCAGAAATCAGCCTTACCTTACAGAAGCTGTTCCAAGGACAGAATAGGCCTCTTGGCTGCAGGCGTGGGGAAGGGAGGGCTTGCTGGATCCAGCCACTCGCTGCCCACTGAAGCTCCGTGTCTCCCCACCCACGGTGAGCTAAAAGCCAGCTCCCTGGTGGAGGAAGCCCTGCTATGTAGTATCTGCCGATTCCGTGGTGTAAACACTCCACCTGCGTGATGCCCAGGGACCTCCTGACCAGGGGAGCTGCACAGCAGCACCGCTGCCCTCCTATCAGCCCGCCCGCCTGGGTTTCGTAATCTGTCCTGACTCCACCCCTTGCCCCTTTTCCTCGGATCCTTGTTGACCTGGCACAGCCCTCCAGGTGGCCAGTCCTGCATCGGAGGCTCCACAGAACCTGGGACAGGACTCTGGAGTGAGGACAAGGGCCTCTGTGCCCGGCCTGTCTGACCACAGCTTCAATGTGCAGAGCAAAGGAATGTGGAGAATAAGACCCACCCCCCCACCTCCAGCCTGCCCCCCAGCACCCTGGCCACAGGGGCTGTGCCCTCCGGGGGCCCTGATTCAGTTGTCTGGAGGGATCCAGACTCCGATTCAGTATGGGGAATGGGTATCCAGGTTGTGATCCAGCAGTGGAGAGGGGGGGATCCTGGGCTTTGATTCAGAGGGTATCTGGGCAAGGGCGGGGTTAGGGGCTTTGTAGATGATTGCAAGCAGGAGCTGCTGTCTGAGCACCAGCCTTTGACAGCTGGACTCCAGGAGCCAACTGGCTATCAGGATGATGACAAGGCAGAAACAGCCCACTGGAGCAGAACAGCAGCCCTGCCATCACCCCCAGACTGGGCCAGAGGTCCACCTTCAGAGCCTGCGCTGGTTCTCAGCTGGGCCAGGGCCACAGGCGCCATTGGGAAACCCAAGAGAAATCCTCACCTCTCCCTGCACTCAGACCCTGGTGCTCAGAAGACACCTGGAGTTCGGTGAGCAGGATGGAGGGTGTGTCTGAGGCCAAGAGGCATGCAGCCATCTGGGGACACCGCCAAAAGGTGCACGGAGGCCCCAGTCAAGGAGCCCTTATCCTCCTGCAAATGCAGGCACAGCCCTGTGACCCGGCACAGCCCCCTGGGTGGCCACCTCTGCATCTGAGGTGCAAAAGGTGCACGGGGGCACCCCAGTCAAGGGAGCCCTCATCCTCCTGCAAATGTAGGCACATCCCATGACCTGGCACAGCCCCCTGGGTGGCCACCTCTGCATCTGAGGCCACACACAACCCGGGACAGGACTGGAGGAAAGACAAGGGCCTCTGTGCCCGGACAGTCTGAGCACAGCTTCAGAGTGGCCCACCCCAGGTTCTCCAGAGCCCTGCCTTGGATCACATGGCCACATGCCTGAGCCTGGTATGGAACAAGTGGACAAATGTCATCCCAAACTCACTGGGTGCCGTGGGGGCACTGAACCTCTGCCCTTCCCCTTGTGAGCATTAAGTTTAAAGGGTCTCTAAGGTACATGCAGCTGAGTGATATTAAAACAAACAAAAAACAACGAAGTATATTCTTAGGAATGTGAATGCTCTGCGATGCAATGACACTAAGGCAGAAAACACAGGAATCCCTGACCCAGGGCTCCGGACAGGGGTCGTGATTGTGGTCACGGGGACACTGAGGGATTGGTTGTCCTCAGCATCCTGGCTTGTTTGGGGTTATGAGCTTTGTAAAGTAAATGGATCATGTGGAGGCCAAAGAGGAGAGTGTGTCTGGGGTGAGCAATTAGGAATAGCCGGACACTTAAAAACCCACGGTTATAAGACAGGGCCTCCCTCTAAGATCTCCCTGATTCCACCAGCCAGACCTGGGGCACCAGAGGAATCATGGGCACCACAACCTTTGAAGCCCTATTCTCTGCCCGCCAGGGCTCCCTGGAGGCCTCCAGGATCTTGAGGAGAAAGAGCACTGGTGAGGGTGAGGAGACAGAGGGACAGGTGCCAAGGCCCAGAGGCAGGGGAGTACAGTGTGTTCCAGGACCTGTAGGGGCCAAGGCTCACAAAAGGAGGGGGCCATCTCGCACACCTGGATCAAGGTCCTGTATGGTCATCTCTCCCACCATCCCCTGAACACCCCAGAGACACTGCTTTCTCCCGGCTAAGCCCCCAGCCCAGGTTGCAGCCACACTGAGATGACCCCCACCCTGTTCCCCACACCAGATGGTTCTCGAAGGGAGATTTCTAGTGAACTTCAATTTGCAATGGGGGAGGGTGTGCAAGCAGGGGAAGATGATGGAGAGCAGGGGTCTCTAGGTTGGGGGCAAAGGGATTTCACCCAGAAGTGCTCTGTGTATTTATGGCGGGGGGTGGGGGCAGCTAAGATTTCCAAGAGCAAAATGGCCTCATCAGCCCCGCCTATCCTGTGGAGGAGGCAGGCTGGCCGACACTCCAAGGGAAACCTAGGGTGGGAGGAGCGGCCCCCTCGGGGACTGGTCGGGGACCCTCAGCACAGTGCAGAGGGAGGTGGCGCCAGCACATCTGTTGGCGCGTGCCAGCCGGCTGTCCTTTCAGTGACATTTACTCTCACAGGGAAGCACGTAAACCACGTTCCCAGCCCAGAAATAACCCGCCCTCCAGGCCTCGGAAAGCTGATCTCCCAGGTGGGTATGTGTGCCCACTTCTGGGTCAGGTGAGGCTCCAGGGGCTGCCCCCAGGTCCTGGCCCAAAGAGGCACGTGCACAGAGATCCCTCTGAATGACCCATCCCTTGTGCCCTCCTACATCCGGGACCCCTGCCAGCTGCTGCCTCAGGGGCCCACTGGCTATCTGGGTGAGGGTCCTAGCTGGGGTGAGGCTCCAAACTTCTGCATCACCCCTCTTCCCATGGCCCCCTTCTCTGACTACATTCACTGGTTTTGAATGTCCTTGGTGGCAAGGGTGCCCAGCCTCACCCCCACCCCTACATCTCCACCCAAAGAGCTAGTGCAAACCTCATACCAGCGTGTTCCCAACCTGACCCCATGCCCCCACCTCAGAGCCAGCCCTGACCATGTCCTGGTGGCCTCACCACCTCCCGGGCCCCTTCTGCCACTCCATTCCAGCCACAGGCTTGCTGCCCCTTACGCCTCTATACTGGCAATTCCCTCACCCACCTCGGCTCCTGGGTCTGTGGCCTGTCAGCCTCCAGAGCAGGCCATGAACCAGGAAAGGGGCATTCAGTGTAGGGGGCCTCCAGCCCCAGAGCCTGTGGCCTGTCCCACATGCTTAGTCGGTGCACTTTCCAGCCTGGCCAGTTACCTAACTGGACCTCTAGTCCTTGGAGACCAGCTCCAGGTGGGCGGGGCAAGAAAGGGGCAATTACATTCCTTCCTGACTCTTCCCGCACCAGGAGGCTTGGAAGACATGCCTGAGCAACAGGGAAACAGCCCAGTGAGACTAGCTCCTGGCTCCTCAGGCCTCAAGGCCCCTGAAGCCCATGGGGTTGGCTGTACCCTCAGGAGGAGGGAGGGGCTCCCCTTCATTTGCCTGCAGTCCCTGTTGTGCACAGGTAACCAGAGGATTCAGGACACTCTGATCAGAGTGCCTGTCTGCTTTCCAAGAGTGGGGACAGGATGCATCTCAGCACTTCCCTCATTGGTGTTGGGAGCTGTGACTGGAGGGAGGTGCCTGGGGCTTTTTCTGGGGAGGTGGGAGCTGGGCAATGGGTGAAAGTCTGATCCAGGACTTTTGAGCCTGCCCTGGGCCCTCCACCCCACCTTCTCTGACCACGCACATGCCCAGCGCTCCCACAAGCTCTCCTGTGGGCTCATGTCTTGTAGGGGCCAGTGGGGTGGAAACAATGGTCTCATTCACCAGACTGGACACTGCCGCCCAGGCCAGCCCCTAGCTCTGAGTCATTCTCCACCTCCATCACCCAGTCATGACAAGAAGGCCATTTGAGAGTGGCCCTCGGGATGTTTTTTTGTTTACCTCGTTGGGGGGCCCCATCCTCTAGGAAGCTCAGAGGGCAATGGGGAGGGGCCTGAAGGTAGCTGAGCAGGCCCAAGCTAACCCCTCTCAGGCCTGGACCCAACCCTACCCAGCCTGGCCCTGCCTGGGCTGCCCATCCACGTGGTCACCTTGTCCTACTCAACTTCCTGCCGCGCACCCCTGCCCCCCCAGCCCTAAACTGTCACCTAAGACCAAGGCCCAGAAGGTGATCTCTGTGTCAGCAAACCCCACCAGCCAGGAAGGGACCCTTCCACCAAAACTGGGTTCCTAGCTCCCACCACCACCACCTGGCGGCTTTGGAGCAAGTAGAAGGTTGTGGGGGTTGGCTGAGATCAGAACGGTTGGGGAGGGGGAAGTGGAACCCCGGCTGTCCCCCACCCCCACCCCAATCCCCACCCCAGGGAGCAGGATGGATGATCCTTCCTATTTCAGCTTCCGCTGGGCAGGTGGGAATCCGGCCGACCCTGGGTGGTCTGGGGGCGGGTGGGGGTGGGAAGAGAGGATGCTCCGGGCGGCCCCGCCCCAGTCCCGCTGCCGGGCAGCGCGCGGGACGTGGGGGACGTGACCGCGCCAAGGGAGGAGCCGCTGCCGTATTGCCTGGAGTAGACGCCCTCCATGTCCGCTACCGTATTGGCCAGAGCGCAGGACCAACACGTAAGGCCACCAGGGTCAACGAACCCCTGAGCCACACGGGGCATCCCAGCGCGCCAAAGGGGACCCCGTGGTTCCCCCCGGGCGGGGCACTCTTCACTGTTCCCGCGTTGGAGCTGGGCCAAGTGGGCGCGGCCCGGCGCTCGAAACATTGACTGAGAACCCTGGGTCTCCGTGACCGGCTTCCTCGCACGGCCCATCGCACTGATGGAGACTGAAGCCGGGAGGTCCGCGCTCGCCGAGACGACGCCGGCAGGAGCCCCAGGCCTTGTCCGCTCCCGCCCCGCCCCNCTTTCCAAGAGTGGGGACAGGATGCATCTCAGCACTTCCCTCATTGGTGTTGGGAGCTGTGACTGGAGGGAGGTGCCTGGGGCTTTTTCTGGGGAGGTGGGAGCTGGGCAATGGGTGAAAGTCTGATCCAGGACTTTTGAGCCTGCCCTGGGCCCTCCACCCCACCTTCTCTGACCACGCACATGCCCAGCGCTCCCACAAGCTCTCCTGTGGGCTCATGTCTTGTAGGGGCCAGTGGGGTGGAAACAATGGTCTCATTCACCAGACTGGACACTGCCGCCCAGGCCAGCCCCTAGCTCTGAGTCATTCTCCACCTCCATCACCCAGTCATGACAAGAAGGCCATTTGAGAGTGGCCCTCGGGATGTTTTTTTGTTTACCTCGTTGGGGGGCCCCATCCTCTAGGAAGCTCAGAGGGCAATGGGGAGGGGCCTGAAGGTAGCTGAGCAGGCCCAAGCTAACCCCTCTCAGGCCTGGACCCAACCCTACCCAGCCTGGCCCTGCCTGGGCTGCCCATCCACGTGGTCACCTTGTCCTACTCAACTTCCTGCCGCGCACCCCTGCCCCCCCAGCCCTAAACTGTCACCTAAGACCAAGGCCCAGAAGGTGATCTCTGTGTCAGCAAACCCCACCAGCCAGGAAGGGACCCTTCCACCAAAACTGGGTTCCTAGCTCCCACCACCACCACCTGGCGGCTTTGGAGCAAGTAGAAGGTTGTGGGGGTTGGCTGAGATCAGAACGGTTGGGGAGGGGGAAGTGGAACCCCGGCTGTCCCCCACCCCCACCCCAATCCCCACCCCAGGGAGCAGGATGGATGATCCTTCCTATTTCAGCTTCCGCTGGGCAGGTGGGAATCCGGCCGACCCTGGGGGGGTCTGGGGGCGGGTGGGGGTGGGAAGAGAGGATGCTCCGGGCGGCCCCGCCCCAGTCCCGCTGCCGGGCAGCGCGCGGGACGTGGGGGACGTGACCGCGCCAAGGGAGGAGCCGCTGCCGTATTGCCTGGAGTAGACGCCCTCCATGTCCGCTACCGTATTGGCCAGAGCGCAGGGCCAACACGTAAGGCCACCAGGGTCAACGAACCCCTGAGCCACACGGGGCATCCCAGCGCGCCAAAGGGGACCCCGTGGTTCCCCCCGGGCGGGGCACTCTTCACTGTTCCCGCGTTGGAGCTGGGCCAAGTGGGCGCGGCCCGGCGCTCGAAACATTGACTGAGAACCCTGGGTCTCCGTGACCGGCTTCCTCGCACGGCCCATCGCACTGATGGAGACTGAAGCCGGGAGGTCCGCGCTCGCCGAGACGACGCCGGCAGGAGCCCCAGGCCTTGTCCGCTCCCGCCCCGCCCCTGCGTCCGGGCCCAGTGCCCGATGCGCCGGAGGCCTGATCCGGCCTGATCCCGCCTGATCTGGAGGCGCGTCCAATGGACTGATGGCTCTGCGTGGCTGTCTTCTCCACTGGCCCTCCCAGAAGGGCCGCGGGGGGCCCTGGGGTCGCTCTCCTGGGCTCCTCACCTCGAAGGGGCGGCACTGGCCCCCTCCACACCTGCTAGGTCCCTGCGAGTCCTGCCCTGGAGCAAGCCAGCCTTGTCCTGCAGACACCACCAGCCAGTGAGTGGGACCCCACAGAGCCTGCTCCACACGCTCTCCCTGGTCAGTTTCCTGAGGAGCATGAACACCTGCCTCTCCTTGCTGTCCTGCAAGCAGAGGTGTTCAGCTGTAGTGAGTGAGAGCTGAGCTACCGTCTGGGTATCAGGCCCTGCCCAAGGTCACATGGGGTCATTACAGAGCCTGTCTTGGGATCGGGCCTCCCAATGTCCAACCTAGGCACTGACTATACCACAGACTGGGCAGGAAGGTGCCACACCTGTCTGGGCACTGCCACCGCCATCCTCAGAGCCCCTTGGCGGCAGACCTCACACCATGGGAGCAACTCCTTAAGCTGAGCCCAAGCCTCTGTTCATCAGTCAAGGGGCTGAGTCCATCCTCCAGGACACACTCCTCCATAAGCCCGTCCCTCCCAGCACCCATCTGACAGCCGAAGACTTCCTGAGCCTTCAGAATGAGGTGCTGGACCCCAGAACCCTCCAACCCTCACCGCACCCACTCCTCCTCTTGACTTTGGACAAACCTCTCTGACCTGGGTTGCATAAAGGCCATAGGTCCGGCTGCCATCCTCTGTCCCATGGACCACTCAGCCTGGCCATGGTCATCACACAGAGTGACCCTGTCGTCCCAAGCTCCTCTGGATGTACAGCCTAGTGTACAATGGCCTCTGGGACAGAGAAGCACTTTGGCCCCAGGGGCTGTGCCTGCCCCTCACCCAGAATCCAGGCAGCACTCCCTGCCTGCGCCCGGAGGCCATTACCCCCACTGCTTCCCTCCCATTCACAGGCCTGCCGGCTACTGGCCTGGGCCAGCATCCAGTTGGATGAGTTGTCAGCCCACTTTGCAGATAAATAAACCAAGGCCCCGAGGCCCCACCTGGTTTTCCCAGAGGGGAGTCCAGTCTGATCCCAGACCGGGTTCCCTATTTCTCTACCCAGGGTCTCGATTAGAATCCATTGCCTGAGGGCAGGTGTGGGTTGGTGAGTGTTTAAGGCGGCGGCGAGAACAGGAAGGAGGTGAGCCCTCGGGCACTACCACCGAACCCCACCCCCGGCCCGGAGAATACGTGCTCCCCGTTTCCCCCCCGGGAAGGGGGCCCGGGCCAGGCGTTAGCTCCACCAAATATAGCCGGCGCGCCCAGGCCGTACGCAGCGAACTGAGCTATTTATACCCGGAACCCGCTCGTCCGCCCTACAGAGCCGCCTCCTGGCGGTGCCCAGCCCCCGAGGGTCGCTCGACGGAGGGGCGCCCGGAGGAGCCCGGGAAGACGAGGTCGCGCAACCCAGGTCTGAGGGCTCAAAGGGATGCGGCTGGCTCCCTGGGCTCCTCAGTGAGGCCCGCCGGAGGTGGGGGGCTCGTATGTGCCCGGCGTGGCCCCAAACCAGAAGGGTGAAAGGCAAAAAGCGCGGACCCCCAGGTCGCCCCCAGTCCAGACGCAGACTCAGCACCGGGGCGGCTGGGAGAGTCCCGGTCCCGGAGCCGCGGAGCATCGGGCCATGCCTACCTGCTGCCGCTCGGTCGCCGCGCGCCTCTGCCCGCCTCGCTGCCAGGCGCCGCGCCGGGGGCGACTCGGTGCTCCGGCCGCTCGCGCGGCACTTCCCCACTGCACGTCACCGCTGCCTGGCGCCGCCCCGCCGGGACCCCGCGGGAGGGGCGACCCAGTGCTCCCCGACGGCGCAGACGGCGGCGCGGGCTGAGCCTTCTCGCCGGATCAGTCCCGCTGCCCTGCGCCCTCAGACCGGCCCCCCAACCTCGCCAACCCCTGGCGCTGAGCTGAGAGCCCTGCCCCGCAGCCCCCTCCCGCCCCTTCGTCTCCCACTCTGTGCGGTCTCGCCCCTTTCTGCCCGGGCTGGTACCGAGAGCACTGGGTCCCGCGTTCCCCGAGGCACCGACCCCTGTCGCCCCCCGCGCCCGGGCCGCGCTGACAAGTGAGCGTGCGCACCCAGCCACACCCCACGCCACCAAGAGCACGCGGAACCCGTGGGACTCTCACTTCTCTGAGACTCTGCAGGCCACCCTAGCCAAGCCCCCTGGGATCTGCGCTCCCACCCAAATCTCTGCTTTCTCCAAGGCGGGCGGCACCCCTTTTCCTGGTCTGGGGAGGAGGGAGAAGGCGAACATCGCCCGTCCCCCTACCCCGCCTGAGTGATCTTGGTCAAAGATGTCATCCTCTCTGACTTCCGTTTCCCCTGTGGAGTCAAATACAACCGCTGCTCCTCCTCTCGAGCTCCCAGAACTGGCTGTGCTGGGGGATGGTGGGGCCCCAAGGCCTGTTCCCCAGCCCCATACTCCGCAGACCCTCACTTAAGGAGAGATTTAATCGCAGCTGGTCCTAGGCAAGGTGCTTCAAACCCCGCTTTTTCTCATCTGCAACATGGAAAGAACTAAGGTTTAAAGAGGAACCACAGAGTGGCCTGGGCCCAGGACACCGCTTGGTGACTGGTCTCAAGTCACAGGACACTTTCCACCGAGACACCCAAGTGTTCGGGGACTTCAGGAGGCCAGGCAACGGTGTCTCTGGGGTTTATCTCAAAGATTCCTGTTCATCCCAGACAGAGTGCATCCTCTGGAGGATTAACCCCTCCAGAGGCCAGTGGGGTGGCTAACCCCCCTTGGCACAGTAAAGAGGGGTGGGCAGAGGGTGGTGTGGGCCTTCTAGCCCAGAGTTCACCATCCAACCACTCCTTCGGAGACACAAAGTCCACTGAGGACTTCTGATTTTTTTTTTTTTTCCAAATGCTGGGAGACCACCCCACCACCATCCCCTGTCCAAAGAGCCCTGGCAATCCCACAGGCTGGGCCAGGTGTTGCTGCCACCCTGGCCCCAGCCCAACCACCCTCACCCCCACATGCTAGAGAGGTTGCCACATAGGCATGCATATACAAGACAGCAGGGAGCCCAGCCCAAGCCCTCCAGCAGCAGCTCTGCCTAGCCCTCCCAGGAGAAGCCCCACTGAGTTGGCCTGGACCCTGGGTGTCTGTAGGGGCCCTTGGGAAGGAAGGGGGTCCCCATAGGGTCTCAGGTGATACCCCCACTTGCCTGCACCAACCAACAACGATCACTGGCTTCCTCACAGCTGGAGGTAGAAGGTACACCAACCTGGGAGGGCATCTGTGGGGGTGCAGGGCAGAGCTACAGAAGAGAATCCCACCCCTGTACTGAGACTTCCAACCTCTAGGGTGGGGCATCTCCCTGCTCTGCCTCAGATCATTTAGACCCACACCCTGCCCTGTGTGGGCCCCTCCTGCCATCACCTGGATGCCCTACCCCATCTTCATAAGACTTGGGAGCTGGTGCCCCCCCACCACCACAGAGACCAGAGCCCCCAACCCCCAACTCCTGCCCCCAAATGGAAGAGCTCAGAGCAGCCAACGAAGGGAGACAGATTTGGGGTGGCTGGGGACCTCCTGACTGCTCCCAGCGCCCCTTAGACGAGGGCTGGGTCTTCTCTGAAATCTGAGACTGGGGAGATCCCCCACCCGGTGTTCTGAGAGAGTTCCTGGGGTCCACCTTTGCTCCTGCAAGAGAGAGACCCCAAGGGTCCGTCTGGGAGGGCTGGGGATGGTTATCCAGGGACATTGTGGTCCTGTAGGAGCCCCGAGGAGGGAGGGAACAGCTTCCCAGACCCAGGGCCCCTCAGACGTGGAAGACCAGAGGGGAGAGAGGGGCAGGCTGATCAGGCACCTGCTTACCAGCCCCCGCCCCCTACCCCCTAGCAGTAGAGAGATTGTCTCGCCCAGAGGTTGGAAGTCCCTCTAGCTTTGACTGGGGATGTGAAGGAAGACCAAAGCGGGGTAGCAAGGCAGCAGTGATGGCTGCTGTGTGTGGCTCTGCGTGGGGAACCAGCCTGCTGCCAGTCAGTGGAAGGGCAGAGCAGACTCTTCCCAGGCCCTCCCCTGGACCGGGGCCCTGGAACGGAGGGCCAGGAACCTCCGCCACCTGAGACCCTCGGCCTTCCAAGCCCCGACCTCCCCTGGGTGCTTCAGTCTTCTTTCCAGGACCAGGAGCCCTAAGCACGGGAGGGAAGGAGTGGGTGCCATTCTGCAGTGGAGGAGCAGAAAAGGCCAGTGGCAACCTGCCCCAGGCCTGGCTCCAGTGCCTGGACCCCCACAGTCACCCTGGGCTAGCCCCCACACCAGGCTGCCCCTTTCTGAGAAAGGAGTGGGTGGAAAGGGAAGTGGGTAGGTGACCCGGGGAGGTGCAGCCACTCCTGGCGAGGTGGAGGGACGCTCTCTCTTATGACCCAACCTGCGCCCTCCCCCATGGTCCACCACGCCCCTGCCAGTGCCCCCACCTGCCCTGTCTCCTGGATTCTAATTCTTCCAGTTTTTCCAAATCACAGCTGCAGGTCCCATCAGGCCCTGGAACATGTACAAAGGAGCACCCAGGGCTGCCTGCACCCCCTCCCCAGCTGCTGCAGCCCCTGGAGGGTGGGCTGTGCTCCACTGTCCCCAAGGGGAGAAGAAGTCTACCAGGCCCATCCTCATCCCGGCGTCTGAGCTCCACTTCCCACCCACCATGTGGGTGGGAACCAGGCTCCACTGTGCCACTATCTCCAAAAATTATCTTTGAAACCTGGAGAGACTTCTGAGGGTCTTAGCAGCAGCACTCCCAGGGAGGGTGTGGGACAGGCCTCCTGCTCCTACACAGAGCCCGACTGTAGGCAGGGGAAGCCTTCCTGGGCCTGATGGGGCCATACAGATGGCCCATCCTTGAGCCCTGGGTGCTCCCCACCGGACTCCAGGCCCCATCCAGTCCATTCGTCCTGCCCCAGGCCTGCCTGTGCCACCTAGCACTGGCTGCCACCACCCTGTGGTCAGGATCGGGGCCAATGTAGGCTGGGTCAGTTGAAGAAAGCCAAGTCACGGGACAGGCTTGATGGCTGAGCCAGAGCCCCCTGCACTGGGGTCTAGCTCCTGTACCATACCATCCTTAGGGACCTGGAGACAGGACTGTCACAGCCGGTCCTCACTCAGAGCGCCCCTGGGCCACATCTTCCACGATGCAGGGTGGGGAGCCCACCTTTCCAGAAGACTTGAGGCCAGCGGTGCACAGGCCCCTCCTTGAGGCAGGCCATTCCCCTTCCTCCTTGCTTGCCCCTCGGTTCTTTCTCAGAACAAGAGCCCTGAAAAATTAACCTGTTGACCGCTTGGCTGGCCCAGGCTGTGGGCAGAGATAGAAACAGGCTACAGAGGCCAGATCCCTGCCCAGTCCAGCCTGATTCATCTGCCCTCCCCTTCCAGTGCTGGGCATGGGGGTGAGGGTATGGGTAGGGTTTGGAGGTGTCTGTGGGGGTGGGAATAGCCGACTTACTGGAAAAGACCCTGATGCTGGAAAAGACAGAAGGCAAAAGGAGAAGAGGGCAACAGAGGATGAGATGGTTGGATAGTATCACCAACTCAATGGACATGAACTTGGGCAAACTCTGGGAAATAGTGAAGGACAGGGGAGCCTGGCATGCTGCAGTCCATGGGGTTGCAAAGAGTCGGACATGACTTAGCAACTGAACCACAATGGGGACAGCTCTCTGCCCCCACTGACACAATGTCTGAAGTGGGGTTCTATGGGGAAATTGGGGTGTCTTTAGCAGGAATTTGAGTTGGGATTGTGACTGGAGGTCAGGTGGGCTCTGCCTTGGGTCCTGGTGGGTGATTCCCCTGATAGTCATTGACTTTCTCCTCAGACCTGGCTGGTTGCTGTTCCTTGGGCCAAGCTCAGTCCCAAGAGGGGTGCCCCAGTTGCCTACTCCTCCTGACCCTTCAACGGCCCAGAAGAGAGGATATCACCTGAGAGGTGAGGAACAGCAGCGCATCGTTGGGGGCTGGGTCCAGGCAGGGGTAGCAGGCTTGGGCAGGCCAATGGCCCCTCTCCTCGGTGGCCACAGTGCCCATGCCATTAAGAGATAGGACTGAGATGGGGTAGATGCTGCTCCCAGAGCATTCAGAACCCAAGGTCAGTGGGGCCACTGGGCAGGTGGTGCCCAAGACTCTTCTCGTGGGATGAAGGGACCCAGCAGAGAGGGAGCTGTGCAGGTGGCCCAGGTCAACCCTGACACGCTCTGGCCTCAGTGTCCTGCCTGTAAAGTGACCACTCTTGGGAGGGCTTGAAAGCTCACCCAGTTCACCTGTCAGGGACATCCCCCTCCTGCCTTGTCGTGCAGTGGGATTGGCTGGGTCCAGGCCGGGGATCCCATGGGGACAAGCCTGCCCCGCCCCCTCACGCACCAGCACCTATCTGCTGGCTTTCAGATGGAGGCCTGTCCCAGCCTGGCATCTCCCTCCATTCTTCCCAAAGCCGCCCATCACCCTGCACCCCTGATTCCCACCCCCGTCTCAACTGAGCTCGGCCTTGGGCGGCCAGTGAGGGCATCGAGGTTGGGGCACACACAGGGGGCAAACAGGGGAATTCCTAAGGCCATGGGCTCTGAGGACAGTAGCCTCAGCCTTGAGGCCACTGCCACACCCTGCGTACCCTGTGATGTTCTCAGGAGCTCTCCTCTCCCCTTCCCCCATCACAGATGAGGAAATGGGCTTGGCCCTGGGGGAGGAAGGACTCAAGTGCAGACCTGAGCCCGGATGTGGAAGAGAGGAGGCAGCGCAGGCAGCGGCAGGGCATGGGGAGTGGGCACAAGGCCGCTGGCCTGGCCGGGTACGGATGGCGTGTCTGTGAGAGGCAGAGACCGGGGATGTGGCTGAGCAGCACCCGCCCCGGCCCGGCCAGATTGAGAGGCTCCCGGGACTCTTCTGTCCAGGCCCTCCTCCAGGCCTCTGTACCTCTGCACGTGCTGTTTGTGCCCTCTTCCCAGGGGAGAGCAGTGAGCCTGCTGTGGATCTGTTACCTGGAGTGTGGCTCCTCCCCAGGTGGGACTGGAGCCAGAGCTCAGGGCCCAGGTGAGTGCGGGAGGATCCTGGCCAGGGGGAGGCAGGTCTGAGCTGTCCCAAAGCGTCCGGTACTTAGCCATGCCTTCCCTTCTGCAGGACTCTGTCAAAACACTGGTGTCAAAATGCCCTGCCTCCTTCTGCCCACATCTCTCTCTGTATATATATACATGTGGAGACTCAGCTCCAGGGTAGATCTCAACAAGAGAACACAAGGAGCCTGGTGTTGAGGTCCCCTCTATACCCATAGGTGAGAGATGTTGTTACTGTCATTGTTCCGTTGCTAAGTCGCATCTGACTCTTTGTAACCGCAGGATCTCCAGCACACCAGGCTTCCCTGTCCTTCACTATCTCCCGGAGTTTGCTCAAACTCATGTCCACTGAGTTGAGGATGCCATCCAACCATCTCATCCTCTGTTACCCTCTTCTCCTGCCCTCAATCTTTCCCAGCATCAGGGTCTTTTCCAATGAGTTGGCTCTTCAAATCAGGGCCCAAAGTGTCTGGACATTCAGTTTTAACATTAGTCCTTCCAATGAATATTCAGGGTTAACTTCCTTTAGGATCAACTAGTTTGATCTCCTTGCTGTCCAAGGACACTCTTAAGAGTCTTCTCTAACCCCATAGTTTAAAGACATCAATTCTTTGGCACTCAGCTTTTCTTATAGTCCCAACTCTCACATCCGTACACGACTACTGGAAAAACCATAGTTTTGACTATACAGATCTTTGTCGGCAAAATAATGTCTCTACTTTTTAATACACTGTCTAGGTTGGTCATAGCTTTTCTTCCAAGCAGCAGGCGTCTTTTAATTCTGTGGCTCATCTGTGTGTTAGTTGCTTAGTCGTGTCTAACTCTTTGCAACCCCATAGACTGTGGCCTGCCAGGCTCCTCTGCCCATGGAATTTTCCAGGCAAGAATACTGGAGTGGGGTGCCATTCTTTACTCTAGGGGTCATCAACCTATAAAAACCCCATAAAAAACCCATCCAGTACTCATTAAGTCATCATTTCCTATTTCTTCCTCTTCCATTTTCTGGGAACTGCTAACCTGCATTGTGTCTCTGTGAATTTGCCTATTTCACATCTATCATGCAAAAAGTATCACACAGTATGTGGCCTTTGTGTCTGGTTTCTTTCATTCAGCACAGTGCTTTCATGGTCCATCCACATTGTTGTCTTTATAACTTCATTCCCGTTTATGAGTGAATAATAACTTACATTTGGTTGCCCATTCATCTGTCAAGGGACATTTGAGTCATTTCCAGCTTTTGGAGGTTGTGAGTAATGCCACTATGAACTTTCCTATAAAGTTTCTGTGTGGACCTATGTTTTCATTTCTCTTGGGCATATACCTAGGAGTGGAGTTGCTGGATCATATGATAATTCTATGTTAACTATTTAAGGAGCTGCCAAATTGTTTTCTAACCATAGCATTCTACATTCCCACCAGCAATATATAAGAGTTCTTATTTTTCTACATCCTTACCAACTCTTGTTAGTTTTCATGTTTAAAAACTCAAAGTCATCTTAGTAAGAGTGAAGTGGTATCTTATGGAAGTGGTGTCATATTGTTTTTATTTGCATTTCCCCATGACTAATGACATCATGCGAAATGCTGGGCTGGATGAAACACAAGCTAGAATCAAGATTGCCGGGAGAAATATCAATAACCTCAGATATGTGGATGACACAACTCTAATGGCAGAAAACCAAGAAGAACTAAAGAGCCTCTTGATGAAACTGAAAGAGGAGGGTGAAAAAGCTGGCTTCAAACTCAACATTAAAAAAACTNATGCTGGGCTGGATGAAACACAAGCTAGAATCAAGATTGCCGGGAGAAATATCAATAACCTCAGATATGTGGATGACACAACTCTAATGGCAGAAAACCAAGAAGAACTAAAGAGCCTCTTGATGAAACTGAAAGAGGAGGGTGAAAAAGCTGGCTTCAAACTCAACATTAAAAAAACTAAGATCATGGCATCAGGTCCCATCACTTCACAGCAGATAGATGGGAGGGAAAATGGAAACAGTGAAAGATTTTATTTTGGGGGGTTCCAAAATCGCTATGGATGGTGGCTGCAGCCATGAAATTAAAAGATGCTTGCTCCTTGGAAGAAAAGCTATGACAAACCTAGATAGCACATTACAAAGCAGAGTATAGTCAAAGCTATGGTTTTTCCAGTAGTCATGTACAGATGTGAGAGCTGGACCGTAAAGAAGGTTGAGGGCCAAAGAATTGATGCTTTTGAACTGTGAGGCTGGAGAAGACTCTTAAGAGTCCTTTAGATAGCAAGGTGATCAAACCATTCAGTCTTAAAGGAAATCAACCCTGAATATTCTTTGGAAGGACTGATGCTGAAACTGAATGTCCAATGCTTTGGCCCCCTGATTTGAAGAGCCAGCTCATTGGAAAAGACCCTGATGCTGGGAAAGATTGAGGGCAGGATGAGAAGTGGGTGACAGAGGATGAGATGGTTGGATGACATCATTGACTCAATGGACATGATTTCGAGCAAACTCTGGGAGATGGTGAAGGACAGGGAAGCCTGGTGTGCTGCAGTCCATGAAGTTTCAGAGTCAGACCCAACTGAGCCACTAAACAACAATAATGACTAAGGACAGTGAACATCTTTTCATGAGTTTATTAGCCATTTGTATATCTTCTTTGGAGACATATCTATTCAAGTCTTGTACCATTTTTTAAAGTGGATTGTCTCTTTTGGTTGAGTCGTAAGAATTCTTTACATGTTCTAGAGCCTTATCATATATATGCTTCTCCTATTTCCTGGGTTGTCTCTTCACTCTCTTATATAGTCCTTTGATACAGAGAAGTCTTATATTTGTTTCTTGGGTTGTTGTGTTCTTGGTGTCATAGCTAATAATTCATTGCTATGAAGATGTACCCCTATGTTTTCTTCCAAGAATTTAATGGTGTTAGCTCTTGTGAAGTGAAAGTCACTCAGTTGTGTCCGACTCTTTGCGACCCCATGGACTTCTCCATGGAATTCTCCAGGCCAGAATTCTGGAGTGGGTAGCCTTTCCCTTCTCCAGGGGATCTTCCCAACCCAGGGATCGAACCCAGGCAGCATCGCAGGAAGATTCTTTACCAGTTGAGCCACAAGGGAAGTTAGCTCTTAGGTGTTGGCTATTGANCCAGAATTCTGGAGTGGGTAGCCTTTCCCTTCTCCAGGGGATCTTCCCAACCCAGGGATCGAACCCAGGCAGCATCGCAGGAAGATTCTTTACCAGTTGAGCCACAAGGGAAGTTAGCTCTTAGGTGTTGGCTATTGAGTGCTGAGTGGATTTTGTGTATGGTGTGAGATGGGGATTAGACTTTATTATTTTGAACACGAAGATCCAGTTGTCCCAGCACCACTTGTTGATCTATTACTTTCATAATTACAATAATAGATTTAAAAAAATAAGCCTGCTCTTGTGTTTAAACTGGAATAGATATTGCTGAGCAAGGACAGCCCTTTGGGTCTAGAGGCTGTCCTGGTCTCCCCTTCCTACTCCTGGGGCAGTAGAGCTCTGCCCCAGTCCTTTGTCCCTTCCAGCACTTGCACCACAGTGGGCAGACCATCAGCCTCAAGCCGGAGGCCTTAGTGATGGGCATGGAGCAGGAGGCAGGCTCGCCTGGGTGCTGTGGGAGGAGCAGCCCACCTGGCATAAAGGGTGTGGGTTGTCTGCAGCCTTGGCCACAGCAAAGGCCACTGGTTCTGCAGGGCTGATCCAGCCTGGGGAAGACAGACCAGGGCAGGCAAGGCCGTCAGCGAGACCCATCTCTCCCTGGGATCGGGAACCAGTGGATGGGGGTGCAACCGTCCCCTCTTAATTCAGCCTTTTGGTCTGGAGGCTGGGTAGGACATGGCTCCCAGGGCTTGCACTCTCCCTGCCCCCACCTGCTTCCCCAAGCCCTTTGGATCCAGTCACCACCACCCCCACTTTTCCTCCCACTTGCCTCATTCCACCTGTCCCACAGGTAGCCACTGGGGCTCTGCCATCTCTGCCCCATCCTGGGCTGGGGACTGGGGGCAGGAAGGGGGCCAGGGCTCCCTGTGGCCCTTCTTGGAGCTAATCTAGGTCCTAGGGGTTGTAACTGTCACTCTGTGCTCCCTACTGGCTGGAGCACCATCCCCCCACCCCCCGCCATCTCCCTATTTGCTCCTTGTATCCACACACCGCACTCTCCCTGGGTCCTCCCAGACCTGTGCCCTCCAGGCCCCACAGGCAGCCCTTCCAACCTTGGTCCCCGCTACCGATTCCTCCCTCCTTTCCTCCTGGAGGCCACCCAGTCCAGGGCCCTGATGGACAGCTCCTCTATCTGCTGCTCGCAGACTTCCCTCCGGGTCCTGCAGGCTCAGGGGTTGCTGCTGTGGGATGTCACCCCCCTGTGCCCCCACCCGCCTCACCTGTTGCTGTTTGCCCCGACCTGGGGCCTGAGTGAGGCGTGGCTAAGAGCGGTGGAGTGGCCAGCCAGGGAAGGACTGGGGGCTGGAAGACCACAGGGGGCTGGTGGAGGGGGTCCCTCTGCTGGTGGGTCTGGCATAGCCATCTCAGCCAGGGGCTTGGAACAGAGCTGGCAACCACACAACCTGTGCTGGCAGCGGCTGCTCACATGGCCAGGCTAACCCGCGACTGCGCCTGCTCTCCAGGTGGGGCACGAGGCCCTTTCCCAGGTCGGGGCAGCCAAGGAGGCTGGCTGAGCCCAACACAGCACAGACTCCCACTCACTTGGGTACCTTGCCTAGGGGGCACCTTGCCCAGGGGGCACCTGGCAAACGCTTATATTCCACACTCCTTGTCCAGTTCCTGACCCCCAAGCGCAGTGGTGCTTTCTTAGACCCTGTCTTCTTTCTCTGGCCATCTTGGGGTAGCTCTGTCCCTTCTCAGGGCCCCCGAGACAATCCTCCTGTTTGTGACCCCAAGGCACTCTTGCATCCCAGGCTCCCTGAGGACCCTCAATGCCCTGGGCCTCTTGCACAGTGGGCCTCCCTCTGGAGTCCCTCTTTCCCCCACTCCCATACCTGGACCCGGGTAAGTCCTGCAGTGCCACAGGCCCGGGCCATGGCCCCCCAAGCCTGGGAGAGCTTTGCCTGCTCTGGGGTCTGGAACGGTGCCTGGAACAGAGCAGGCACTTCATGAATGCAGGTGAGTGAGGACATTCAGGGAAGGGTGCCTCCACACACCGTCCAGCCTCCTCTCCACCCCCGTAGCCCATTTCCCATGCAGCGGCCGGAGGGAGCCTCCCCACTGCCCCCCGCCACCCCACCCCCGCCTAGGCCTCTATCTCTCTTCATTGACCACCATTCAGGTCTCACTCATATGGGCTGCCTGGTGGCCCAGACAACTTAGTCCTGGCCATGCACTCAGCCCCTGACCTTGCTTTGGCCAACTCTCTCAATCTTACCCTTGCTGGGAATCTGCCTACTTGATTAGGGGTGAGTTGGGTGTGGGTTTTTTGATCACTGGTTTTTCCATCTAGGGCTCCAACTTAGCTCATCTGGGCTGCCTTCTCCGAGGTGGTATTCAGATTTATAGCTCCCCACTCACCCCCTAATCTCAACTTGGAGCATCTCAGCCCCAGGCCTGGGAAAGTCCTCCTGAGGTGGAGGATGGATGTCTCAGCCCACCCTGCACTTGGCTTTCACCAGGCTGGCATGGACGGCTGGAGGACATGGCCAGGTGTTGGCAAAAAGCCAGGCCAGGAGCCACCGAGGGGCCAAGAGAGTGAACCGGGCTTCGTGCCAGGCTGAGCGTCAGTGCAGCCACTGAGAGGAAAGGCCTTGCTCAACCTTCCTGCACCGACCACAGCCCTCCTCCTCCCGGTGACTCAGCACAGCTCGGCGGAATGCCAGGGGGCACTCAGGGGAGGGCAGAACACAGCCAGTCCCTTGCCCCTTGAGCTCCAGCTCGCGGGTGGTTTCCAGGAAGGCATGCAAGTGGGTCCTGTCCCCGCTCTGCTTGGCCACTCCAGCTCCCAGCCTCCCTCACCTTTGGACTCCTCACTTTCACCCCAAAGTGTGGACCTTATGGTCTCTGGGGGTTTAGTGACTGGAATTCCTCAGCCCAGAACCCTCCAGCCCAGAACCACCCCACGGGCTGCAGTGGACAACAAAGTGAGGTGGACACCAGCCCCCCAGGCAAGGTGGCTGTGGGGGTCAGTTGACCTGGTGAGGCACACCCTTTCTTGGTTCCCATTCATCGGGCAGCTCGTCCCTTTGACATCGGTCTCACAAGGAATACCCTCCTCTGTCCTGCCCACATCCAGAGCCCGGCTTCTGCCTCCAGGCCTTGACCTCTAGGAAATGGCTACCCTGGGCCCCCTCTCCACTCATCTCTTCCAGGAGCACTGTGCTTGCCACCAGAGGCCCTTCCTGGTTGTGGGCCATGAAGATGCCCTCCCCTGCCCCAGTTTGCTGCCCAGTTCACAGGGCATCGCTTGTTTGGGGACGCGGGCAGGGACCATCCAGCGGGCTGACCATGGCCTGGCACATACTTGGGGGAGGGGTGAAGGACATCTCCCACAAAGCCCCCACTGGTCCCTATTTCCTTGGGACCGCAAGGATTGACCCAGTCCCCTCTGGAAGTCCACTGGGGCACTCAGAGGCCCAAGCAGCAGGTAGAAGCCTGGCCTTTCCTGCCCTGGGGCCTGTGAGCAAGTGGGTAGGTCACTGCAGCCCAGCACAGGCACCTTCCTAATCCGAGGGGAAAGTGACTTCCTCAAGGCCATGTGCCCAAGCTGGCTCCACCCAGATCCCTGTGATTTGGGGGACCCCATGAAAGGCCTGCAGTAGGGCTCCCACTGTGAGGTCAGCTCCCAGCACCGTGAGTGCCGTTGGCAAAAATTGGAGGAAGGACCTGGAGTCATGGGGCAGTCAGAACGGGGACCTAGACAGGCAGCTCTTTGTTCTTTCTGCCACCACTAGGGGGCACTGTCCTGGGAGGGCATCCAGCTGCCAGGCCAGTCTGCCCACACAGGGGTCACTCAATGATCACCCAGGAACTAGACAGGCAACATTCCAGGATCTGGGGGCCAAAGCTCAAGTCCAGCCCTTTGATGGGTGGCCATCCTGGTTTACGCCACCCCACAATGAGCTAGCCTGCCACCCAGTGTTGACATCTGCTCTGAGCTTAGGGGTGTGTGTGTGTGTGTGTGTGGCGGGAGCGGGGCACCAATGGGAGCAGAATGGCTGACCACCCCTGCCCCAGGCTGGCAGCTTTGGCCCACTCCTGAGGCCCCCTGGACTCAGTTTCCTCATCTGTAAAGTGTGGAGAGTTCTAGAATCACTCAAGTGGGGCTATGAGGGCTCCAGGAGATGTGGGCGCCATCCCAGATGACATACTGGGAAGCAGGGCCCCTCAGAGCCCACTGGCTTTTCAGGAAGGTCCAGCACTAGCTGTTTGCCAGCCCTTCAGTGGCCCTGCAACGTCTTTATTATCCCACAGGCATTGCACCCTCATAGGCTCCCACTGTATGCTTGGGGTGCAGGGGCAGTTTGATCCCGGCTATGCTAGTCACGGAGGTGCTGGGCAGGGAGTTAACCTAAACCTCCACTGTTCTGTTACCACATCTGTGAGTATAGGGTGGCCTGTGGGGAACTGGCCCTGGATAGCTATCATCCCAGGGGAAGCAGTCTGTAGCGGGTTGAATGGTGGCCCCCAAAAGATGTGTTCTTGTCCCAGTACTTCAGCATGTGACCTTCCTTGGAAACAGAGACTTTTAAAAATATGTTTATATATTTGGCTGTTCCAGGTTTTAGTTGCTGCACGCAGGCTCTTCAGTTTCATTGCGGCATGAGAGATCTTTAGTTTCAGCATGTGGGATCCAGTTCCCTGATCAGGTATTGAACCTGTGCTCCCTGCACCGGGAGTTGTGGAGTCTCAGCCACTGGACCATCAGGGAAGTCACTGGAAATAGGATCTTTATAGATGTAATTAGTTAAGATGAGGTCACATGGGAGCAGGGTGGGTCTAGCCCAATAGGGCTGGTGTCTTTGGAAAAGAACCTGTGCAGACAGACCTGGGAGGAAGGCCACGTGATGAAGGCGGAAGAGAGTGGAGTGATGTGCCAATGGGCTGAGGGGCACCAAGGATAGCGCCACTAGATACCTGAAGCTGAAAAGGGTGGGTCAGGATTCTATCCGGGGCCTTTGGAGGGAGCAAAGCCCTGCAGACACCTTGATTTAGGTTTGTGGCCTCCAGAACTGTTGTCTTATGCCCCGTTTGTGGTCACTGTGCGGCCCCAGGACAGACACATGGTCTGTCAGCACTGGCTACAGTGTGGATGCAGCAGGCTGGCTGAAGAGTCACCTGCCTTGCAGGGTGGGCAGAAGGCACTCTGGGTGGAAGAGGGGGTCTGGTCTGACTGGCAGGATGGTGGACAGGTCGGGGGAGACAGACTGGGAGAATGTTGGGTCTGGCCTGACCTGTGGGAAGATCGGGCAGGGAGTTGGGTAGAGTGATCAGTGTGTCCCTTCTCCCCTTCCACGAGCATCTACTGAGCTCCTGGACATGGGGCACAGTTAAGGGGCTGAGCTCCAGAGCCCAAGTGGACAAAGTTGCAGACCCTAGTGGGGCTGTGGGCCCACCAGGGATGACAAGGCCCTTCCCAGGGTGGTGAGGGCCCACCGCCGGCCTCCATCATTCTGGGTGGGGGGGCGTGATGTGCAGGGGCAGGGGAGTACCATCCCTCTCTGGGCCCAGCACCCCAGAAGCCTTATTTGGGGCTCAGGTGAGGGAATCAGAGGTTCTGGGATATTGGGCCATTGAAGTGATAGGAGCTGGCCCCACCATAGGGATCGAGGGCCACCCTTAGGGTTAGTGCCCAGGGTCAGGGTCAGGATGGGGTTTATTGCAGGGACAGGGTTATGGTTGGGTGGGTCAGGGTTAGGGGTAGAATTCGTGTTGGTGAAGTCACAGAGTTAGGGTCAAGGTCAGGGCTCAGGTTAGGGTTAGTGTCGGGGTAATTGGAGGGAGGTCATGGTGGGGTTGGTCAGGTTTCAGAACGTGGATGGTGAGGTGCAGAGCTGCTATTTGTTGCTAGGATTTATTTTTATTCAAAAGTGTGTATCCTCTTCGCCCTTTTGGTTTACACACACACACCCGAGAGCCCCTTCACTGGGGCTGACCCAGCACGCATGTAGTTCATATGTTGTTTCTGATCCTCAAATCCATGGGGAATGGAAGGCATTATCTCTACTTTATGGAGAAGAGCAAACAGAGTCCCAGAAAACTGTTAACAAGAGGAGTGGACCTGGGGTTTGAAGCTGGACTGCCCTTTGAAGCTGGGCTGGGGGCAGTGAGGCTGCCCAGGGCCTATGGGATATAGGTTAAAGGTCATGCGGATCCTCTATGGCTTCCCCAGGCAGGAAAGCAGGGCTATTTTCACATGGTTTCTGTGCACTGATAGGATCACTTCTTCCATTTTCCAGGAGGCTTGAATTATTGATCTGCCTGACGTTTAATAACCCCTGGACCTCCCTCTAAGAGCTGCCTCTTAAAGCAGAGCCTTTCTTACTATTAACTTTTTGAGAGGTCTGGCAGGAACAGCTTGAGGACTGGCCCTGTGCAGCTAGAATGCCATCAGGGTGGAGAAAACACAGATGGAGAGGAGAGGCTGGACCAAAGACGATGTCTCCCTCTCTGCTGCCACCACTGCCTCTGTGCCCATTACTTGCTGGAGCTCCACGGTGCGATTGGCCAGGCAGGCTGAACATGGGTGTCTCCATTTGTTCCGACAGCTGGTCCTCTTCAGCTCCAGTAGACCTTCAGATACTGGGGAAGAGGGTCTCTAAGCACGGGGGCCGTGACATAATGGTTTGCTCGTTGCCTCTGTGAGGTGGTTTGTTTTTTTTTTTAACTCGTAACTGGACACACAAACACCAAAGCTCACAGGCTATGAGTGCACACAAACATGAATTCTCATAAGCCAAGCACACGGTGCAACAGCGCCCAGAACAAGGGCGCTGACCAGAAAGGCCATCCTGCCATCCTGAGCCCCGCTAATCCCGGGCCCTCAGAGCTCACCGCTTGCCCGCCTCTCCCGGGGCCCCCTCGCAGTGTCTGCCTGTTTCACTGTCGGAGATCCACGCGTGAAGACGCAGTTCTCGTGGTCTCGGACTTTCACTCCGCTCCACGCCCACGTGCAGCCTGGGCCCCTCCCCTCCCAAGTATAGCTCCCTGTAGGCCCCACCCCGGCCCGTCAGAGCCGCCAACAGCTTCGGGGCTACGAGACCGGCGGGATCGCGGAACCCGGCCACCTGCCATCCGATAGTCCGGAACCTTCCTCGCTCTCGTGTACCTGCGCGCGGGCGGGGCGCGAAGAATCCGGAACCAGATGTCAGGGCTCCCGTTTCCGGCCGGCGGAACCCGAGCGCTGTACCGAGAGCGCCCGGACGGCGGCCGACAGACTCAGGTTACCATGGCAACGCGGAGGGACAAGGGGCTGCTCGGAGCCAGCGTTCCAGGTGAGGCGCGGGCGCGGGGGCGACGCGGCGGGGCGCCGAGGGGCCTCAGGGCCCGGGGACGCGAGAAACTGTGGCCCTTTGGGTCGCTTTTCACGGGCGTTGTCTCTTTTCTTGGAAAAACCCGAGACGTCCAAGTCCTGCCAGACGCCGCGCACTCCCCTGGGGCCACGCTGCAGGGCTGTGGGCGCGAGAGCGGTGCCGGGCCCGCGGAGCCCGGTACGCAGAGCCCGCCCGGACTCTTTTCTGAAGCGCCCGTGTCATGCGGGGTGGGAAGGCTGGGGCATTCGCTGGCGCCACGCTTTGAGTGCTTTGCGTTGTTATTCGACCCCTTCAGGAACCTGAAGAGGTGGGCGCTGCAGAGATGGGAGAGTTTACCGGTTCCACAGCCAGTGAGGACAGGTTCAGACCCAGGCAGCCTGGTCCAGGGTAACTAAAGAAAAAAAATTGAGATTTACAAAAGAGTTCCAGAAGAAGTATAAAGATTGCCTCGGTACTTTTACCAAGGTGCCCCCAAATGTTAATCTCTTATGTTACCATAGTTCTTTTTAGCAAACTGAGGAAACTTAACTCATACAAAACCATGATCTAATGTACAGGATTTATTCAGACTCAGCAATTATCCCACGGATGACTTTTCTCTTTTACAAGATCCAGTCCAGGACCGTCCGTGTTTTCTTTCTTATTCTTTAATCTGGAGCGCTTTCTCAGTCATTCCTTGACTTTTATGAGTCAATTATTTTGTAGAATGCCCCTCAGTTTGGGTTTATCTGATGTACCCTTATGATTACTTTTAAGTTATGCATTTTTGGTAACAAAAACCTTACCTGTGAAATTGTGTTTTTCTCTGCATCTTCTCAGGAGTCATATAATGTCGATTTGTCCCATTACTGCTGATACTAACTTTGGTCGTTTGTGTTAGGAGATATCTACAAGGTGTTTCCATCATCGAGTTACCATTTTTCCAGTGGGGAGTTAGTTACTTTGAAAGTGTGTGAATATATTGTTTAAAATCATTAAGTTTAGCATCCAGAAATGAGCATTTTCTGAAACAATTGTAAGTGTTGCTTTTGCCACAGAGTGATTTATTCATTTCCATTATTTTTACTTTCAAGTTGGAATTCTACTGTAAGGAAGAACCTTCCGTGTTTTAATTTATTCAGTTATTTGTCTTGGTGTGGACATTTTAATTTTATTTCATAGGTTATAGACCATTACTGAGGGCTTCCAAGGTGACTCAGTGGCAAAGAATCTGCCTGCCAGTGCATGAGACACGAGAGATGGGGGTTCAATCCCTGGGTCAGGAAGATCCCCTGGAGCAGGAAATAGCAACCCACTCCAGTATTCTTGCCCGGAAAATTCCATGGACAGAGGAGCCTGGCCGGCTACAGTAATGGGGTTGCAAAGAATCACCCAAGACTGAGCATGCACACACAGAAATCCTTTACTGTCATTTACTTTGTTGCTCTGTTGTGCAGATTTGGCCCGTTCAGCTTGGCTGCCATGTCCTTTTTCGCCTATCCCCAACATTTTGAGCACTTCCTTATTTTCTGGTACCATAGGATATTCTGGACTCAATCTTGTGCTTTCCTTGACCTAACCTGGAATCAGAAATTTCTCTAAGGAGTGTTGGTTCCTTTTAATTTAGAATTTTTTTTTTTTTAGAAGCCAAGATCTTTGGCAATATGCTCATTGCTACTGGAGGGTTATTACTTTTTGGCTTTCTCAATGAGCAGCGCTAGGAAGCATAAGTTTGTGTACACCCTATACATCTGTATCTATTTCTATATCCGTGTATCTGTATATGTATTCAAAACTGAGTTTTACCTCCAATTTCAGTCTGTCACCACAGGGTTCCTTCTATTAACACCTCCCTTCTTGCTCTCCAGCTCTGGCTCCCGTTGCCTCAGTCTGGTCTGGTCTTTGTCCCCCAGTCATGTCTGACTCTCTGCAACCCCAGGGACTGTAGCCCACCAGGCTGCTCTGTCCATGGAATTCTCCAGGCCAGAATACCAGAGTGGGTTGCCATTTTCTTCCCCAGGGGATCGTCTCGACCCAGGGATCAAACCCACATCCCCTGCACGGGCAGGCAGATTCTTTACTGTGAGCCCCAGGGGAACCCTCTTGTCCTCAGTATGCTTAACGTTTTGCTCAGTCCTAGACCACATATAGTTTCAGTATTGCCAAGCCATATTTCTGTGAAAAACAAACCTACTTAAGTAGAGTATGATATTTGCATGTGATTGTTTTTTTTCTTTAAATATATAGTCAAAATCTATTTTACAAAGTTGCCTTAGTGTATTTATGTTATTAATTTGTAATAAAGTTAGGTTCATTTGTTTCTGGTTATATTTGACTTTGAGTCCTTATTGATTCCACCCCCTACCCCCACCCCCTGTGCTGTGCAGTTTGTGGGATCTTAGTTCCCCAACCAGGGATTGAACCTGGGCCCTCGGTGAAAGCACGGAGTCCTAACTACTAGACCGCCAGGGAATTCCCAAGTCCTTACTGATTTTAAGTCTTGGTATGTGAAACATTTATGTGGTTCTAAAAGTATGAGCAGATTATCAGCTCTTAACTTCAAGACTGTTCAACTTATCTCCCATCATTTATTTGCTTTTTTGGGTGGGGTGGGGGAGGCATGGGAATTTGGCAGCTGTAAATTCGGATTAAAAAAGCACTATATTCTCCTCACTTGAACAGTATCCCTTATCCCCAGCAAGTTCCAGTGATGGAATTAAGATCCATCTGCTGCTCTTCTCTCACCTCAGGTTTTACAAATGGTTGTGGGTACTATTTGGCAGTCAGTGAAGGACAGAAGTCACAGGCCCATAATTTTCACCCTTTCAATCCCCTTAATGATCACCTGTACTGAGCTTCGTTCACTCGGAGTTTCCAGAGGGTGCCAGCCTTGAGTCCTTTGTCCCGAATACAGAGATGAGCCACCTCTGGACTTTCTTTCAAGTCCCACAAACATGTTTCATAGATTGGGCTTATTAAATATATTTACAGAGCACCAGTAAGACAACATTCTGTATCTGACTTTGAGCCTTTGCAAGTGGCGTTTTGTGTAACTGCTTAGGTTTTATTGAGGTCATGCAATGTATTTTCAGTTAAGTACTTGTCAATGTTTATTCTAAAACAGTTGCCCCGAGTTTTTGGTCAGATGAACAAAAGTATGATCAGTTCCATTGTGATGTCTGCAGTCAGGTAGCCTGTGAGTTCCTCTCTGACTTGGACGTGCGTTGCTCTAATGACTTGGTCATCTTGGCAAGGGCTGAGATTGGCAAGGACAGGATCATTCTCCCAGGCTCCTGCCCTATACATCTGGCTCGAAGTCCCAACAGGCAGCATGCCAGAGAGGTGGGGCCCTGCCAGGGCAGAGCAGGGCAGGGCAGGCCCCTCTGCAGAGCCCACTTGGCTTGGAAAGCTTTTTCTCTTCCATGGAGCTCCTTTTCATAATTCCTCAGGACTCGTCCTTTGCCCCAAACCCTTTTTAAGTGTGATCCTGGCTGTCAGGAGATGCTTGGCCATGGGTCCTCCTCGCAGCCCTTTCCCTGTTGTTATCCGTGAAGAGACACCTCCGAGTCTCTTCATGGCGACTTCTGAGCCTTTTTCTCGCTGGTACCTTTGATCTGACCAGGATGGTCAACCGCTGCAGCCCACGGCTGGGTTTTGGGTAAGAGTGAGTGAGTGCCCAAGCTCTTCCACACTGTCTGCTGTCCACTGTGTAGCCTGGCAGTGTCGGTGCCCCAGGGGTGCATTCCAGCTCACTCAGGACTGAGGTCTTCTTCCAGATGGGGCTTCTGCTGCTTGTGTCTGTTTGCAGCCTGCAAACTTTCCATGTTTGGGAAACCAAGGCTTTCATGAGGAGTAATTTCCCTCTTCCTGAAACCGGGGTTTCCAAGTGCCTTTTAGAACTGACAGATTACTCTTCTTTAGATTTAAAAAAAAAAACGAAGTTTAGAAAGCTCAGCATTTTACGGATGAGAACATCAGAGTGATGAGATGACCTAGCATAGTCCCGCTGAGCCCACTGGTTCTCTTTGAAGACCGTGAGTGCCGTGGGCTAAGCTGAGTTGACAGCGGGCTCCCCACCTACCACCTACCAGTTTCCCCGGCTTTGTTTGGTCCCTCCCGGAAACTGGATGCTTGCTGGGGATGCCTGCTGGCTGACAGACAGATTGGGTCCAGATTTTGAATCTGGTGTTTAATAAAAGCTGTTAATCTCAGCCTCGGCGCTTTTAGGATTTATAATGGAAGCAGGGCAGGCTGTCTGTGTTGCAGTGGGAAGAGGAGTGCGAGCGCCGGGCATGTCAGGGTGCAGTGGAGCGCGCACAGTAGAAGCGGGTTTCTTTCTGGGGATTTTATTTATTTTTTGCCAGTGCTGGGTTTTCGCTGCTGTGTGGGATTTTCTCTGGTTGCAGAGAGCCTGGGCTACTCTAGCTGCAGTGTGTGGCTTCTCTTGTGGAGGATGGGCTCTAGGACATGCTGCCTTCATCAGCTGCGGCACGTGGGCTCGGCTGTTGTGACTTGCTGGCTCTAGAGCACAGACTCGATAGTTGTGGCACACAGGCTTAGTTGCTCTGAGGCATGTGGGATCTTCCTGGATCAGGGATCGTACCCGTGTCTCTTGCATTGGTAGGCGGATTCTTTACCACTGAGCCACCAGAGAAGCCCCCTAGATGTCTTCATATACTGTGCCAAACAGGTTGAACCTTTTTTTCAACAGGGCCATGTGCCATGGGCACAGTATCACGTGATCAGATTTTTATACTAGAAACTTAATTCCCATGGGTGTCTGTGCGATCGGTGCATTTAAGAGGCAAACCTACGGGAGTCCTCAGAAGAGGGAACCCTATGGACCTCACAGACCTTGGCCTGCTGTCTCCATAAAGAACCATAGTGATGACTCACGGGCACTTCATCAACGGTAACAGTAGCATCAGTATCATTTAAAGTTGTATATTTGCTTAAAAACTGATTCTTTGCCTGTGATTGTGCATAGGTATGTGGGTGGCCTCTAAATGCATGATTTCTGTTGACAAGTGAGTCCTGTGCCAGACCCCAGAACTCGCTAGGCCACCCACCAGCTCGCACTCACACAGCCCCACCATAGGCAGTCGGGTTTGTGCATATGTTGGGGTTTGCGGGGGGCCAGCCATTAGATGTCCAATTAGCGTGGGTGAACCTGAAATTTTGGAGGTCAGTGCGTCGCCTTGTCATCTCACACTGGACTTTGCCTGAACTTGGTGGCCAGCCTGACCTGCCGGAACCCTGGTTTCCCAGTGGTCCTGGGCACCCTGCACCAGGGCAGGGGCCACAGCTGAGCAGGATGTGAGCCTCCTGAAGGCTAAGCAGAGCCGCTTCCTGCCATTTCCTGCTGGAGGCTGGGGCCTCCAGCCACTCCCAGAAGTTACCTCCTCCTCCCTTTGTTCCCGTGCATCTCTGCCTTGTCCCAGCAAGGATGACAACTGGTTGGGGTGGGGACCTGGCCCCTATGTCTCCAGCACGTGAAACAGCTCCTGACATGTAGTGAGTGCTGAATAAATACTTGTTAAATGAATAAATGAATGGATTTAAGAAAGTTTGCTATGTCTGTGCGAATTTTACATTACTTAATATCGTGTTTCTCTGGCTACAATGATATACATCCTGCAAGGAAGAGAAGCAAGCATTTATTCTCTGCTTCAGTGTGCCGGGAATTGGGGAACAGAACGGTGTACCTGGGACATTCCTGGGGAATCCCCTCAGCTGTCTGCATCGGGGAAATACTTGGCACCTGATTGAATTTGAAGCCAGTAACTCCAGTTTTTTTTACTGCATTCAAAACTTGTTAAAGTGAATGTCGATTTTCCTGTAGTTCATTGATCCCTCCAGTAACACCTGTAAAGCTCAAGTAATTGTCCATCTAGAGTGACGGGAGCTGAAGGGTGAGGGCTGGCGATCAGAGTGTGGGGGGCTAGGGTATCTTGGAGTGGGGGAAGCCATGGATAGGGTGGCAGAGGTGGGCCAGGCGAACTCAGTGGATGCAGGGCTGTCCTCTGTGGTGGAGCGCACAGGGCTGTGGGCACTTTAAGGAAGCCGAGCCTTTGGAGGAGAAAGGGTTTGGAAGGGCCCCGGGGAGCAGAGATACCTGCCTTCCTCCAGTTCCTCTGCTCTAGCCCCAGAGCCCCACGTTTATGATTGTCCTGGGATAGTTGTTTTCCATTCTGTTATTTAGTACATACTTTTGAGCGCCTCCTGTGTGCTGGAGCTCCAAGCATGGGACGCCATGCGGAGCGTGTAGGAAAGAATGACACAAGCAGTGAACCAGCGTCTCCTGACAGGTGTCAAGCAGAGAACTGGAACGTGGATAGGGCCCCGCGCTTGCACCAGTTTCGGTTGAAGATTCGGGAGGATTTCCTGGAGTGACACTTGAGTTGGTCTCAGCGACAGGAAGGAGCCTACATGCCAGTTTCCAGGCAGAGGGGCAGCTGACTGACTAGAAAGATTAGGCACCTCCCAGCCCTGAAGGTGGTGATCCAGGTGTTGTAAGTGGACTGAGAAACAGGAAGCCCTTGTGGGTGTGGTGGGGAGGGAAGGCTTTTTTTTTCCAACCCATCCCTTCGGTGGCCATAAAAGGGCAGGTGTGTAGCAGAGGCGCCACTTCAGGGTCTGGAGTCAGCGAGGCTCCAGGTGGGAGATGACGGTGGCTGAAGGGCGGCCTGGGGGGTGAGACAGCAGGAAGTCCAGGCTAGTTCCGGGTGTTTAGCTTGGGCAGCTGGATGGAGGGGGGTGCCATTGACAAGCTGAGGGCTACGGGGGCAGGGGCACAAAGAATCAAGGGTGGCAGGCCCCGGGGTCTCCGTCAGGTGCTTGTGGGCAGGGTGAGACTGCCTAGCAGGAGTGGGCGTGGAGGCCGGAGCTCTGCCCAAGGTCGCCCCGGCGCAGCTCTTCTCCGCTGCAGAGCCCTGGGGGGAGGCTGCCACGTGCTCCTGGTTAGGGTAGCGCTATCAGGACACTTGCTTCCTCCTCCCTCCCCGCTCAGTCAGAAGGCCCGCTTGCTCCCTGAGGCCCCTCGCTGGCGGTGGGGGGGGGGGTGCTTCCTCCGCCATGCATCATCAGCACACGCACTCTTACTCAGTTTGCACACTGACTGCCGGGGATTAGTGCCAGCCTCGTGGGATGCCCGTGGGAAGTCCACGTTGTCGTCTGTGCTTCTCCCGGCTGCTCTGAAATCAGGACAGGAGTCCTCTCCTCAGGTTCAGTAATGTCCCAGAGCAGCTCACAGAACTCTGGGAAGTGTTCACATGCTAGATCACCGGTTTATTGTAAGTGGACACAACTCTGAGCGGCTAGATGGAAGAGCCGTACAGGACAAGGTGGGCGGGAGGGGCTGGGAGCTCGCACCCCCCCTCTCCCAGCGCACTGTCCTCCACGTCTCCACACCTTCACCAGCCTAGAGGCTCTCCAAATCTGGTAGTTCAGGGATTTTTATGGGTGCTTTTGAAACCATGCATAATAATTAGTCAAGCCCGTTCAGCTGCCTTCACTGATCAAGGTGGTTTTAAGACTTGGATATCCTGCCAGCAACATGTAACCTAAACAGTTTGCTTGAGTTGTTTTCCGGGACTTGGAGTCAGCTGCATCTAGTTTGAGCTGAGCCAGTTAAGACTGGACAGGATCGCTGACCCTCCAAAAGGACAGGTAGGAATGTCCACTTGGTGACCTTTTGACATCGGAGAGTCGAAAACCCCACCCTCAACACGTGCAGAGGGGGACTTCCCTGAGGGTCTGGTCCCTGGTCCCTGAAGTTACTGAGCCCGCATGCTCTGGAGCCTGTGCACCACAACTCGACAGAGGCTCACACCCCGCAATAAAATACCCTGCATGTCGCAACCAAGACCTGATGCAGCCACACAAGTTAATGAATTTAAAATTAACTTATGAAAACATGCAGAGGCCTGTATCCTAGTGTGTAACCAGGATACTGTGAATAATAATAACTAGGATAACTGTGAAGATCGATTACCAATCTTCTTCTTTTTAATACTGCCTTATTTGACTGCGCTGAGTCTTAGTCATTGCTTGCAGAATCTAGTTCCCTGACCAGGGATTGAACCCAGGCGCCCTGCACTGGGAGCACAGAGTCTTAGCCACTGGGCCACCAGGGAAGTCCCATTTTTCAATCCCCTTTCCTCACGCTCCCCACACCTCTGACTCCCCTGCTTCTTTATTCCTGATCTCATAAATACCCCAAGCCGCTTGCCTCTGGGGAGGTGGATTTGAAATCCATTGGTCACTTGACTGTCTTGCAAATAAAGACTGCAAACCTTTTTGTCTAAGGGAGTGTTGTTGTATGGGGGCAAAATGAACCTAGTTGCCAGCCAGGAGGTTAAGTCCAGAGGGACTTTTTACCTGTGGCTAGTCGGCCCCTTGCCGGTCCTCAAAGACTGTGGACAAGTCCGAGCAGCTGCCTGGTCACTTTTTTTCCAGGGACTGGCCCCTGAATCTCCAGGAAGGTGCTACTCAGATTTGGTGCTTAGTTTTGTTTTGCAGCAAAGAGACAGGTTTTGTGTTTTGGGTATCTGGGTTTGGAAGATGTCTTTTGGTTGAGTAACCTCCTTTAAAGAAATGCACTTGTGCCTAGATTGTTTGGCTGCTGCTGCTAAGTCGCTTCAGTCATGTCCAACTCTGTGCCACCCCATAGATGGCAGCCCACCAGGTTCCCCCATCCCTGGGATTCTCCAGGCAAGAACACTGGGGTGGGCTGCCATTTCCTTCTCTAGTGCATGAAAGTGAAAAGTGAAAGTGAAGTCGCTCAGTCATGTCCAACTCTTTGCGACCCCATGGACTGCAGCCCACCAGGCTCCTCCATCCATGGGATTTTCCAGGCAAGAGTACTGTAGTGGGGTGCCATCCCCTTCTCCAGATTGTTTGGCAGTCCTCTGCAAATCATGGGTTGGAGGCCCATCTGGCAGGATTTTGACAATCCTGACGAGATTATACAGGCTGATTAAACCATTCAATTCAGTTCAGTCGCTCAGTTGTGTCCGACTCTTTGCAGCCCCATGAATCGCAGCACGCCAGGCCTCCCTGTCCATCACCAACTCCCGGAGTTCACTCAGACTCACGTCCGTCGAGTCCGTGATGCCATCCAGCCATCCATCCTCTGGCTTCCCCTTCTGCCCCCAATCCCTCCCAGCATCAGAGTTCTTTTCCAGTGAGTCAGCTCTTCGCATGAGGTGGCCAAAGTACTGGTCCGTTAGCCATTGGTAATTGATTTCAGCCTCCAGCTCCTCTCAGCTCCCTGAAAGTTGGGAGGTGGAGCTGCAAATTTCAACCCTCTAATCCTGTGGTTAGTTCTGCTGGCAACCAGCCCTCATTCATTGGTTATCCAAGGGCTTTCCAAACTCACATCATTAACTGACTCAGGTGTGGTTGAAAGAGGTTTGTTATGAATAATGGGAGACATCGTTTCACCCAGTTTTTTTTAGGAACTAGGAACAAACAGTATAACTAAAGATACCTGTTTAGCTCCTGTCATTTAGGAAATAAGGGTTTTAGGAGCTTGATGCCAGGAACCGTGGATGAAGACCCGTGTTTACATCACAGGGCCCTGCGCTCTCCTCCCGCTCTCTCAGCCTCGTGCCTGTGCCCTCTCCCTGAGGGGTGGGGCGGGGACTCCCCTCTGCGGCTCCTCTCTGGTGCAGTAACCCTGAGACTGGCTGGGCTGGAAGTGTGTGTGTCTCTTCCCCTCCGTGAGCCTGGCCGTGTGAGCTGTGGATGGATATTTGTGTCCGAATTGAGCTCATCTCGGACCCCTGAGGATTAGGGGTGCAATGACCAGTCTTAAGAAATGACAGTGTTTGTCACACAGTTGCTGATAAGAGCATGTCTGTGTAAGGTTCAGGGGGTCAGCACAGCAGGCCATGGGCCAAACTCATGGGCCAAACTCAGCCTGCCCATTTTCTGTCTTCTTCGGCTGCTTTCATGCAGAGTTAAGGCGTTTCCATAGAGGCCCTGTGACCCACAAAGTCCCAAATATTTACCGACTGGCCTGAAAAGGAACAAAGCTTGCCAGGCCCTGCCCTGCAGCATTCGTTGCCCTTATAGGAAGAACTACATAAGGAGTTTGTCTACATCTAGTAAATGCCAGTGGCTTCACCTGGGAGACTGCCTTACTTTTTCCATAAGAAAGATGCAAATCCGATGATGGATCCTGTCTTCCTTTGTGCTTTGCCTTCTAACAAGCTGCCCTTAGTACTTAATAATTACCCGGCCTTTATTGCCCAGTCCTAATGTGTTTCATGTTGTGTTTTCTCATTTTATTTTTCTGTGTTCTAACCAATTGCTGTGCTCAGCTCAGAGAAACAAATGTTTAGAAAGCTTGTTTCATTTTCCCACTGTCCACTGGGGTAGCCCAGCACACAGCACACATCTTCCAGAAAACACGCCCTTACTGTTTCTTTAGTCCTGATGGAATATTTTGGGAGTCTCTAAATTAAAACCCAGACCATTCTGACAATTTCTCCTTTCCTTTTTTTTTTTTTAGAAGCCAAGATCTTTGGCAATATGCTCATTGCTACTGGAGGGTTATTACTTTTTGGCTTTCTCAATGAGCAGCGCTAGGAAGCATAAGTTTGTGTACACCCTATACATCTGTATCTATTTCTATATCCGTGTATCTGTATATGTATTCAAAACTGAGTTTTACCTCCAATTTCAGTCTGTCACCACAGGGTTCCTTCTATTAACACCTCCCTTCTTGCTCTCCAGCTCTGGCTCCCGTTGCCTCAGTCTGGTCTGGTCTTTGTCCCCCAGTCATGTCTGACTCTCTGCAACCCCAGGGACTGTAGCCCACCAGGCTGCTCTGTCCATGGAATTCTCCAGGCCAGAATACCAGAGTGGGTTGCCATTTTCTTCCCCAGGGGATCGTCTCGACCCAGGGATCAAACCCACATCCCCTGCACGGGCAGGCAGATTCTTTACTGTGAGCCCCAGGGGAACCCTCTTGTCCTCAGTATGCTTAACGTTTTGCTCAGTCCTAGACCACATATAGTTTCAGTATTGCCAAGCCATATTTCTGTGAAAAACAAACCTACTTAAGTAGAGTATGATATTTGCATGTGATTGTTTTTTTTCTTTAAATATAGAGTCGAAATCTATTTTACAAAGTTGCCTTAGTGTATTTATGTTATTAATTTGTAATAAAGTTAGGTTCATTTGTTTCTGGTTATATTTGACTTTGAGTCCTTATTGATTCCACCCCCTACCCCCACCCCCTGTGCTGTGCAGTTTGTGGGATCTTAGTTCCCCAACCAGGGATTGAACCTGGGCCCTCGGTGAAAGCACGGAGTCCTAACTACTAGACCGCCAGGGAATTCCCAAGTCCTTACTGATTTTAAATCTTGGTATGTGAAACATTTATGTGGTTCTAAAAGTATGAGCAGATTATCAGCTCTTAACTTCAAGACTGTTCAACTTATCTCCCATCATTTATTTGCTTTTTTGGGTGGGGTGGGGGAGGCATGGGAATTTGGCAGCTGTAAATTCAGATTAAAAAAGCACTATATTCTCCTCACTTGAACAGTATCCCTTATCCCCAGCAAGTTCCAGTGATGGAATTAAGATCCATCTCCTGCTCTTCTCTCACCTCAGGTTTTACAAATGGTTGTGGGTACTATTTGGCAGTCAGTGAAGGACAGAAGTCACAGGCCCATAATTTTCACCCTTTCAATCCCCTTAATGATCACCTGTACTGAGCTTCGTTCACTCGGAGTTTCCAGAGGGTGCCAGCCTTGAGTCCTTTGTCCCGAATACAGAGATGAGCCACCTCTGGACTTTCTTTCAAGTCCCACAAACATGTTTCATAGATTGGGCTTATTAAATATATTTACAGAGCACCAGTAAGACAACATTCTGTATCTGACTTTGAGCCTTTGCAAGTGGCGTTTTGTGTAACTGCTTAGGTTTTATTGAGGTCTTGCAATGTATTTTCAGTTAAGTACTTGTCAATGTTTATTCTAAAACAGTTGCCCCGAGTTTTTGGTCAGATGAACAAAAGTATGATCAGTTCCATTGTGATGTCTGCAGTCAGGTAGCCTGTGAGTTCCTCTCTGACTTGGACGTGCGTTGCTCTAATGACTTGGTCATCTTGGCAAGGGCTGAGATTGGCAAGGACAGGATCATTCTCCCAGGCTCCTGCCCTATACATCTGGCTCGAAGTCCCAACAGGCAGCATGCCAGAGAGGTGGGGCCCTGCCAGGGCAGAGCAGGGCAGGGCAGGCCCCTCTGCAGAGCCCACTTGGCTTGGAAAGCTTTTTCTCTTCCATGGAGCTCCTTTTCATAATTCCTCAGGACTCGTCCTTTGCCCCAAACCCTTTTTAAGTGTGATCCTGGCTGTCAGGAGATGCTTGGCCATGGGTCCTCCTCGCAGCCCTTTCCCTGTTGTTATCCGTGAAGAGACACCTCCGAGTCTCTTCATGGCGACTTCTGAGCCTTTTTCTCGCTGGTACCTTTGATCTGACCAGGATGGTCAACCGCTGCAGCCCACGGCTGGGTTTTGGGTAAGAGTGAGTGAGTGCCCAAGCTCTTCCACACTGTCTGCTGTCCACTGTGTAGCCTGGCAGTGTCGGTGCCCCAGGGGTGCATTCCAGCTCACTCAGGACTGAGGTCTTCTTCCAGATGGGGCTTCTGCTGCTTGTGTCTGTTTGCAGCCTGCAAACTTTCCATGTTTGGGAAACCAAGGCTTTCATGAGGAGTAATTTCCCTCTTCCTGAAACCGGGGTTTCCAAGTGCCTTTTAGAACTGACAGATTACTCTTCTTTAGATTTAAAAAAAAAAACGAAGTTTAGAAAGCTCAGCATTTTACGGATGAGAACATCAGAGTGATGAGATGACCTAGCATAGTCCCGCTGAGCCCACTGGTTCTCTTTGAAGACCGTGAGTGCCGTGGGCTAAGCTGAGTTGACAGCGGGCTCCCCACCTACCACCTACCAGTTTCCCCGGCTTTGTTTGGTCCCTCCCGGAAACTGGATGCTTGCTGGGGATGCCTGCTGGCTGACAGACAGATTGGGTCCAGATTTTGAATCTGGTGTTTAATAAAAGCTGTTAATCTCAGCCTCGGCGCTTTTAGGATTTATAATGGAAGCAGGGCAGGCTGTCTGTGTTGCAGTGGGAAGAGGAGTGCGAGCGCCGGGCATGTCAGGGTGCAGTGGAGCGCGCACAGTAGAAGCGGGTTTCTTTCTGGGGATTTTATTTATTTTTTGCCAGTGCTGGGTTTTCGCTGCTGTGTGGGATTTTCTCTGGTTGCAGAGAGCCTGGGCTACTCTAGCTGCAGTGTGTGGCTTCTCTTGTGGAGGATGGGCTCTAGGACATGCTGCCTTCATCAGCTGCGGCACGTGGGCTCGGCTGTTGTGACTTGCTGGCTCTAGAGCACAGACTCGATAGTTGTGGCACACAGGCTTAGTTGCTCTGAGGCATGTGGGATCTTCCTGGATCAGGGATCGTACCCGTGTCTCTTGCATTGGTAGGCGGATTCTTTACCACTGAGCCACCAGAGAAGCCCCCTAGATGTCTTCATATACTGTGCCAAACAGGTTGAACCTTTTTTTCAACAGGGCCATGTGCCATGGGCACAGTATCACGTGATCAGATTTTTATACTAGAAACTTAATTCCCATGGGTGTCTGTGCGATCGGTGCATTTAAGAGGCAAACCTACGGGAGTCCTCAGAAGAGGGAACCCTATGGACCTCACAGACCTTGGCCTGCTGTCTCCATAAAGAACCATAGTGATGACTCACGGGCACTTCATCAACGGTAACAGTAGCATCAGTATCATTTAAAGTTGTATATTTGCTTAAAAACTGATTCTTTGCCTGTGATTGTGCATAGGTATGTGGGTGGCCTCTAAATGCATGATTTCTGTTGACAAGTGAGTCCTGTGCCAGACCCCAGAACTCGCTAGGCCACCCACCAGCTCGCACTCACACAGCCCCACCATAGGCAGTCGGGTTTGTGCATATGTTGGGGTTTGCGGGGGGCCAGCCATTAGATGTCCAATTAGCGTGGGTGAACCTGAAATTTTGGAGGTCAGTGCGTCGCCTTGTCATCTCACACTGGACTTTGCCTGAACTTGGTGGCCAGCCTGACCTGCCGGAACCCTGGTTTCCCAGTGGTCCTGGGCACCCTGCACCAGGGCAGGGGCCACAGCTGAGCAGGATGTGAGCCTCCTGAAGGCTAAGCAGAGCCGCTTCCTGCCATTTCCTGCTGGAGGCTGGGGCCTCCAGCCACTCCCAGAAGTTACCTCCTCCTCCCTTTGTTCCCGTGCATCTCTGCCTTGTCCCAGCAAGGATGACAACTGGTTGGGGTGGGGACCTGGCCCCTATGTCTCCAGCACGTGAAACAGCTCCTGACATGTAGTGAGTGCTGAATAAATACTTGTTAAATGAATAAATGAATGGATTTAAGAAAGTTTGCTATGTCTGTGCGAATTTTACATTACTTAATATCGTGTTTCTCTGGCTACAATGATATACATCCTGCAAGGAAGAGAAGCAAGCATTTATTCTCTGCTTCAGTGTGCCGGGAATTGGGGAACAGAACGGTGTACCTGGGACATTCCTGGGGAATCCCCTCAGCTGTCTGCATCGGGGAAATACTTGGCACCTGATTGAATTTGAAGCCAGTAACTCCAGTTTTTTTTACTGCATTCAAAACTTGTTAAAGTGAATGTCGATTTTCCTGTAGTTCATTGATCCCTCCAGTAACACCTGTAAAGCTCAAGTAATTGTCCATCTAGAGTGACGGGAGCTGAAGGGTGAGGGCTGGCGATCAGAGTGTGGGGGGCTAGGGTATCTTGGAGTGGGGGAAGCCATGGATAGGGTGGCAGAGGTGGGCCAGGCGAACTCAGTGGATGCAGGGCTGTCCTCTGTGGTGGAGCGCACAGGGCTGTGGGCACTTTAAGGAAGCCGAGCCTTTGGAGGAGAAAGGGTTTGGAAGGGCCCCGGGGAGCAGAGATACCTGCCTTCCTCCAGTTCCTCTGCTCTAGCCCCAGAGCCCCACGTTTATGATTGTCCTGGGATAGTTGTTTTCCATTCTGTTATTTAGTACATACTTTTGAGCGCCTCCTGTGTGCTGGAGCTCCAAGCATGGGACGCCATGCGGAGCGTGTAGGAAAGAATGACACAAGCAGTGAACCAGCGTCTCCTGACAGGTGTCAAGCAGAGAACTGGAACGTGGATAGGGCCCCGCGCTTGCACCAGTTTCGGTTGAAGATTCGGGAGGATTTCCTGGAGTGACACTTGAGTTGGTCTCAGCGACAGGAAGGAGCCTACATGCCAGTTTCCAGGCAGAGGGGCAGCTGACTGACTAGAAAGATTAGGCACCTCCCAGCCCTGAAGGTGGTGATCCAGGTGTTGTAAGTGGACTGAGAAACAGGAAGCCCTTGTGGGTGTGGTGGGGAGGGAAGGCTTTTTTTTTCCAACCCATCCCTTCGGTGGCCATAAAAGGGCAGGTGTGTAGCAGAGGCGCCACTTCAGGGTCTGGAGTCAGCGAGGCTCCAGGTGGGAGATGACGGTGGCTGAAGGGCGGCCTGGGGGCTGAGACAGCAGGAAGTCCAGGCTAGTTCCGGGTGTTTAGCTTGGGCAGCTGGATGGAGGGGGGTGCCATTGACAAGCTGAGGGCTACGGGGGCAGGGGCACAAAGAATCAAGGGTGGCAGGCCCCGGGGTCTCCGTCAGGTGCTTGTGGGCAGGGTGAGACTGCCTAGCAGGAGTGGGCGTGGAGGCCGGAGCTCTGCCCAAGGTCGCCCCGGTGCAGCTCTTCTCCGCTGCAGAGCCCTGGGGGGAGGCTCCCACGTGCTCCTGGTTAGGGTAGCGCTATCAGGACACTTGCTTCCTCCTCCCTCCCCGCTCAGTCAGAAGGCCCGCTTGCTCCCTGAGGCCCCTCGCTGGCGGTGGGGGGGGGGGTGCTTCCTCCGCCATGCATCATCAGCACACGCACTCTTACTCAGTTTGCACACTGACTGCCGGGGATTAGTGCCAGCCTCGTGGGATGCCCGTGGGAAGTCCACGTTGTCGTCTGTGCTTCTCCCGGCTGCTCTGAAATCAGGACAGGAGTCCTCTCCTCAGGTTCAGTAATGTCCCAGAGCAGCTCACAGAACTCTGGGAAGTGTTCACATGCTAGATCACCGGTTTATTGTAAGTGGACACAACTCTGAGCGGCTAGATGGAAGAGCCGTACAGGACAAGGTGGGCGGGAGGGGCTGGGAGCTCGCACCCCCCCTCTCCCAGCGCACTGTCCTCCACGTCTCCACACCTTCACCAGCCTAGAGGCTCTCCAAATCTGGTAGTTCAGGGATTTTTATGGGTGCTTTTGAAACCATGCATAATAATTAGTCAAGCCCGTTCACCTGCCTTCACTGATCAAGGTGGTTTTAAGACTTGGATATCCTGCCAGCAACATGTAACCTAAACAGTTTGCTTGAGTTGTTTTCCGGGACTTGGAGTCAGCTGCATCTAGTTTGAGCTGAGCCAGTTAAGACTGGACAGGATCGCTGACCCTCCAAAAGGACAGGTAGGAATGTCCACTTGGTGACCTTTTGACATCGGAGAGTCGAAAACCCCACCCTCAACACGTGCAGAGGGGGACTTCCCTGAGGGTCTGGTCCCTGGTCCCTGAAGTTACTGAGCCCGCATGCTCTGGAGCCTGTGCACCACAACTCGACAGAGGCTCACACCCCACAATAAAATACCCTGCATGTCGCAACCAAGACCTGATGCAGCCACACAAGTTAATGAATTTAAAATTAACTTATGAAAACATGCAGAGGCCTGTATCCTAGTNTCCAGGCAAGAATACTGGAGTGGATTGCCATTTGCTTCTCCAGGGGATCTTCCCGACCCAGGAGTTGAACCGGGGTCTCCTGCACTGCAGGCAGATTCTTTACCAACTGAGCTACGAGGGAAGCCCAATATTCTACATAGAAAATCCTAAAGATGCCACCAGGAAACTACTAATAGCTAATCAATGAATTTAATAAAGTTGCAGAATACAAAATTAATACTCTATAACCTTTTGCATTCTTATACACTAACAAAAGATCAGAAAGAAAAATCAAGGAAATAATCCCATTTACTGTTGCAACAAAAAGAAGAAAATATCTCAAAATCGGCCTACCTAAGGAGGCAAAAGACCTGCATGTACTAAACTATAAGATACTGATTAAAGAATTCAAAGATGACGCAAACAGATGGAGAGATATACCATGTTCTTGGATTGGAAGAGTCAATATTATGAAAATGACTATACCACCCAAAGCTATCTACAGATTCAATGCAAGCCCTGTAAAATTACCAATGGCATTTTTCACAGAACTAGAATAGCAACTGCAACAACAAAAAAATAACAATTTGTATAGAAGCATAAAAGGCCCTGGATAGTCAAAGCAGTCTTAAGAAAGAGAAATAGAGCTGAAAGAATCAGGCTGTCTGACTTAAGACTGTACTACAAAGCTACAATAATGAAGAATCTATGGTACTAGCACAAAAACAGAAATACAGATCTGTGGGATAGCATCAAAAGGTCAGAGATAAATCCATGCACCTATGGTCACCTAACCTGTGACAAAGGAGTCAAGATTTTTGATGGTGACCAGTGTAAAGTGATACCTCATTATAGTTTTCATATGCATTTTTCTGATAATTAGTGATTTTGAGCATCTTTTCATATGTTTCTTGGTTCATATACAATGGAGAAAAGATAGCCTCTTCAATAAGCGGTGCTGGGAAAACTGGACAGCTACATATAAAAGAATGAAATTAAAACACCCCCTAATACCATACACAAAAAATAAACTGAAAATGAATTAAAGACCTAAATGTAAGGCCAGACACTGTAAAACTCTTACAGGAAACATAGGCAGAACACTCTGACATAAATTGCCACAATCTCTTTTAAAAAATATTTACTTATTTATTTTGTCTAAGCTGGGTCTTCTTTTCTGCGAGGGCTGTTCTCTAGTTGCGGTGCTCAGGCTTCTTATGCTGGTGGCTTCTCTTGTTGAAGAGCATGAGAGCTTAGACCCGAGGGCTTCAATATAGTTGCAGCTCTCAGGCCTAGAGCACAGGCTCAGTAGTTGTGACACATGGGCACACGTGCTTCGAGGCATGTGGGATCATAGTTCCCTTACCAGGGATTGAACCCACTTCTGCATTGCAAGGCAGATTCTTTACCAGTGGATCATCAGGGAAGTCCCAGAAAACATTTTTAATCTTACAGTACAGTACCAGCCACATCATCCCTGCTGCTTTTATGGTTGCTTCTGAACATCCTGGGGTTGAAATAAAGATACTGTACTACTGTACTCTATCAGTTCAGTTCAGTTCAGTCGTTCAGTCGTGTCCGACTCTTTGCGACCCCATGAATCGCAGCACGCCAGGCCTCCCTGTCCATCACCATCTCCCGGAGTTCACAGTACCGTAAAGTACCCGAAAGCACAACCACATGTAGAGGATGCACGCACGTAACAGTGGATGCCAGACACGTGAGCTAGCTTATGTGATTGGACTTGCAAACACACATTCTCATCTTGGAAAGTTCGCCTCTAGAAGGTTCGTATGTAGGGGACTTATTGTTTTAGTGATGTGAAATATATATTAAAGAGAGCTGACTTGAGGCAGGTCAACTGAGACCCTGAAGCTGTTGTCAGGCCCGTGGGCTCCGCTCACGGTGAGAAAGAAGGACAGGCCTCAGCTGCATGCTCTGCTGCAGCCTTGACGTGCTTTCTGTTGTTTAGTGAAGTGTCTCCCCAGAACTTCTGCTCATTGTTTTTCACCACATTTGGGACATTTTCAAGCGTTATTTCTTCAAGTACATTGTTGGCTCCACCCTCTCTTTCCTTCCATCCTGGGACTGCGGTGAGGACAATGTGAACGCTACATCTCCTGTTATCGTCCCACGGGGCCCCGAGGCTCCACTCATTTTTTTCAGCATATTTCTTTCTGTTATCAGGTCAGGTAACTTTTGTCATCCTCTGGTTCTTTTCTGTAACGTGTTCATTCTGCCTTTGAGCCCAACTAGAGTGTCCTTTGTTTTGGTTATTGTACTTCTTAGTTCTCAAGTTTCCATTTGACTCTTTGTTATATTTTCCTTTTCTTTTCTGAGAGGTTCTGTTTTCTGTCTGTCCCAAGGCTGTGTGACATTGCTGGTCAGAGCATCTTTATGATGGTGCTTTAAAATCCTGGTTAGATCCTAGCAGCAGCTGTGTCGTCTTGGTGTTAGTATCTATGGGTTGTGTGTTCTCATTCAAGTGGAGAGTTCCTGTTTGTTGGTATGACCAGTGACTTCTGTGTTTCTTTTTTGGCCACACTGCTCGGCATGTGGGATCTTCATTCCCCAAACNGCTCAGTCGTGTCCGACTCTTTGCGACCCCATGAATCGCAGCACTCCAGGCCTCCCTGTCCATCACCATCTCCCGGAGTTCACAGTACCGTAAAGTACCCGAAAGCACAACCACATGTAGAGGATGCACGCACGTAACAGTGGATGCCAGACACGTGAGCTAGCTTATGTGATTGGACTTGCAAACACACATTCTCATCTTGGAAAGTTCGCCTCTAGAAGGTTCGTATGTAGGGGACTTATTGTTTTAGTGATGTGAAATATATATTAAAGAGAGCTGACTTGAGGCAGGTCAACTGAGACCCTGAAGCTGTTGTCAGGCCCGTGGGCTCCGCTCACGGTGAGAAAGAAGGACAGGCCTCAGCTGCATGCTCTGCTGCAGCCTTGACGTGCTTTCTGTTGTTTAGTGAAGTGTCTCCCCAGAACTTCTGCTCATTGTTTTTCACCACATTTGGGACATTTTCAAGCGTTATTTCTTCAAGTACATTGTTGGCTCCACCCTCTCTTTCCTTCCATCCTGGGACTGCGGTGAGGACAATGTGAACGCTACATCTCCTGTTATCGTCCCACGGGGCCCCGAGGCTCCACTCATTTTTTTCAGCATATTTCTTTCTGTTATCAGGTCAGGTAACTTTTGTCATCCTCTGGTTCTTTTCTGTAACGTGTTCATTCTGCCTTTGAGCCCAACTAGAGTGTCCTTTGTTTTGGTTATTGTACTTCTTAGTTCTCAAGTTTCCATTTGACTCTTTGTTATATTTTCCTTTTCTTTTCTGAGAGGTTCTGTTTTCTGTCTGTCCCAAGGCTGTGTGACATTGCTTGTCAGAGCATCTTTATGATGGTGCTTTAAAATCCTGGTTAGATCCTAGCAGCAGCTGTGTCGTCTTGGTGTTAGTATCTATGGGTTGTGTGTTCTCATTCAAGTGGAGAGTTCCTGTTTGTTGGTATGACCAGTGACTTCTGTGTTTCTTTTTTGGCCACACTGCTCGGCATGTGGGATCTTCATTCCCCAAAGAATAAAAACCTGTGTCCCCTACAGTGGAAGCAGACAGTCCTAGTCACTGGACTGCCAGGGAGGTTCTGGTATGACCGGTGACTTTTGATTGTATCCTGGGCACTTGTGGGATTGTCCTGAGAGCCTGGATCCCACGTCATGTTCTCCTCTGCAGACAGTCACCTGTCCGGATATAGCGTGCAGGTCCCCTGGGTCCTGCCAAAGCCACTCCTGCAAAGAAGCAGCATTACCTGTCACCTCACGTTTGCAAAGGAAACCCTGCAAATGTGTAGTTTGGAGACTATTCAGTGTGACTTTTCTTAATGCTGAGCTTATTATTTTTTTTTTTTTTACACAGTGACAGGAACAGTGAGCTGGATCAGCAGCGGGAGCAGTATGGGAACCTGAAGTGGAAGCTGGAGAGGAGGCTCAAGGAGCTGGATGGCGAACTTGGCCTGCAGCGGCAGGTAGGGTGAGGAATCCGCTTCTTCCTCAGCTCCGTGATTTTGTTGGTCTTATAAGTATCAGCCTTGGATCACAGGTTTCCACTCTGTGGTGATCTGTGGCGAAACGTGTCAGGGTATCTAAATCTTCCTCTGTGCTAACTCCCCCAGAATTCTCCTTCCTTGGGAATGAATAAACATTTCATCCTTTATTTATTTGAGAAAGAAGTATTATGAAGTCAGAGTTATTTACTGTGGAAGAGAGCTGGGAACTCAAATTGTGATAATTGTATTTCTTTCAACAAGCAATAAATGACCCTAAGTTTAAATATAGCTGTGTCAACTGACAGGAGACACTTAAACCTGTCTCCGAAATTTCTCCTTGTTGTCCCTGAAGCTCAGCCTCCACATCTGAGAGACTTCGCTATGTTGGAGTTTGGGTGAAGGACATCCTTCTTACTTAGGGCTGAGTCTGGCAGGGCTGCGTGTGTGCAGCGACATGGGTCCCCTAGTTCTTCGAGGATGTACCGAGCTTGTGTTGTCGTAGCAGCAGCAGGTGTTTATGGAAACTGCCTCATGTAGCTCCTTGTGCATGTGTGTGAATTTATCTGCTCAATACAACAGAAACACCATTTTGTTCTGCATTTTTCAAATAGGGAACCGAGGTCGAGACATTAAGTAACCCGCCCAAGATCCCCCTCAGTAAATCGAGGAGCCGTAATTTGAGTCCGGGACACTTCCAGCGTGTGAACTCTTAGGCACTGTCCTCCTGCCGTGGGTTAGCGACTCATGACTTATTTTTAGACTTGTGTCTGGGATATTGGAGAGGAACTGGAGCTGGAAGTCAGCCTGGCTGTGTCCCCACTTCTGCCCTCCTTGGATTGATAGTGACTGAGTGATCCGACCTTGGACCCTGGTCTCCCAGTGGATGTGCCACAGGGCGGATATGAACTTTGTGCCTGCCTGTGCTGGCCTGTCCTTTCTTGGCACTGGGGTCAGCAGTTCTCAAGGAGGGCAGACCGGTCAGCTGATGGACTGAGGCCTGAGTGTCGGGCCCTCCATCCCATAGCATGGCGTCAGTGCCCTGAGATAGGACAGCATCCTGATAAGCTGTGCCCATCAGAATGGAAGATACCCATGGACGCAATTGTCCTTATGACCGAGCTTTCGGGCCCGGCCGCATCTATTAACCACCGCAGGCGCAGGAGGAGGCCCTGTCCTTTCCTTCCCCTCTGGAAGCTCGAATTTCATTGTCCACAGTGATGCCATCACTCAAACATTCTGTAGAGCCTTTGACATTTCCTGCAGAGGACTTTCTTTCGGAGTCCTTGGGGACCAAAGAACTTTGTCTCTTATGGGTGGGTTTGACTTTAGGAAACCGAGGTCACTGGGGGCTGAGCTGGCCGATCAAGGACCAGCTGCGCCTCATCTGGGTCATGAGGTTTCCTCAGGTGGTGTCGGAGTCTCTTGCAGAGAAGGAGTCTGAGAAGGGCTCTGGGTGGCAGTGGAATCTTCCCTGTTAGCAGGGCAGTCAGTGGCACGTGGAGGCAGCGGTGGCCCTGGTGGGTGTTGTGGTCACTGGGCTGGGTCTCTGGGTGACTTCCCAGCTTGTCCACACTCGAAGAAGCCCTTACTGTGACTCAGGCTTGTCCAGGCTTTGAGCCCCCTTGTCCACAAGGAAGGCCCCTTCAGATGTGCGTTTTCATACCAGCCCTGTCTCTTGCAGGAAAGAAACTTGAGTCTGGACTCTCCAACTGTAGGCCCTGTGCAGGGCTGCTGCTGCGAACCTGGGCAGCCTTTGCTGCCTAGTGTGGTTCAGGGCCAGCTGGGGCCCATGCCAGCCTTGAGGCTCTACTGCCCGTGCCCGACCCTGTGACTAAAGGAAGGGTATTATGCGCTCATCGGCTTTGTGGCTTCCTTTGGGCTGGTTTTCTGTCACCTTTTTCTGAAGATCTTTGTGCTCGTTACTGACTTGTCAAAGGTAGAATTGATTCAGTGGTAATGTTGATTATTACCTTGAGGAAAGAAATGTAAGACGACGGGAGCTGAGTTAGTCTGTTTAATGTTTATTATGTCTGCAAGCTGTAGACTGTGGACTTGTTTTTTCATTATTGGTTAGCAGTCCCAGGATTAGAAGCCTCTAGAGGAGAAACAATGACTTATTGATTTATTCATTCATTTAACAAAGAGATTTCACCGGGCACATTCCTGGGCCCTGGGGTTGGGGCTGAGCACTAGCCCCACCTGCCCCGGGAGTGAGCTGGCCCTCCTGGGGGATGCACTGAACACCTGAACAGTATAGTCTCCGGCTTTAGCATCCTGGGGACATCACCTGTGTGACGCGGGGGCTGGGTGAGGTGGAGCTGGTCTTTTAATAGGCAGGTCAGGGCACCCTGAGAAGAGGACTTGTGAGCCCAAGTCTGCAGGTAGCAACAGAGTTCGAGTTCAGGGAGGCCGAGGTGAGGGCGTGAGAATGACCTTTGCTCCAGGTGAGGTGAGAAACTCTTAGGAGCTTGTGAGCCAAGTCAGTTCTTTAAAAGAGCCTCTTCTGTAGGGTTGAGGACAGACTGTGGAGCTGGGGAGGCAGGGAGACACAAGAGGGCTGCTGCAGCCCTAGGTGAGAGGTGGAGGACTTGAGCCACTGATAGGTTCTGGATACCCCTAAACAGCAGAGCTAGTGGACATGCTGATAGATCAGATGGGGTGAGAGGCAGGCACCAAGGACATGCCTGCTTTGGGGCTGAGTGCCTGGCAGGACGACTTGCCATATATTGAGATGGGGGAACTGCAGAGGAAGGATGGGGAGGGCGCTTGGTCAGGCTGTGTGCAGGAGGTGGCTCCTGGGCTCCCAGGAAGACGTGCTGGGAGGTCAGGGCAGAAGGGGTGGTCACAAGGTACAGGGCTGGAAGCTTGGGGCTTCCCCAGAGGGTGGCTGTAGACAGAGGAGCCAGCTCTCCAGGCTGAACCTTGAATTCAAGAACAGGGAAGTTTAGGGGACATCTTCACAGGGCAGGGGTGTGGCTTGGGGACTAGCAGGAGAGAGGCCCCCAGGAACAGGAGAGGAAGGTGGTCAGAAGGCAGGCCTGAGCCCCGTACTTCTGTGGTGAAGAGGGGACGGAGAGTGCAATGGGTTTCTTGTTTCCTCACGAAGGACCCTAAGTGCTTACCTACTATCTGGGCCAAGCTCTGCCTGTGCGCGGGCTTCCTGCCCCCTGGCGGGCACAGCCTGCACAACTTTGAGCAGAAACCAAAGGCTTCAGTATTTTGTAGTGTTAGCAGTCAAAGTAATGCTCAAACTTCTCCAAGCCAGGCTTCAACAGGACGTAAACCGTGAACTTCCAGATGTTCAAGCTGAATTTAGAAAAGGCAGAGGAACCAGAGATCAAATTGCCAACATCCATTGGATCATTGAAAAAGCAAGAGAGTTCCAGAAAAACATCTACTTCTGCTCTATTGACCACGCCAAAGCCTTTGACTTTGTGGATCACAACAAACTGTGGAAAATTCTTAAAGAGATGGGAATACCAGACCACCTTACCTGCCTCTTGAGAAATCTGTATGCAGGTCAGGAAGCAACAGTTAGAACTGGACATGGAACAACAGACTGGTTCCAAATTGGGAGAGGAGTATGTCAGGCTATATATTGTCACCTTACTTATTTAACTTATATGCAGAGTACATCATGAGAAATGCTGGGCTGGAGGAAGCACAAGCTGGAATCAAGATTGCCAGGAGAAATATCAGTAACCTCAGATATGCAGATGACACCACCCTTATGGCAGAAAGCGAAGAAGAACTGAAGAGCCTCTTGATGAAGATGAAAGGGGAGAGTGAAAAAGTTGGCTTCAAACTAACATTCAGAAAACTAAGATCATGGCATCTGATCGCATCACTTCATGGCAAATAGATGGGAAACAATGGAAACAGTGACAGACTTCATTTGGTGGGGGGGGCTCCAAAATCACTGCAGATGGTGATTGCAGCCATGAAATTAAAACACGTTTGCTCCTTGGAAGAATAGTTATGATCAACCTAGACAGCTTATTAAAAAGCAGAGACATTACTTTGGCGACAAAGGTCCATTTAGTCAAAGCTATGTTTTTTCCGGTAGTCATGTATGGATGTGAGAGTTGGACTATAAAGAAGGCTGAGCACCAAAGAATTGGTGTTTTCGAACTGTGGTGTTGGAGAAGACTGTCCCTTGGACTGCAAGGAGATCGAGCCAGTCGATCCTAAAGGAAATCATTCCTGAATATTCATTGGAAGGACTGATGCTGAAGCTGAAACTCCAATACTGTGGCCACCTGAGGTAAAGAACTGACTTATTGGAAAAGACTCTGATGCTGGGAAAGATTGAAGGCGGAAGAAGACAGGGACAACAGAGGATGAGATGGTTGGATGGCATCACCGACTTGATGGACATGAGTTTGAGCAAGCTCTGGGAGCTGGTGATGGATAGGGAGGCCTGGTGTGCTGCAGTCCATATGGTCGCAAAAAGTCGGACATGACTGAGCTACTGAACTGAACTGAGCAGTCAGTCTCAATGATTTTCATATTCTGATCCCAACAAGGGTTACTCGGGTGACCCCCTTAAACTTCATCTGGCTTCTCAAGGGATTAAAAAAATGTATATTTTCAGTTGTACCATGCAGTGTCTCTGAGGCCCCCAGCCTCAACTTTCAGAGAAAGGGAGGGAGCCTGCCATGCATTTATCTCAGGGAGGAGCCAGAGACACACCCGTTCTTGCCTGCACGCTCTGGCTGGGCCCAGCCTCCCTTGACCCTTCCCTTCTGGTAACTGAGCCTGTCCAGCCCTCTTCAAAAGCAGGGCCCTCATTACTTGGTCAGAAACCTGGAATCCTGCTAGTGTGCTGCGCTTCTCACGCACTGTACTTCTCACGCGCTGCGCTGGGCAGGCTTAGCCTGTCCTTACAGCTCCTCCATAGGCTGGACCTCCCGTCTTCCTGCTCTGTGTTAACCTGTGCTCACCCTAACGACGAGTGTCAGGTAACGTCACTGTGAGGTTTTAGGCTAGGAGAGATGGTTAGATTCAGACTAACTCCAGACGTGCATTTCAGTCCCTCTGTCCCTCGCTGTGATTTGTGCATCTATACCCAGACCTCCTATTCAAAGGCCACATCAGCATGCGTGTCTGCTCTCCTGACATCGCTGGAGACAGGACTGTAAAGGATTAAGGACAGTGAGAACCCATAGCAGGAGCAGGAGCAGGAGAAGGGCCTCAGCACCCAGACAAGCCTGCGCCTTCCCTGGGGCCAGGTAGCAGGGGGAGGGGACCTGTGGGAGACGCACCCCATGGACCTACAGACTCAGAGATCTTAGGCCTCAGGATGTTAAGGGCCGTGCATGTGCAGGTGGAAGTCTGTGTTTGGGGCCACGAACCCCTGCTCACATGCAGATACAGTGCCCAGCAGCCTGGGGAAGTGCCCTTCCCCAGGCAGAAGCTCAGCACAAATTTCCTGAAATAAATTGAATCATTCATGGGGAGAAGGAAGGCAGCTGTGTGGGCCCAAGTACCTGCTGCGTAGGTCTAACTTTAGGGAGACAGCACCCTCAGTCAGCTCTGCCAAGATTCAGCTTCATTAAGCTGTCATTTCCTACAGTCCACGCAACCATACTGTGTGCAGTTCAACAGGTTTAACACAGCCAAGGTAACAGGGTAACCGCCAAGACAGAACTTTACTGCGGCCCAAAGCTCTATATGCCTCTTTGTGATCAGGGAGCAGCGCCCCTGGCCCTGGTCCCACCAGCCTGCTGCCTTCCACTTGCAGTGAGAGCTGGCTTTTCAGAGTCCTGTGAGAATGGAGCCTCGAGCTGTTTCCCCTTTTTGTGTGGCTTCTCTCTCGCCGTGACGTGTCTGAGGCGCATGGATGTCGTGCGGCTGGCGGCTTGTTCCTTCTCGGTGCCTGCTGGTGCTGTGTGCTGCATGGGGGTGCCAGTATGTTTCCATTCTCTGTCAGCTCACACTTGGGACGCTTGGGTCTTTTCAGTTTGGGGCCAGTTTGAATAAGGCTGGCGTGAGCATTCTTGGCTGTCTAAATGGACACAGGCTCCACGACCAGGAGTGCAGCTTTGGGACGCGTGCTATGGCTCTGTCTCACTTTTTGAGAAACTGCTGAGCTGTCCTCTAGGGTGGTTACAGGGCCACATCCCACCAGCTGCAGGTTAGAGTTCTGGTCACTTCCCATCCTTGCTCGCACCTAGTGTTGTTAGCCTTTTCCTCTTTAGTAGGCTAGTGGGTGTGTAGCTGGGGATTGAATGCGATTATCCTCGATGATCAGAGTTTAAGCATTTATTAACGTGCTTATTGGCCATTCATATATCCTTGTGAAGTGTCTGTTTAGCTTTTTTGTACTTAAAAAAAAATTGGGTTATCTTCCTATTATTGATTTGTGAGTTCTTCATGTGTACTCCAGAAATAAGTCCTTAAGTATATATTTTTTTGAATATTTTCTGCCATTCTCTGCCTTACCTTTTCCTTTTTGTAAGTCTTAATTTCAACATCCTAGTGAACTATTTATTGCCTCATTCCTGAGTAGGAGTGTGTAACTGAGGCAGGATTACGAGACAGAGAAATGCCAGCAACCCAAGAAGAGGCCCAGAGGAACAGGGAAGGTGATTCCTGAGACAGTGACCCTAAAGCCCACCATTGTGTGATCAGAGCGGGGCAGCAGGGTGGGCCCTGTGGACCCGCCGTGCCAGCTTTGCCCATGCGTGGTGTCTGGTTGTCCGTCTTGGGCTAGTTTTCTGCACGGGTGGCTCTGGTGCCATGGCCTCCTAGGCCCCACAGGCGGTGCCAGTGATACTGCAACTCTCACCAGCCTGGTCCCGGAGGATGGGTCTGGAGAATAGCTGCCTTCCTGCTCCTGGGGCAGAGGCTGGCTATTTCCCTCCTCCCCACAGGGCTCTTCCTTTGTCCCTCCCCTGAGGTGAGAGTTCGAGCCTGCAGAGGGTGGCAGGGAGGAGGGAGAATGGGCTGGGAACAGGACAGGACCGGCCATTCATCCCATTGCATCTTCACTTCCAGTGCCTCGAGGCGCATCGTGGGGGCTTCCTATGATCAATGCCCCCAGGAATGTATTTTGCATCCATAACTCAGGATGCTAGGAGGAAGGGCCAATCAGAACAATGTACTTGACAATTACAAGAACATATAAAGGAATAAATTCAGAAGATAGAAAAAAGACACAGAAAGTCCAACAGAAAATTTAAGAGACATGGAAGATAAGTCCAGGATTCATCTAACAATATAAATTCCAGAAACATACAGCAAAGAACTGGAAGGGATCAGATTGTCAAGTGAACGGTGCAGTTGCTTCTTGGGGTGGAGACTTCAGACTGAAACCCCTGCCCCCCCGAACGAAAGTGTGTCAAGAGAAACAAGGAAGAGATGCTACAAACATCCAGAAAACCTATAAGGCAGAGCCTGGCCCCAGCTCCTCCGCCGCGGCTTGGGATAGACTTGAAAAGGCCTTCAGCCCCATGGGACAGTGATGCCAGGCCAGAGCCCTGGAGTGTGAGGGTGTGGATGCCTCGCCCTCTCAGGTTACTGGAGTGTATCTACTGAGCGAGCTCTGAGCAGCACCTGTGGGTCAGGGCCGAGGGGTCAACCTTTAGCTGCTTCTGTTTCCCTTCTGAGTTTAGAACTTTGAGAACCAAGAGATGGAGGGAGCGGAGAAGGTTGCCGGGAAAAGGAGGGTCTGAGCTGGGCGGGCTCCCTGGATCCCCAGGATGGGGTGGCTCCAGTCACAGGGCCCAGCTGGCAGCCTCACATGGAGCCCATGAGCCTGAGCGAGGTGGGGCAGGGGGTGGCTCCTGCTCCCACAACTGGGAGAAGGCCCACTGGGGCCGGGGATCCTGGGACTCTCACCCTGATGTGAGCTCTTGAGGCAGGAAGGGGGCTCCTTTCCTGCAAGAGTACTCGGAGAGAAGGGGAGAGGGCATCGAGGGATCCTGGGAACCGCCTGGGGAGCTGTGAAGGGTAGGCCTGGATACCGGCTGTGGGGCAGCCCAGGGAGAGAAACCCCAGGAGGGGACAGAATCATACCATGGGGTGTGTCCTGGGAAGCGGAGGAGTGGCGGGGGAGGGGGAGGAGGGGAATTGAAAACTCGGAAAAATGATGAGGTGGGAACCGTCATAACTGTACACTCTTGGGTGTGCAGTGAATCGCTAGTATAATTATTTAGGGACTTTTGAATTCAGCCCATGAGTGAGGCAGTCACAGAGCTGGGGGGTGGAGCCATGCCCTTGGGCTGGGGAGTGGGGTGGGGCTGCTCCGGAACCCAGCAGGCAGCATGGAGGACTGATGGGGAAGAATGGCATGTTTTTAGAGACATAGACGGAACCAACAGCTCAACCGCTAGGAGGGCTGGTTCTGGGTTCACGGGCCTCTGCTAAGCTTTCCTTGTGGGTTTGCTAGCTGCTCTTCCTGGGCAGAGCCAAACCCCACAGGATCACGGAGAAAACAGACAAACCCACGCCTGGGGTGAAAACACGGGCTCTCCGATACCCTTCATCGGGTGTCACAGGGCCCAGTCCCACCGATGACCGCGTCCTCCATGAGGCCCTCTGCGTCCCTCCCGCCCTCAGCGAGCCTGTGGGCCTCTGCCGCCCCCACTGTGCTCCTTTCGCCAGCAGCCCTCTTCTGTTCCAGGAGCTGCTCCAGGAGTTTGAGTCTGAAATGCAGAAGCGGGAGCACGAGTTCCGCCTACGGGCCGACAGCATGAGCAGTGTTGTCCTGGCACACGAACTCAAGGTAGCGGGCCCCTCGGACTGGGACTGTGTCCTCGGCGTAAGTGGGAAGCCCCTGGCCAGTTAGGGTTCACACCGAGGCCTCCCTCCCGCTTCGTACCTGGGCGGGGGTCTCCGTCATTCAGGTGACGTGCTTGCCACCGCGGCCACCAGGGCCCTAGCCAGGAGTGATGGCCACTCTGCCCAGCAGGGGGAGCACTGGTGCCACCACTCGGGGTCTGGTTACTCTGACTTTGAGGAAGGGCCTCCCCCAGGAGAAACCGCCATCCCACAAACCCTGTCCTTGGCCTGTGAAATCCTGTGACACCTCGGAAGGGGCCTGTGAGGGGGTGTCACTCGCCCCCTATTTTCAGAAGGAGGCCTGTCTGCTCTTGGTGCTCCCAGCTGTGGTGCTGGCCTCTGTCCATGAGCATGGCTTCTCTAAAGCACTGACCTGGCCCGGGGACACGTGAGGAGCGCACACCTGGCCTTTAGCACCAAGACAGGGACCAGCTGGGAGAGGAGGGGGAGGTGTGCAGGGGACAAAGAAACAGGGCTGACGTCTGGCCCAGTCCTGCCACCCGAGCTGGTCACACCTGGGCAGCGTCCAGCCAGGTGGATGGATGCTTGCCCTAGTGACATCAAGGTGCCTCCTCCAGGCTGCCAGCCTCCCACAGGGCCACAGTCCAAGGGGCAGCACTAGGCCCTGCCTGACCCTTGAACAAGAGTCTCTCTGACTTTCCCCTGGAAGAATGCTGTCCCTGTCACCCAGGGCCAGCAGGACTTTGAGGCTGGGGCTGCCGCAAGGTGACCCCCATGAGGCCTCTTTGGGGACTTCTGAGCACCAGGGAACAGAAGACAAGCAGAATGCATGGGGCTAACCTCTGCCTCACAGTGGAGTGGGCACTCCTGTGGAGAAGAGCGGGGAAGGGTGGGCCAGGGCATGCCCCGCTCCCACTTCTAGCTGCCGTGAGACAGTCCTGGTCCCCTGAACACCTGTCCCTAGAGGGCATCACAGCTCGTACACAGGTTATACACAAATTTGGGAGAAGCAGTACCATCACCCCTACGTTATAGTCAAGGAAGCCAAGGCCTCAGAGAAGCTATTTAAAAATTGAGCATGTGGCTGGGATTTGAGTGGGATCACTCAGCAGGGACCCACATTCTTACAACCCTCACCTGCCTCTGTGATTGCAGTATCCGGATCATGGCCTAGTTGGGGTGCTGGAGTACGACTTGGATTCACACGGGGCTCTGCTCTCGACGCTGTGAGAGCATGTGAGGAGATTCTCACTGTTTTGTTGCTTCTCAAATTCCAGCCTTTCTTCTCTCCTTGTTCTGATAAGATGGTAACACTTAACTCTTAACACCTCTGTTTGTTCCACTTATATCCTCATTTTGAATCCTCTTCTCGAAGATTAAACTGCTAAACAAAGAGCTTATGGCCCTGAGAGAGGCTGGGGCGAAGGCTGCAGAGTCCCTGCAGGGCGCTGAGGTAGCAAATGCGGAGCTGGAAGACAGGCTGCAGCGGAGAGACTGGGAGCTCCGAGACCTGGCGGCTGTGAAGGATGCCCGGTGCGGAGCCTCCCCACCTCCCTGTGGGTGGACGCAGCCAGCGAGCGGTCTGGGCTCTAGCCCCGAGGCAGCTGCCTGTCCTGGCTGATTCCAGGTTGGCTTTGCAGTAGCCTCTTATGTGCTTTTTCCACTAACATTTGCTTTTTTCAGGATAAAAGACTTAGAGGGTAAACTTCACTCTATGCAGCTCACCAGAAAGAAAGAAGAGGAGATGTTTCGGAGGAAGTGAGTATTTTCTGGCTCCGGTGTCAGTGTAGGGATAGTCCCCCGACAACCTTGGAGGCGAAGCCTGCCCTTCTGTGGGACGTCAGCAGGATCAGGCCTGCTCTTCTAGGATCGCCCCTCACTTTTCAGCTCTAATGAGCATATTTGTCTGTGTTTGGAGGAACATCAAAACACTGAGAATTACAGGACACACATGGGGAAATGACTTAATAAAGCCGTCCAGGTTGACACCTTAACGCTAATATACTTGACCCATTGACACAAGTCACAGGAGCAGGGTGCACACAGATGTTCTCTGCCGTCACACTGCATGGCCCTGCAGAGTCATGTGCAGCCCAGGTGGTGTTATTTATTTACCCAAGGTGACAAGGACCCTGTGTTTCCCTGCTGTGGGCAGTGGTGTCTGTGCCCTGGAGTCTTGGTGTGTGCCTCTCGAAAATAAGTAACCAGTGATCACAGGATGATGCATTCAGAGATAACTCCTTCCCTTCACTAGTTGTCATGATCAAACACTTTTTGTGATTTGGTGAAAAAGAAAGGTATATCTTCCCAGAAACTAACGGGTACAGCAGCTGCTATGTGTATATTTTTTTTGCTACTAGAAGGTGGAAAATACTGAACAGTTCGCAAAATGAGTAAGATGAGGACTGATCGTAATTGGAATGAAAAGTATATCACATGACTTTATTAAATAAGGCTTAACCATCTCATCAAACAACGCTGATGAAGTCTGAAGAGAATGCTGTACAATTATATTTTTTAGGGCTTTTTACTTTTCACTGAAGCCAAATAGAATAAAAGCATAAAAAGTCATCATGTCAGCATGGTGTTGCATGTCAGCAACACCTGTATTTTCGAGACGAATATCTGTTCCATTGACAGAGTTTCGACAGGTTTGACATCTCCTACCAAGACGGACACGCATCCTGCCTCCCAAGGCCCCCGGTTCTTGGAAGTCTCCAATTCTGGGTTGAAAGCAGCTCAGCAGTTGGGGTAGTTGTGAAGTGAGGACAGTTTGTACCTGCATTCTTCTTCCCTAGTCGGTGGGGGTTCTGCTGGTGGTGCTTTGCTGAAGGACCTGCTCTGGGTTCTTTTTCTCAAGGCACAAATATCTACTCACGTCTCTTTTTCCCAAGGTCTGTGAGCTTGGGAGGGANGTAGTTGTGAAGTGAGGACAGTTTGTACCTGCATTCTTCTTCCCTAGTCGGTGGGGGTTCTGCTGGTGGTGCTTTGCTGAAGGACCTGCTCTGGGTTCTTTTTCTCAAGGCACAAATATCTACTCACGTCTCTTTTTCCCAAGGTCTGTGAGCTTGGGAGGGAAGGGGGCCAATGTTTGAAAATCTCTCAGTCAGTGGTTCCTCGTGAGGAATAAGGAGCAGAGAAGTGGGCAAAAGTGCCCTCTAAGAGGACATGTATGCAGCCTTCCAGCAGGATGAGGGAGGTTCTGGGCTAGGAGGTCCAGAATGGGGCCCATGTGAGCTGCTGGAGACCTCCCTGTGTTTCAGGCATGAGGAGCTGGACCATCTGGCCAGGGAAAGGGACGCTGTGCTGATGGCAGCAAAGAGCGCCCACCTGGAGCAGCTACAGGCAGCGGAGGCCAGGGCCCTGGAGCTGCAGGCGCGTTGTGAGAACCTCGAAGTACAGCTCCGCAGGGCCGAGTGGAAGCAGGTGGACGCCGCCAAGGAGAAGGACGCCGCCATTGACAAGTGAGCCCGGGCCAAGGGCCTGGCTGCCTAGTTACCTGTTTCAGATGAAGGGAAGTGGGCACTGGGTGTTGGGAGTCCCTGCTGCAGCTCTCCTGTCACTTTTTTTAACCATCCTCTTTCCTTTTGTTTCATTTGAAAGTGTGTGTGGACGTATGTATGAATGTGTGCATTTATTTATTTATGGTAAAATACATGTAGCAGGAAATTTACCATCTTGTCCATTTTTAAGTTTGGTGGCATTAAGCATGTTCACGCTGCTGAGCAACTGTCATGCCGTTCGTCGCCAAAACCCTTTTCTTTGTAAAAGTATAACTGTGCCTCCTTGATAATGATTCCCCATCCCCTCTCCCAGCCCCTGGCACCCACCATCCCGCTGCCTGTCTCTGTGAACCTGAGTGCCCTAAGGGCCTCACCCGCGTGGAATCCCTCATGTCTGTCCTTCTCTGACTGACTGATTCCACTCAGTGTGATGGCGTCAAGGTTCATCCACGTTGTTACAGCAGGCATCGGAGTGTTCTTCCTCTTCAAGGCTGAGTAACATCACATTGCTTGCGTACAGCTACCTTTTGTGTATCATTTCAACCGCTGATGGCAATTTGGGGTGTTTCCACCTTTTAGCTGCTGTGACTAGTGCTTCTGTGCCTGTGGGTGAGCAAATACCTGCTCAGGTCTCTTTTCAGATTCCACTCAGTGTGATGGCATCAAGGTTCATCCACGTTGTTACAGCAGGCATCGGAGTGTTCTTCCTCATCAAGGCTGAGTAACATCACATTGCTTGCATACAGCTACCTTTTGTGTATCATTTCAACCGCTGATGGCAATTTGGGGTGTTTCCAGAAAATCGACGACACTGATCACGAAGACACGGACACCCACTCGTTTATGGACGAGTCCAGAGAAAAGTCAAGAAAACCTACACATGGACCTTCACCTCTACGATCTACATTGAAAAACTCCTTGACACAAGGTGTCATTAACGTGGCAAAAGGTGTTCGGTTCCAGTTTCTCCATAAACTAGTTTCTTTTTATTTAAATTAAAAATTCTTTTTGGACTTCCCTGGTGGTACAGTGGATAAGAATCCGCCTGCCAATACAGGGGACTCGGGTCTGATACCTGGTCCAGGGAGATTTCACATGCCGAGGAGCAACTAAGCCCCCACGCCACGACTACTGAGCCCTTGCTCTGGAACCCTCGAGCCGCAAGTACTGAGCCTGCCTGCTGCAACTACTGAAGCCTGGGCACCTGGAGAACGTGCTGCACAACAAGAGAAGCCGCTGCGATAAGAAGCCTGTGCGCCGCGACTGGAGGAAACCTGAACCCGGCAATGAAGACCGAGCACAACCAAAACTAAAATAAAAAATGTATTTAAGCTGTTTATTTGTTTGGCCATGCCATATGGCTTGCAGGATCTTAGTTCCCCAACCAGAGATTGAATCCAGGCCCTTGGCAGTGAAAACACAGAGTCCTAACCACCAGACTGCTGGGGAATTCCAAACTGACTTCTTTTCAAACCCAGTTTTCTTTTTGACATCTAAGCCAGGCCATACACAACCACTCTATCCCACTGTGTTTGGTGTCTGAAGGATCATTGTAACTGAAGCAGTAACTGAACTCAGCCTCTTGGCAGCCAGTAAGGAAGTGATCTTCAGAGAAGCTGTGTTTACGGAAAATGATTAAGACAAATAAGTCATTTGCAAATCCTGCTGTTTAGCAACTGGATTTTCCCCTTTGTTTGGGAAATATTTCTGTCTCTCTTTTTTGCATAGAATTCTCTGCCAAGTTATATTTCTACTGAAGGGGAAAATGGCTCTTAAACTATAAAATACCGGGAAGTCAAAGCTTATTAAGGATAGCTTCTTTAGAGTCATGCGTCTTATTGTTTGATCTGTTAAACCTAGGCGGCAATAGCTGGAGGGGTGAGGCGGCTCAGTCTCAAGGGTGTGTGTCTCCCAGCCACTCCTTGTTTGGTTTGGACAGACTCTCCCGGGGCCCTTCTCACAGACAGACTCAGAGCCCAGGGTCCAGGTGCACAGGCCTTCCTGGGGGGAGGCCTCCTGCCTCTGCTCTCTCCTCTTGGCGGGTCCGCCATCATGGTCCTTCCCGCTTCCCCACTGGACAGTCAAGAGGCTGTGGCGAGCAGCATCAGTGGGTTCCCAGGAGAAGCCTTATTGTCTGTATCAGCGTCTTTTCCTACCAAGACGTACTCTTTACAAGTCAGCAACAAAACGACCCATTTTATGACTTTGTTGTCTCTTTGGGCCTATTTGTGCTGGTTTTCTTGTGACCATTAGTTTATGGATAGCAGGGTAGAGAAATGATGAGCTGAGACCGTATTGTGAGAACCTTGTGTGCGTGTAACCATGCAGACATATAACCTATCGAAAGGAATACGGTGGGGCCAGAGGGCACTTTAACCTCCTCATATTCACAGCTCAGATGCAAAAAGAAGTAGATGAAATTAACTTCAATAACATTTTTTAACCCGGTATGTCCAAAATACCATCTCATTGTGTGCTCAAGTCACTTCAGTCGTATCCAACTCTTTGTGATACTATGGACTGTAGCCTGCCAGCTCCTCTGTTCATGGGATTCTCCAGTCAAGAATACTGGACTGGGTTGCTGTGCTCTCCTCCAGGGAATCTTCCAGACCCAAGGACTGAAACCACATCTCCTGCATCAATAGGCCAGTTCTTCACCACTGCTGCCACATGGGAAAGTAATTTGTTAATCAGCTATACCGCAATCATAATTAAAAGTTTAAGTTTGAGAAAAAAAGTAATCAATTTAAAAATATTAATGAAGATGGATGCCTAAACGTGCCTGAGCAGATTGTTACTGAGATATTTTGCATTTTTTGATGCTAAATTTTAAAGGCACATCTCAATTCAGACTGGCCACGTGCCTGGGAGCCCTGAATGGCCCTTGGCTCAGTGCTGGGCAGTGCTGGTCCAAATGCTGGATGGAGGCCAGGACTCAACGAGGCCAAGTTCTCTGCTCTCCAGAACACAGGCCTGCTTGTGCTGTCTTGGTCTTGGCAAAGTGGAGCAGGATCCAGGATCCCATTCATGGCCACATACAAAGCCCATGCTGTGTGCAGATCATCTCGTGAGAATTCATTAGAAATTAAGAAGAAGTAAAAATATGGCTCTCAAGCTCCAGCAACTTCTCTTTTAGTTGTGGAAGCCCAACACATATGGAATCATGAAGGATCAGGTCAGGGACTATAACGGGAAGCTCAGAACAGACATCTTGCTTGATGCGTGGGACCCAGGCAGTCGACTTCCCAGGGCTGTCAGCTGCTTCCCTTTCCTTGGGCCTTGGAGCAGAGTTGCCAGTGAGTAGGTAGAGGAGAAGGAGTGTTTTGGAATTCCAGGGCAGGCTAGGCATCTCATGTCCTTTTGTATTTTAGTGACACACAGAACAGAGAAGAACCTCTCATTTCCCTCTGTCATGTCAGACATTGGACACTCGAGGCCCCGGGGCTAAGTGTCTGGTGGGACACAGCCAGGGTGAAGCCTGGATTCCATGAGCACCCTGCCTGCCTATACATATACTGCCCCATGTGGTCTTGGCTCTAGGTTGGCTCATGGGGTGGGGGGCAGCTTTGTTACAGGCTCTTGGGCCCCCTGATAGCTCAGTTGGTAAAGAATCCATCTGCAGTGCCGGAGACTCTAGTTCGATTCCTGGGTCGGGAAGATCCCGTGGAAAAGGGATAGGCTACCCACTCCAGTTTTCCTGGACTTGAAAATTCCATGGACTGTATAGCACATGGGGTTGCGAAGGGCTGGACACGACTGAGCGACTTTCACTTCACCTGGGCCCCCACCTGCTACTTTTATCACCCCAACAACTACATGGGACCAGAGCAGGCACTGCCCCAGAGAAGGGGTACTGGGTGGACCTGGAGAGGAACAGCTGCAGGCCCTGTTCTGACACCAGCGCTGTGTCTGAGCTGGACGTGTTCTCAAGTTTCCAACGTTTTGCAGCCCCCTGTGTTACTAGGATGAGCTGGTTTATTTTAGGTAAGAGGTCAGTATGAATCTGGACGTACTAGAAGTAATTTAAATCATACTAAGAAAAATGACTTTTTCCAATAGCTAAGAATAACACTGGAAATCTCACACTTGAAAGGTCTTAATCCTTTGAGAATGTGACACAATATTATTACATACTGTATCTAGACAGGTTCAAAGAGGGTGCCTTTTCCTAAGTTAGTGATAGAGCTGAAGAATCCTAATGCTTTACCGAGCAGCATGGCTTTCCTCTGGGCGTGGGGTTTTGTACGTTTCCCCATACTCATTCCCCTTCTTCATTCCCACCTTGGTCTTTAAAGGGTTTTCCTAAGTGAGCTTCGCTGCAGTCCTTTATGAACAGAGAACTCTGCTACTCAGAGTGATGGTAATCCTGGCTTGACCAGGACTGAGGTTGTGGGACCCCCCCACACCAGCCTCTGCCCACTGCAGTGGGCTTTGCCTGTGAGCAGAGAGCCCTACCCAGCTACCGCATGTCTGTGCCCGGCATGCGAGGGCACTGGGATGCCCGAGAGTGGAGAGCACAGGGCTCCTCAGCAGGGGCTCACGGGCCTGGGGGCCACAGGCCAGGGTAGGAAGAGCAGGGCCATCTCGTTCCTGTGGGGCTGGTTGACCCTTTGCCAAGGGCGTTTTAACCAGCACACCAGCCTCGATGTTGAGGCCTGTTTAAGCTGAAATGTTGAAAGAAGTTTCCCATGAGGGCAGCTGCTCTTTTCTCCTTCCAGTCTCTGCCCCTGTTTGGATGGAGCTTTTTTAAGTCTCAAGGCAACTGCCGTCAGGGCTTTGGTCTAAGACCTTGTAGACTGATGGCCGTTTGCCTTCCCGTGGCTTGTCTACATCTGTGCCGCAGTCTGTGGCCCACCCATGGGCCTGTGGCTCTGGGCAGTGGCCAGTGCATGACCATAGTATTTACCCCACAGCACGCTGAATGCAGCTTAGGAGGGAAACAGGCAGGAGCCACAAATAGGGTGACTACCCTGCAAGTTTTGAGTGGTTAATATCATAGCTACTCTAGTCAATATCCCTAGATGTTTTTCTCAAGTTTTGCTTCTTGGGAGATTTATCAAATTTTTCGAGATTCTGCCAATGAATGTAGAACCTTATCTTACTATTCGGTTTGGAGATACGTGTTGAATGTCTCTATGTGGAAGGACTGTGCTAGGCATGGCAAAGGGTGCCCAGGTGTGTCAGATGGTGCTGTCTCAGGATCTCTGGCTCCAAGAAACATCTCCTGGCCCCTACTTCCTCACACACTTGGTGTGGGCTTGGCGTGGTACAGGTGTTAGTCAGTGCCTGGGCTGGGGGGAGGGATGGGTAGATATTTCTTCTTGGGTAGGACTATTTCTCAATCTAGGCAGGGAGGTCTGTGCCCTGGTGTGTGTAGAAGAGACCTTGATCTGCAGCATTTCCTCTGAGGACTGCGTGTGTGTGTGTGTGTGTGTGTGTGTGTGTGTGTGTGTGCGCGCGCATGCGTGCATGTGTGCGTGTGTGTGTTGTAAAAGAGAGCTTGGGTGAGAACCACGCCCACATTCACATGGCTTCCCTTCTTGGTTTAGACTTCGGGAAGATGCATCAGCTCTAAAGGCTAGCTGGGATGCCCAGATTGCTCAGCTGTCCAAGGAGATGATCGCCAAAGACCTTCAGGTTCAGTCACTGCAGGAAGAGGAGATGAAGCTGAAGGCACAGCTGACCAGATGCCAGCAGGATATTGGAAGGTGTGTTTGATGGAGGAAGGGGGTGAAGATGGGGGCAGCAGGGCGGGTGGTCAGAGGTGGTCTTTCCCACAGAGCACAGTTCCCAGTCTGCACCAGCGCTGTAAAAGGCTGTGTGTGTCAGGAGTCATCTCTGAGTTCTGATTGGTTCTAGTGTCTTGGTGTCTTTCCCTATCAGCCAGAACAAACACTTGAGTAAAGGTAGTATTCTCTCTCCTAAGGAATCACTGAAATATAATAAATGTACCCATTTTAACTGTACAGTTGATGAATCTTGGCAAATACACAGTTAAGTTTTGTGGTACAGCCGCCAGCGCCATCATCATGTAAACCCTTCCATCACCCAAAGTCCCCTCCCTCCCTGACACGCTGTGGACTGCTCTCTGCCACTATGGGTTTCTCCTGTTCTGGAATTTCATCTGCATAGAATCCGACAGTTTATACTCTTTTGTGTCTGGTTTCTTTGGATATTTATTTGAATATTCAGATTTTCTATTTTGTGTATGTGTCACTTGGTAATTTGTGTCTTTCAATGAATTTGTTGATTTCATCTAATTGTTGACTTTACTGACATGAAATTGTTTATAGTATTTCTCTACTGTCTCTCTAATATGTGTAAAGTCTGTAACAAGGTCCTCTCCCCTTCTTCATATTGATGATACGTATTTTCTCTTTTCTTCTCATCAGTCTAGCTAGAGATTTATCCATTTTACAGATCTTTCCAAAGAGCCAGCATGTGGTTTCTTTGACTTTTTTCAGTGGTTTTTCGATTTTCAACTTCAGTATCTATTCTTATGCTTATTATTGTCTTTCTTCTCTTTGCTTTGCTTTAATCTGATGTTCTTTTGCTAGCTTCTAAGACTTTCCCCACCAAGGTCTCATCTGGTGAGGGGTTTTTTTTGCAGCGGGCTGGTATTTTTATTTATTTATTTGGCTACACTGGGACTTAGATGCAGCATGCAGGATCTTATAGTTGCGGCATGTGGGATCTAGTTCCCTGAGCAGGGATCGAACCTGGGCACCCTGCACTGGGAGCACAGTCTTAGCCACACGAACCGTTAAGGAAGTCCCAAGGCTGGTGAAGTTTTTATTTCACACATTTTGCTTTTCATTTCTCTCCTCACTGTGTGTGTGGTTGCTTTTGATCTCTGAACATATTTACAGGAGCTGCTTTACATATTTTCCTGCCACCTCTGTTGAGAGTCTGTTTCTGTGGCACAGAGGCCAGTATCCTGCTTCCTTGCACATGTCACACTGTCCATGGCTGTCAGATATGTGGCCACTGTGTCAGCAGGCCTCTAGGTTGGTCATCTTCCTTTCACAGGCCCCTGCTGCTCAGCTGTAGGTAGTTAATTGGTTAATTAGTTAGTCCCGCTGAGCAGCTCGGAGAAGGCAGTGGCATGCCACTCCAGTACACTTGCCTGGAAAATGCCATGGATGGAGGAGCCTGGTGGTCTGCAGTCCTTGGGGTCGCTAAGAGTCGGGCACAACTGCAGTGACTTAGCAGCAGCGGCGGCGGCAGAGCAGCTTAACCGTTTAAGGGTTGCTCTGAGTCTTTGTTACGGTGGCTCTAGGGTCTCTCTGTGACTCGGTGGTAGAGAATCCACCTGCCATTGCAGGAGACACAGAGACCTGGTCCCTCCAGTCAGATCCTTGGACGAGGAAATGGCAGCCCGCTCCAGCATTCTTGCCTGGAGAATACCATACTCCCGTGGACTGAGGGGCCGGGCAGGCTGCTGTCTGTGGCGCCACAGCGAGTCAGGCGTGACTGAGCACACGGGCACCTGAGCTCCCCCGCGAGGGCCAGTCCAGCCCTGGTGCCGCACGCACGCCAGGGTCTCCACCGGGCGCCCCGGACGCCCTCTGATGAGTCCTAGGGGCGCTGTGCTGGCGGGCGGAGCCTGCCAGTTCCTCCTGCTTGCGTGCTCCGTTCCTCCTTCCGTTCTGATCTCTCCCAACCCCCAGTAGATGGACGCTGAGTTACGTTTGACCTTTCAGCTTATTGTTGGCCCTCCAGCTCTGTGTGCTCTGCTGGGAACCCTCCCGCACTTCTCCAGTGCGGCTGTTTTCTTGTTTGTCTGAGTTTGCTGGCTTTCTTCCTGTCTCCTAATGAGTTTGACCTCATCTCCTACGGTGCTGAGTTTCTCAGGACTGGGGGGCCTGGCCGCCTGCTCCCCTCTGAACCTGGGCCTGTGTGAAGGTGTCGGCTGAGCCCGTGAATATGGCTGGCCAGGGAGCCCAGGAGGGACGCCTCCCATCTCAGCTATATCACAGCCCAAAGGAACCTCAGGACAGTGTTAATGTTGGCACTCGTTGCCCCCGCAGGTACAAACAGCAGCTGACTCTAGCGGTAGAGAGGGAGCAGAGCCTGGAGCGTGACAAGGTGCAGCTAGAGCTGGACTGGCAGCGCCGCTGCGAGGGTGTCGAGCGGGAGCAGTACCAGCAGGCCGAGGACTTGATTCAGGGCCTGACAGCAGCCAGAGATCAGGTCTGCACTCCCCTGGGCTGTCTGACTTCTTTCTGCAGAAGGAAGGGCTGGGAATGTCCACTGCAGCATGGAGCCGGCTTGGGCCCTCACCAAGTTATCCTCTGCACTTGAAAGCACTTGGCCTCACTAAGCAGTTTGCTTTATAACAGCAGGACTTGCAGTGATGAGTCCCTGCCCGCAGCCTTTCTCTAATGGCCAGGCAGCTGCCTCTGGAGCTGGATGCATAGGTGACCCCAGGATTTGCTGTGCTCCTCATATTTGCTGGGGTTTCTCACCCTCGTGTCTGCTCTCTGCTTCCCGGCACGGTAGGGAGCTAGTCTGGACCTTGAAAGTGCCACCGCTCCCTTCTGATCCTCCCAAGATGAACTGAGTCTGTGTTTTCGCCAGGTTGTTGCCAAGCTCCAGGAGACGGAGCGGCGGCTGTGTGACCGAGAGGTGGTGCTGAAGGCCGTGACCCGAGAGAGAGACCAGGCCCTGCAGGCTCTGCAGACACATGGGCTGCTCCCTGAGGAGGAGGCGCAGGTGAGAGGCCACCCTCCTCCTGAGTCTCCCTTGCAGCTCTTCCTCCCGGGCCCCTTGGAGATACCCGTTACCCCAGCCAGAGGGAAAACACGCCAAATAGAATCAGCACTGGAGGTAGATCTTTGCAGCCATGTTTCTCTTAAGATGACTGTTCACGCAAGGTGAGACCAAGGCTCAACCAGCTAATGGGAATCTGCACTCAATCTTCTTTGTGTCTTTAGTATCTGAAATATCAAAAAACCTCAAATTCAGCTATTGTACCATGGCAGACGGTAACACAGAGAACCAAAAGGTCAGAGCTTTATCCCAAAACACGCTTCTTCACATGTGGTGACTGAGCAGTTTGATATGTGACGATGGCCATTCCTCTCAAAAAGCACAGACTCCCATGCTGCTGTGAGCCAGCCAGAGCCTGACACCGACTGTGGGACAACCCCAGGGTGAATGGTGGCCCCGAAAGGCGTATTCTAGTCCCAGTGCCTCAGGATGCAACCTTCCTTGGAAATAGGGTCTTTATGGATGTGATTAGTTAAGATGGATGATTAATTAAGGTCACATGAGAGGATCCCAGCAGGACATACTAGGCCTGATGCCCTCGGGGGTCAAGCTCGGGAAGCTGTGTCTGTTAACATACCTCTGGGAAGATTCACTCTCAAGCAGTGGTCAGGCTTGGGAGCACTGGTGTTCCCAGGAGGAAAGGAGGGGCCAACCCTAGTCTCCAGGGTCACCTGTGGTCCTGGGGACTCATTGCTGGTGGTTTTTGCATGGGTGCCTTCTCTAGGGCATAGAGAGAAAACAAATGCCTCTTTTTTGTTGTTGTTTTTATTAATGAGCCTGCCTACCCAAATTTTTCTTTTTTGTATTTTACTACCAGGCTGGCAATTACAAGAAGACATTTGTCTCCAAGCACCAGCTCAGCTGGTCAGGGAGGCCTGTCAGCAGCTGGTTGCCTTGTTAAGTGAACAGGAACCTTAGAAATGGCCGGGGGGTCAGAAACAAGTGCTACATGCAGAGTGGGGGCGATGTGCACCTCTGTTCTGTACAGGGGGCCCTGGAGGTAACATGAGGGGGCGTGGCAGAGCAGCACCTCGGACACCAGTGAAGGTGAGCTGGCCTGGTGGTCTTAACACAGAGATGTGGCTTCCTTACCAAGCAGGGACCCGGGGTGGTGGAGGATGCTGTGCAAGTTTCTGTTGATCCAGAGGAATGAAGTCTGGAATCCTCCAGATAATAGCAAAACACCTGTGTCCCCCCTTCAGGGCCTTAATACTGTGACCAGGTTAAGGATGTGGCCTAGTAAGGCGGCAGGTGTCGGCTGACAGGCGGCGGTTGGTGCTGAGTTCTGTAGAGGTGGGCCCTTGGCAGACACTAAGTAGGAGCAGCAGGGGGTCTGTCGTGCACTGAAGCCAAGACAGAGGCTGCTCAGGGAGGAAGGCACGGCACTTCCTGGGAAGCGCTGAGCCCAACACTGGTTGCACTGCACAGACAGGCGGCCTCTTGGCTGTGGCCACACCTTCCTCTTTGCTTGGCACTAGTTTCAATGATGGCGCCTCGGCAGGGCTGGAATGATCACCCCACAGAGACCAAGGCACCACCGCCAGGCAGGCGGTTCCCTCTTTGCTAGGGCAAACGCAGCCACAGGGACAGAAGATTCACCTTGGGAATGGGCTGCACTGCAACTTTGAGGTGGATCCTGTTGTTCAGGACAAGGAAGCTGAGGCCCTAAGAGGGGTGGGCCCTTCCCCACAGGTGGCAGAGGGAGAATGTGAGCAGTGCAGGCCAGTTGCACAGCCCTGACCACTCTACTGTCTGCCTGAGCAGGAGCAGCCTAAGGCTCTGCCGCAGAGAAGGTGGCAAATGGCCCAGTGGGCACAGAGAAGGAGGTTGGATGTTTGCAGGAGGAGTAGTAAGGCAATAGCAACCCACTCCAGTACTCTTGCCTGGCAAATCCCATGGACGGAGGAGCCTGGAAGGCTGCAGTCCTTGGGGTCACTAGGAGTCGGACAGGACTGAGCGACTTCACTTTCACTTTTCAGTTTGATGCATTGGAGAAGGAAATGGCAACCCAGTCCAGTGTTCTTGCCTGGAGAATCCCAGGGATGGGGGAGCCTGGTGGGCTGCCGTCTATGGGGTGGCACAGAGTCGGACACGACTGAAGCTACTTAACAGCAGTGGGCCCAGAGCAGTGGCTGGAAGGAGGCAGGCAGGTGCATAGCGGAGCCAGAGGTGGCTTGAAAAGCTGGGGACTAGCGGTAACAGAAGAAACAGCTTCACTTTGGAAACAAAAGTAATATATACCACTGCAGAAATTTTACAACTTTAGCTCACCCTAGTACTCTCTGGAATAAAGCTGGCCCAACGTTAACCCCAGCTCAACTCCATGGCCGGACCTCTTGGCATGGTATCTTAGTGGGAAGTCTTCTAGGTTTCATTGGTTCTTATGAGAAGTTGGCAATTTCTTTTATTTGTCCTTCCGCAGGAATGCAATGTGCCTTTTTTCCTCTGGTGGTTTTTAAGCGATTTCCTTCATCACTGTTTTTAAGCAGTTTGACCATGACGTGCTCTTTGGTGTGACTTTCTTTGTGTTTGTCTTGCTTTGGGTTTGTTGAACTTCTTAGATCTGTGGACTTAGGTTTTCATCAGATTTGACATTTTCTTACCTCACGTCTGAACCCTTTTCATCCCCTCATTGGTCACGTTCTGAACCCTTTCCCATCCCCTCATTGATCACGTCTGAACCCTTTTCATCCCCTCATTGATCACGTTCTGAACCCTTTCCCATCCCCTCATTGATCATGTCTGAACCCTTTTCATCCCCTCATTGATCACGTTCTGAACACTTTCCCATCCCCTCATTGATCACGTCTGAACCCTTCCCATCCCCTCATGTATCACATTTGAATCCTTTTCCATCCCCTCATGGATCACGTCTGAATCCTTTCCCATCCCCTCATTGATCACGTTCTGAACCCTTCCTATCCCCTCATGGATCACGTCTGAACCCTTTCCCATCCCCTCATGGATCACGTCTGAACCCTTTCCCATCCCCTCATGGATCACGTTCTGAACCCTTTCCCATCCCCTCATGGATCACGTCTGAACCCTTTCCCATCCCCTCATGGATTACGTTCTGAACCCTTTCCCATCCCCTCATGGATCATGTTAAGAACCCTTTCCCATCCCCTCATGGATCACATCTGAACCCTTTCCCATCCCCTCATGGATCACGTCTGAACCCTTTCCCATCCCCTCATGGATCACATCTGAACCCTTCCCCTCCCCTCCTGGATCGCATCTGAACCCTTCCCCTCCCCTCCTGGATCTGGGTCCATGTGTGCCTGCTTCACACTGCTCTGCAGCCGTCAGAGCTCTGCTGTTACTTGCTCTTTTGTCTTTCACTCTGTTCTCGAGTTTGGAGGCTTCCTACTGCTCTGTGTTTATGTTCACTTAGCCTTTCCTCCTGTAGTATCTTATTTGCTCTTAATCCCATCCTATCCAGTGAATTTTTCCTTCAGACAATGTATTCTTCATCACTATAGATGCTATTTTGTTCTTTTTGATATCTTCTATTTTGTTTTTTCATATTTTTCTTTAAATCCTGGAGTATATTTAGGCGAACTGCTTTAAAGTCCTCGACTGTCACTCAGCATGTTTTCATGGTCCATCCATGTTGTGTCAGAACGTCATTCCTTTTTATGATTATATAATATTTCATGGTGTTAGCTTTGTTTATCCATCATCTGTTGGCGGACATTTGGATGTTTCCATTCTGGCTACTATGCTTAATGCTGCTCCAGACAGGTCTGCAGGTTTCTGTGTGGGTCTGTGTTTTCACGCCCCTCAGGCCTGTACCCAAGGGTGGACTTGCTGGGTTGTGTAATAGCTCTGTGTTTACTCTTTGGAGGAACAGCCAGATTGTTTCCCACAGCAGCTGCATGTGTTGCATCTTACATTCACAAACCACTGAGTGTTTTCACCTTTTACAGTGTACAACGGTTCCCTCTTCTCCACATCCTCACCAACACTCGTTATTGTCCATCTTTTGTGATACTTATTTATTTTATGTGGCTGTGCTGGGTCTTAGTTGCACCGTGTGGGATCTAGTTCCCTGACCAGGGATCAAACCCAGGCCCGCTCCATCGGGAGCACAGTCTTAGCCACCAGACCCCCAGGGAAGTCTCTCTCTCTCCTTTTTTTTTTTAAATAACTGCCCCTTTAATGGGTGAATGATGGGTTTTTTACTAAAAAGAAAGAGTCCCCAAATCTCTCAATAAAAATTATCTTTGAAGAACAGTGGTCTTGTCTTTATGAAACAGAAAAAGCATTTTCATAGTTCTGCCAACATTACCCACCTGCAGGACAGATGAGGGGCAGCAGGGACGGGGGGCTGCAGGGTGCTGGTAGACTCAGACACAGCCAGCCTCAGACGCACAAGGGAAGCACTGGTTCTTGGCTCTAACCATTTTCTTTTCTTTTTTCTGTATTTGGCAGAGGCCTCTAAGGTATCAAGGAGAAGAAATCAATAAAAGTGTTCCGTCTAGTGAGATCCAGCAGCTAAAAGAGCAGAACTCAAGTTTGCGAAATGTTATTGCACAAATGAGGAAAGAAATGGAAGCTCTAAGTGACCAAATTCTTCCTTCTGCCCTGTTAGGAGGGGAGACCTCACAAACAAACCAGCCTGACCCAAAGGCAGCAGCGGATTCTGCGGTTCCTGGTGAGCAAGGGGGAGAGGAAAGATGGGGAGTCATCTCTACTGTGTCCGTAAATAGGCTTCAGTTGGAGTCTTAAAAATGAGCATCCCCATTATAGATTGTGTCAAAGTATGACAGCTGCTTTCCCTCCAAGAGAAAGGATCTTAAGTCATATTTTTTATGTACAATAAACACTTTGTATTGGTTCGTGGAGAGAAAAAGGGAAAGATGTACTCGTGACACATCTGAAAACCAGAGACAGACTTGGACCAGGGGCTGGTTGGCACTGCACTCTCCTGGGGGACCAGTCCTTTCCTCGGGGGAGCGTCCCGAGCCACAGAGGTGGCCCCGCCTCCTGCTGTTCAGGGCAGGGACTCAAAGGATGGTGAGTGGCGGGGCAGCACCTCTGACGGCTGCGCTCAGGATGGGATTGTCGAGTCTGCATCAGGGATCACAAGACTGAGGGCTCCTGATCATGGGGCCCGCTCGGAGAGCTTGGCGAGCTGGCGACACACAGACAGCATGGGACATGCTGAGGGTTGGGCTGGAGGGGGCGGCACGGGCGACAGATAACAGGTGAGAGTGTAAACGCCCCTGCCTATGTGTTTACTGTTTTTTGGAAGGTTACGTTCTGGCCCTTGAAGCAGAAATGCAAAATCTAAAGCATAAATTTAAAACACTGGAGGAGCAACTAGATGTGTTAGAGACTTCGAAGACAACCTTGTCCCATGCTTGTGCTCAACCCAGCGTCCTGGCCTCCGCAGATACCACCGGTGAGCGTCCTCATCTTGTATTGTGTGCTCTGTCTAATGACTTACCAGTAACACAGCCCAAGGAGACGCTACAAAGGTGCCACCCCAGGAGCCCGACCTCCTCCTGCCGAGCCAGCCACTCTCCTGACTCCTCACCCTATGGCTGAATTTTCAGATAAGTGGAATTACAAGTGTGTATTCTCGTCTGACTTCTTTTGAGCAGCAGTATGTTTTGGTTGATAGTCAGACTGTTCACATCATTTCCTCCCCCATTAGCAGCTTTTGAACTGTGGTATCGGAGAAGACTCTTGAGAGTCCCTTAGACTGCAAGGAGATCCAACCAGTCCGTTCTAAAGGAGATCAGTCCTGGGTGTTCTTTGGAAGGACTGATGCTAAAGCTGAAACTCCAATACTTGGGCCACCTGATGCGAAGACCTGACTCATTAGAAAAGACCCTGATGCTGGGAGGGATTGGGGGCAGGAGGAGAAGGGGACAGAGGATGAGATGGCTGGATGGCATCACCAACTTGATGGACGTGAGTCTGAGTGAACTCCGGGAGTTGGTGATAGACAGGGAGGCCTGGTGTGCTGCGACTCATGGGGTCGCAAAGAGTCGGACACGACTGGGCAACTAAAAACTGAACTAGCAGCTGAGAGAGCCATTGCTCTGGTTCCTGCCGACACTGCACAGTGAGCCATCTCCTGTGCAGTATGTCCTTGTATCTTATTTTATACATAATGGTTTGTACTTCTAAATTCTCTACCAGTATCTCACCCCTCCCTGCTTCCCTTTCCCCACTTTAAGCTTTAGTTTATTCTCTGTGTCTGTGAGTCTATTTCTTTTTCATTATATTCACTAGTTATATTTTTTAGATTTCACACATAGACATCATACTGTGTTTATCTCTCTCTGACTTATTTCACTTAGCATAATGCCCTTCTGGTCCATCCATGTTGTTGCAAATGGCCAAATTTCATTCTGTGATCAAGCAGTCAAGAATATGCAATGGGAAAAAGAAAGTCTCTTCAATAAGTGATGCTGGGAAGACTGGACAGCTAGCTACATGTAAAATAGCAAAATGAGAACATTCTCTAACACCACATATAAAAATAAACTCAAAATGGATTAAAGACCTAAATGTGAGGCCAGAAATCATAAAACTCGAAGAAAACTTATAGGCAGAACCCTCTGCATAAACCTTAGCAGTATTTTTTTGGATCCATCCCCTAAGGCAACAGAAATTCATAGTGTTTAAGACAAATTTATTCATCAGTCTGTTCCTCTATGGTTGGTCCAGCCTTACAGGCTTGTTCTGGTCTCCACTTCCATGTCTCTTAACTTCCTTTTCCAACGAGAAGCCTGACCCCTTGTCTTCCGTACGTTACTTCTTCCATCCAGTTCTTGGGTGTGAGCACCCTCCCTTGCATGGACGGAGGCCTTTTCCCACACAGAGGCCTCACCCTTTGACCCAGGCCCACCCTGGCTCTGACAGCCGAGCCAGGCTGCCCTCCATCTTGATTCCCTCGCCAGCGGGGTTGCAGCTCTCTGGCAGAACAGCCCCGGAGAGTAACTTCCAGCTGCCCATCTGATTATTCATGGGCTCGATTGTTCAGGAAGGAAAGAAAAAGGCAGGCAAAACACACTGCCTACATAGTCATCTTGTCCCAGGTAGTGGAAGTCTTAATTTTGGCTTTTCCAATGCTGATATCTTTTACTTTTTTTTTTCTAATATTATTTCCCCCTGACTGAACTGTTTAGTATGATATTGATCATAGCTGACTTTCTTCCCGATCTCAGAGAAGAATTTTCAACACTTTTAAGTTTAATCATTACTTTTTTGTGTCAGATTAAGGAAATTTCTTCCTATTCCTATTGTAATACAAATCTGTGGGTTTTGTCATGATTCTGCCTCCACTGGGTTACTTGAACATTTTTTAGTGTTCTATTTTAATCTGGTTTTTTGGTCTATCTCTTTAGGTACTTTTTCTAGTGTTTTCCCCAGGAATTACAGTATACTTACTTATCACGGTCACCTAGTGTCAGCATTTTGCAATTTCAAGTGGAATGTGGGGATCTTACCACCAGTCAGGCCTCAACATCCCATTTCTTGTTGCAAATACCACCCCTGTGTACATTGAGAACCACATCAGACAGGATTCTCATTTTTGCTTTCAACTGTCAAGCATCATTTTAAAAACTCAGGAGGAGAGGTATGGTCCATTCTTTCTTTGAATCCTTATCCTTTCTGTGACTTTTGATTCTAGATTCCTTCTGTCTGAAGCACTTGTTTCAGCAGATCCTTTACAGCAAGGCTGCTGTGACAGACTCACAAGGTTTTCCTACATCCGAGATGTCTTTGTTTCACCTTCATCCCTAAAGAGTATACTCACAGGTATAAAATTATGAGTTTACAGTTCTTTGGTTTCAGCACTTAAACCATTTTCAGATGATTGTTTCTGATGAGAAGTCTATTGCCTTTCAATCATTTCTCTCTGCCTGCTTTCAAAGTTGTCTTTAGTTTCAGAAATCTGATTATGATGGTCTGGGCATAGATTTCCTTGGCTTATCCTTTTGGCATTGAAACTGAACCAAATTTGAGAAGTTTTCAACCATTACTGCAAGTATTTTTTTTTAGCTCCACACTGTCCTTCCTTTTGGGACTCTAGTGGCAAGAGTATTAGAACTTTTGTTTTTCTCCCCTGGGTCACTGATGCTCTGTCTGTCTGTTTCCAGTCTGTTTTCTCTGTTGTTCAGATTGGAAATTTTCTGTTTTTTCTTTAAGTTCACCAATTCTTTCTTCTGTTAAGCCCATCCAGTGATTTTTATTATGGTGTTGGTTCTAAAATTTCCATTAAAAAAATTTTTTTTTCATACCTTTGCTGAAACTTCCAATATTCCATTTGTTTTGAGACTGTATTATATTGCCTGTTGGAATTGCTTTAATCTGTCTTCTTGATATGGTCTTTTATCATTCAAGGTACAATCTTCCTTGTTGTTGGTATAACGAGTGATTTTGGATTCTGTCATGGATGTTTTGAGCATTGTGTCATCCGCTATTACACATTGTTTTGTGTTTCCTCAGCATCTGCTGCTGCTGCTGCTGCTAAGTCACTTCAGTCGTGTCCGACTCTGCGACCCCATAGACGGCAGCCCACGAGGCTCCCCCATCCCTGGGATTCTCCAGGCAAGAACACTGGAGTGGGTTGCCATTTCCTTCTCCAATGCATCTAATACTGGCTTATTCTGTCCTTTCTTCTACCTTATTTGCTTTTTTCCTCATTTTTGAAATGGACATTCAGCTCATTATCTTTCATCCTTCTTTTCTAAAAATAATCTTCTGTGTCTATAAATACTTTTGAAAGGACAGCTTTAGATGCAGTCCTTAAGTTTTGATAAGCCGTGCTTTTATGGTGATTCAGTTCAAAGTAATTTCTAATAGCCACTGTGATTTCTTCTTTGACCTGTGGATTGTGTGGACATTTTCGTTATTCCTAGCCAAATGACTAGGAGTCAACACAGGTCTGCCTCTAACAGACGCTAGCTGGTAAAGCTGGATTTTTCTTCTGCAAAGACTCCTACTTCCTTGGCATAAAGTTTGTTCTTCATGTGCATCTCGTCTCAGTCCTTGTGGGCACCCAGCTGCATCCACTTAGCTTTAGAATGTCTTCAGTGTCCCAGTGGACCAGCAGTGACAAGTAGCCATCCTTGGAGGAGGGCAGAGAAGAACATACCTATGCACCTCTGCCCTGGACACCACAGATGTCCTTCTCGAGGCAACAGCAGGCAGTTGGAAGCTCCCCCAGGATGGTAGGAATGTTATTCTGACAAAATCACTCTTTTTGCAGGAGGAGCTGTGCCAGTCGATAGAGCGTCCATGGGACTGGCACTCAGAAGGCTTGGAGACAGAGCGCATCTCCTGAGCTTCCTGGTGGCACGACTGAGACAGAAGGTATGGCCACCCTCTGATGCTCGACTCCATAGGTCTCCCAGCTGAGGGGACTGCTGGGGTGGCAGTGAACCCCAGGAATCTGCTGTGGCCTCTGCACAGCTCTCTGTGCCTCTGGCTCCCTGTGAGGACAGGGTTATTGCTGGGAGCAGCTGGCTCACCTCTCACGTGTCCCTGGGGGGCACACAGTGAGGACCGGGTAGACGACAGAGGGGAGTCCAGGGCAGGGGGGACAGTGCTGGCCGTTGACATGCAGGGCCTGTCTCTGCCCGCCCAGGGTGTGCTGGGCGAGTCCAGGGACCCATGTCAAGCCCAGGCACCGAGCTGCGGCAAGGGCATGTGCTGGTCACCACTGTCTGTGACTCCAGATGCTTCGCCCAGTGCCAGCCCTTGCAGTCCCCTTGGCCCTGCCTTCTGGGGGACAGGTTTTAAGCAGGCGCTGAGGTGACCCACTCCTTCCTGTGGAGATGGGACAACTGGACAAACTCCAGTGCAGCTCCACCCTGGCACCTGGGGCTGGTGACCCAGCCTGCGCCTTATTGCTATTATCTCATGATACCTCTTTTGTTTAGTGTTTTTTTTAAATTCTGGTAAAATATACATAACAAAACTTGGCATTTTTGTGTGTACAATTCAGTAACATTAAGTATGTTCACAGTATTGTGTACCCGTCACCAGGGCCTAGTCCCAATAGGACATTTTTATCATTTGAACAGAAACTCTGTCCCCACTGAACACGTAACTCCCTGTTTCCTGCCCCCAGCCCTGGTAAACTCTACTCTTCCAGTCTCTGTGAAGCCAGCTCCTCTGGGAGCCTCCTATGAGTGAAATCACTCAGTATGTGTTCTGTGACTGGCTGCTTTCACCCAGCATAACGTCCTCAGCGTGCACCCATATTGAAGCAGGGGTCGGAACCTCCTCTTAAGAACCCCACACTCAGTGTACCCGCTCATCGGCCGGACACTTGGGTTGCTTCCGCCATTTGCCTGCTGTCGATGTGGTGGACTCCTGTCTGTCCAAGCGCCTGCTTCAGTTTTTCCAGGTAGACGCAAAGGAGTGGAATCCCTGGCCGCAGGGTAATTCTACATTTAACTTTCTGGAGAACCACTAAACATTTCCACCGTGGCCACAGTGGCTGTGCATTTTCCACTCCCAGAAGGTGCACGAGGGCCCCCGTGTCTCACTTCCTCACCAGCAGCAACTGCTTTCTGTCTTTTTGACTCTAGCCATCCTAGCAGGTTTGAGGTGGACCTCACTGTGGCCCATTTGCATTTTCTTGATAAAAGAAATGGGGTGGCAAAGAGTTGGACATGACCAAACAACTGAACTGAACTGATAAAAAATGACGTTGAGCATGTTTTCATGTGCTTATCAGCCATTTGTATGTCTTTTTTAAAGAAATGTCCAGGAGTATCCTCTGCCCGTTTTGAATTGGGCTGTTTGTCGTCTCACTGTTGAATTATCAGAGTTCTTTGTATTTTCTGGGTTCGAGTCTCTGGTCGGATGCGTGATTTGCAGACTTTTCCTCCCATTCCCAGCCTTAGCTTTTCATGGTCTTGATGAGGTCCCTGGGAGCACAGCTCCTACTGCTGGTGCTGGTGGTGTCACACCTCCGTGTTGCCTTGCGGTGTTTCTTTCCCATGGGGCCCTTTTCCCATGTCCTTTCAAGTCCGTAAGTATGTAGGTTACACCATCCTACAGACTCAGCATCTTCTGTGGAACAGAACTCCTGGCTAGTGACAGACATTGCTCGGAGCTTTGTGTCTTCTGTGGGGAGCAGGCAGTGCCTGGAAATCAGATGCCTTATCTTGACTGAAGAGCAGTTGTGCTATTGCAGTGGAAATGAACTTGACAGGTTTTCTCTTTCTGGGATTGCAGACCTGTGTCACATATGAGGGCAGGGGTCCTTCACATCTGTGCCCTTTCCCAGTTCTGCCCCACCGTGAGGATTTCACACGCCCCACAAGCTACAAACAGGAAATAAATATGTAAATAAGAACTTTTAATTTTGTCTCGGTAATCACAGATTATTTGATTATCCTAAGGGAAAAAGTCTACCCTAAAGTGTTTTCTATTTGTTTTTACTTGGACATGACTGAGCGACTTCACTTTCATTTTTCGCTTTCATGCATTGGAGAAGGAAATGGCAGCCCACTCCATTGTTCTTGCCTGGAGAATCCCAGGGACGGAGGAGCCTGGTGGGCTACCGTCTGTGGGAGTCAGACACGACCGAAGCGACTTAGCAGCAGCAGCAGCAGCAACAGTGTTTGTGTATCAGATGATCACCTTTTTTGGTGTATGTGACAAAGAATAAAATATTCATTACAAACTCGTTATAGAAATCCCTGGAACAGCATAGTGTTAGTCACTCAGTCATGTCCGACTCTGCGATCCCATGAACTCTGACCTGCCAGGCTCCTCTTTCCATGGAATTCTCTAGACAAAAATACTGGAATGGGTTCAGTCAGTCAGTCAGTTCAGTCGCTCAGTCGTGTCCGACTCTTTGCGACCCCATGAATCGCAGCACGCCAGGCCTCCCTATCCATCACCATCTCCCGGAGTTCACTCAGACTCACGTCCATCGAGTCCGTGATGCCATCCAGCCATCTCATCCTCAGTCGTCCCCTTCTCCTCCTGCCCCCAATCCCTCCCAGCATCAGAGTCTTCTCCAGTGAGTCAACTCTTCGCATGAGGTGGCCAAAGTACTGGAGTTTCAGCTTCAGCATCATTCCTTCCAAAGAATGGGTTACTGTTCCCTTTTCCAGGGAATCTTCCTGACTCAGGGATTAAACCCAGGTCTCCTGCATTAAGGCAGACTCTTTACCAGCTGAGCCACCAGGTGGAAGCCTGGTGGAAGCCTCTGGAATAGGAAGATGGTATCTTATCTTCCTGAGAATAAAATGGGAAAGTTGAGGTTGTAGAAAAGTGTGTCTTTCTTTTTGCCTGTCTTTCCCTCTTTATGCTGGGAGAGCAGACGTGCAAAGAGGCAGCTAAAGGACAGGGTGGCCCTGGAGCTCTGGCCTGGACTCTGCTCACGTACCTCCCGGCCACCCTGCAGCTGACCCAGGCTGCTCATGCAGAAGTGCAGTGGCTTGGTTGCGGGGGCGCAGTCTTATGGAGGTTGGAATTAAGCCAGAGAGGGAAGGCTGACCGGCATGTGTCCTTCTGATCTTTCTGGACTTTCTACCTCCCTTCTCCTGCTTCCCAGTCCTCCCTGCTGATCTGTTCCAGACCCTCTCCCAGAGCCTGCCTCCTTCCTAACATTGCCTCTACAATGGCCCCCCAGGTGCTGCAGGAACCCCTGGATGTGGACACCATCCAGCGAGAGCTTCCCCACGAGCTGGACCAGGTGCACCTGGAGGCTCTGCAGCTGCAGAAGCAGGTGGCCGAGCTGGAGAAGCATCTCGGGTCAACTCGGAAGGAAAGTGGAGGCGCTGCCGGCAGGCCGCAACCAAAGGCCTCAGATACTGCAGNAGTCAACTCTTCGCATGAGGTGGCCAAAGTACTGGAGTTTCAGCTTCAGCATCATTCCTTCCAAAGAATGGGTTACTGTTCCCTTTTCCAGGGAATCTTCCTGACTCAGGGATTAAACCCAGGTCTCCTGCATTAAGGCAGACTCTTTACCAGCTGAGCCACCAGGTGGAAGCCTGGTGGAAGCCTCTGGAATAGGAAGATGGTATCTTATCTTCCTGAGAATAAAATGGGAAAGTTGAGGTTGTAGAAAAGTGTGTCTTTCTTTTTGCCTGTCTTTCCCTCTTTATGCTGGGAGAGCAGACGTGCAAAGAGGCAGCTAAAGGACAGGGTGGCCCTGGAGCTCTGGCCTGGACTCTGCTCACGTACCTCCCGGCCACCCTGCAGCTGACCCAGGCTGCTCATGCAGAAGTGCAGTGGCTTGGTTGCGGGGGCGCAGTCTTATGGAGGTTGGAATTAAGCCAGAGAGGGAAGGCTGACCGGCATGTGTCCTTCTGATCTTTCTGGACTTTCTACCTCCCTTCTCCTGCTTCCCAGTCCTCCCTGCTGATCTGTTCCAGACCCTCTCCCAGAGCCTGCCTCCTTCCTAACATTGCCTCTACAATGGCCCCCCAGGTGCTGCAGGAACCCCTGGATGTGGACACCATCCAGCGAGAGCTTCCCCACGAGCTGGACCAGGTGCACCTGGAGGCTCTGCAGCTGCAGAAGCAGGTGGCCGAGCTGGAGAAGCATCTCGGGTCAACTCGGAAGGAAAGTGGAGGCGCTGCCGGCAGGCCGCAACCAAAGGCCTCAGATACTGCAGCTGTTGGAGGAGAGGTGGGTGCCCCGTGGTCCTCTGCATCCTGTGCGGGACTGGTCTGGGGTGCGGTCTTGGCCAGTGGGGAGCCCCCCCATCCCCCCCTCTGCTTCCCTGTCTGGGCTGGCTTTGTCTGGGCTGTTCTCTGCAGACGCCGTAAAGGGCTGCCACCCCGCCCTTGACCTGCAGGTCGCTGAGATCCCTCATTTAAAACTATGTAGGGAGCCTGCACACATGAAGGGGGGGCGTTCCGTCCTCTGGAACAGGAGGCCTTGACTATGTGCTTCAAGGGCCTGGGAAGCCCTGAAATGGAAGTAACAAGGTGACTTTTCCTTCCAGAGGACCCCTGGGGTGGATCCTGAGGATCTCATGAGCTTCTCAGAGTGTTTGAGATACTGCCTGGAGCATTGGCCACTAGGCCACCTAGTGTCCTGGTGCCGGTCAGGCCCTTGGCACCCAGCCCCCTCCAGTTCCGTGGTTGGGTTTCTGCCAAGGTCCCAGGCCAGGGCGTGAGTTCTCCTGCAGCACGTTTTCCCTGTGCACCTACCAGACAGGCTACTTTCCCGCTTCCTGAACGCCATTATAGAAATGCTGCAAAGAATGGCTTTTGTCACAGGATGTCACGTGACACACCTCCTTAGACCTGTCAGTTACCTGCGATCACAGATGATGACCTGCAGTTACCCATCTCACCTGTTTGCAGATGGTGACAGTCGTAAGCAGGAGGTGTTAGGGACAATAAGATGACATCTGGAAGGTGCTGAGAGTCCTCGGGCAGAAACAGCACTGACTGTATTCCCCACCCATCCCACCCCCTGCCAAGTGGCTCTCATCCCACAGACCAAGCTAGGAGAGTGACTTAGGGACACAGGAGGGACCCAACTCCAGGACCCCCTATCGGGGGCTGTGAAGGGCCTCGAAGGGAGAATACGCAGCCCAGGACGCTGTCTGGCCCAGTGAACACCTTTGGGGGGCCGCTGTGCCTTGGCGGAGGCAAACATGTGAGGAGTGTCTTTAGGGGCTGGTGAGGGGGAGGCTGAGGGAGTCTGAGCTGTGGGGACACTAGAAGTGGAAAGTGAACCCTCTGTGCCGTGAGTAGGTGGATGCCGTCCCCAGGAGCCTCAGACATCTCCACAGCCCTGCATCTCAGGAGTCAAGTCCAGCAGCTCCAGGCCCAGCTGGGCAGTAGTCGCCAGCGGTGACGTGTCTGCTCTCCCGCCATGGCCACCGCTGCTCCGGGTGCTGCCAGGGGCTTGCTGCAGCCCTAGTGGCCCTCATAGCTCCCTTGTTAGCAGCCCTCACAGAACTCACTGACCCCACCTGCTTTGAGCGAAAGAGGAAGAAACCCTCCAAATGAGTGGAAATTAAAGTTGAGGTACCTATTTCTTGGCAGACACCCTGGGATCTGAAGCAACTGGAGGCCCACGGCCGTTCTCCCCGGGAGGGGTGTTGAGTGAGCTCTCTGGGTCTTGTAGTTTCTGCACAGCTGTCAGGGTCCCACCTCCTTCCAGGTCTAGGTGTCCCATGACCTTGGTGAGGTCACTCCTAGGATGAAAAATTGGAGGCACAGGAAACCCTTGGCCGAGACTAGGCCCACCCAATCCAGGCTCCACTTGTAATTGCCCAGCTGTGTGTTGGTGCCCAGAGAAGAGGTTGTGGGCATCAGGCTTCCAAGACTGGGGGAAACGGTGGTGGGGAGGGCTGAGGCACCTCTGGGGCACAAATTGGGGTTAGAGTCACCAGGTTAAACTTGTGGGTTACTTTGAATAGAGGGGTGTTCACACATCCTGACTCCATCCACTGGGAGCCAAGGAACAGTGGCTCCCCAGGGTGGGTGAGCACACAGCCAGTGCCTGGATCGCATTCTTGAACTTCCTGCTCTGTAGAGAAGAACCAGGGTAAGAGGCCAATTCCACCGCCACAGAGACATGACAAGGGGGCAGGAGCCAGCATAAAGGGCTCCCACTAACCAGATCCAGACTCATCAATCATGAAGTCACAGTTATAATTTGCCTGCCCAAATTTACATTCATGCTGATGCAAATAAGCTGACAAGGGAAGGAAGGAGAGAGGGAAACTCTTTCTTACTTAGAACATCAGCCAAGGATGTGAAGGGAGTTACACCATAGAAATGTCATCAGTGGATGCTGAAATTCTGGACAAGCTGTTTATGAGGAATCTCCCCACAAGTTCTTCTTATTGTGAAGGGAAGACAGTAACTTTCCAGTGCAGCAGCCTGTGGACACCACTTCCAAGGGATCAGCTTCCTTTGCCGACACTGGAACAGACGGACATCGTGGGCCAATGGACAGGAGAGGGACAGCCTCACTCCTGACTCCAAAGTATGAGATTTTGGACAGATCCTGAGCAAGGGACTCTAAACATGCAGCCTGTCCTGTTGAGAGCATTCTGTCGAGGACTGAGGGGACCTGGGACATGGACCCCAGGCAGGAGAAACAGGCCATAAAGGATGTCCTCTGGGCAGCTGATGGAGGTGCCTGTGGACTGTGCGTTAGGTCATAATGCCATGGCCCTGTAAAACTTCTGCCATGTTCCTATAGAGGAGGACCAAGCCTAGAGAAACGGAGGCCTAGCCGCTCCCCCACCCCCTCAACCTTTGCACCCCTAGAGGCTGTGCAGCTTTTGAGATGGGTTGGGTCAGCCATCTGGGCAGCTTTCTTAACTGATTACTAAGAGAATGTCCCTATTTTTAGAAAGTACAAACTGAAGTATCGGGGCATAAAGGGGTGCAGTGTCTCCAACTCCCCCTCAGATGGTTCAGAGAGAGATGAATGTGGAGAGGGGAGGAAGCACCAACAGTGAGACAGGAGCGTGGGGCCTCAGGCCACCCCTGCAGCTTCTCGCTGGGGATGAGATTCTGCCACATCAAGTCCAGACTTCCAACCCAGAAGGGACCTGCAGACCGCGGAGCTCCCCTCAGGCTACATGATCACACTTGCCTGTTTCTCTGTTCACCCAGACCCCTCCTCCCTCCTGTGGGCCCCTCTGCCCAGACCCCGACGCCTACTGGGCTTCTCCTGGCTTCGACCACTAGGGGGCAGTGCTGGCTGCCGGCGCTGCCCTCCCTCCTACTGGAGCCCACACTGCTTCTCCCTGGTCCTCAGCCTCCCCACAGGGCTTCTCGGGAGGGGGTGGGGCATGGGGGAGCCCAGGCACTCCCTTCCCTGGGGAACAGAGTCATTAGGAATCCTCAGTCTTCCCCTCTGCTGCGTGGAATCTGGCCAAGATGCTGGGACTGGCAGTCGAGCAAGGTAGGGGCAGGCGAATGTGGCCGTCACAGGGTGGGACCTTGGCCCCTGAATGTAGCAGTGCAGAAGCTCCTCGGTGCTTCAGGTCATTGTTAGCATTGTGTCACTGTGGGCTGAGGCTGTAGAGTCATCAAAATAAAGCTTCATCTTACCGGGAACTGAGCTTAAGAGCGGGGGCCCCAGCTGCAGCCCCCTGCTCATCGCGTGCGATCACTGTGTGGAAGAACATGGACCATTCAAGATCAGGACTCCCCAGCCCGGAGTGCTGCCACGTCCTGGGCAGCATTGGTTCCTCGGCTCAGGCCAATGGCCATCTTTGCTGGGCGGGGGGTAAGGGGTGGGGTGGAGTGGTGGTGCAGGGGTGCTGCTTTTGAAGAGATTTTTAGATTTCTAAGTGTTCTGAGGTTTGGAAAGTCTCTGTTTTTAGGATTTTACTTCAGGTAACACAAGATAATCCTACAGCATATCCCTGTAGAGAGGGACCAAGCCTGGAGAATTGACTGGGCTGGTGCCCCAACCCCAGGGCTGCACCCCTGGAGGCTGTGCGACTTTCCAAAGGGGTCGTCATGTCAGCCGCCTGGGGCCTGTGCAGCCCGTGTGTGAATTCACACTCCAGGTCTCCCACCAGTCCTGGTCCTGTGCCCTTGAGAGACCCTGAGCCAAGGCCTTTCTCTGATGTTCCCTTTGCCATCTCACTTCCATATGCCCCATTCACGTCACATGCCAGGCATGTGCTGGAGGCACTGCTGTGCAGTCACCGTGGCTCCAAGGCCATAGGAGGGCACAGGTGCATGCCAGCCCTGAAAAGACACACCAGGAAACTGGGCCAGGACAGGGTGTGCTGGTCTGTTCCAAGGACACAGAGCAGGTTCCTCGTTCTGGCGCCAGTTCGCTTGGCTGGGTCAGCAGTGCAGCTTTTCATAGGTGTCAGCAATAGCCATGACTAAGTAGGCCACCTGCTTCCCTCGGGGCCTTGGACATCACTGGCTCTTCCTGGGCCCCTGCCTAGCACAAAGGCAGGCACACACATTCTCCTTTTTCCCTTTCTCTTTTCCCTATACCCCACCCCGTTCCAAAAACCCCTCTAGGTGGGACAGCATGTATGTGTAAGAGCCACACGGTTGGACCATGGGATAGTGGGAAATGGGACAGCTGGGCCGGTGGTAGACTGAAGGGCCGCGTGGTGCCGTCCAGGCAAGGGGGCTCAGACCCTGGGTGTTTTTCCCGGGACTACCCCCTGGCCCACAAGCTGAGACGCCCCCCCCCCCCCACAATGAGAGCGAAGGCTGCTGTGGATGCGTCATGTTGCAGGGACACAGGTTTGTTTGTTAGGCTGGAGGGATGTCACCCAGTGGTGTGGGTTCTGGGACAGTTGGTCAGGCGGTGGCTTCCACCGTCCACACCCTCACTCCCTCTTCCTCCTACCCCCCCACAACCCCAGGCTCATCTGATGGTCTCTGCCGCGTGGGTTTGTTCACAGGTGCCTGCAGACGGAGGACCCGCGGGGACAGAGAACCATGGAACGCAGCCCCTGCAGGTCCTGTCTGTGCCCCGACTCCAGAGGAAGCTCAAGGAGGCTGCCAGGAAGATCCTGCGGCTGCGCCTGGAGAAGGAGCAGCTCCTGGAGCTGGGAAACCGGCTGCGAGCGGAGCTGGGGCACCTCACCGGTGGGTCATTCCCCCCCCACTCCACCCCTGCTCTGGGGATGGAGGTGCAGGGTGCAGGGGAGGGCTGGCCTGAGGAGGGCTGGGCAGAGGAAGCCCCGCCCAGGCTGGGGGTGGGGACAGAAGGAAGAACAGACAGGACTCGGCTTGATCTCTGCAGTGAGAGTCCTGTGAACCCACCCCTCTGGCAACATTTTGTGAGAAAAATGCCACAGGTTAGCGAAGCAGCTGGTGTTTCTATGCAGCTTTGTGGTAGCAGCAAAGGCTGCCGTGTTCCCAGGCCAGCCACAGCCTTGGCCTCCTCCGGATAAAGGCGGCAGTGTGTGCAGTGCGGCCAAAGCCCGGAGCGAGGGCTGCAGACGCCCAGGCTGCCCGTTGTGGGGGTCTTGGGTGCTGGTTCCTGAGAAAGGGACCAATGGACTGGGCCTGAAGTCCCACGATTAACCCACTAGAGCTACTAGACGTTGAGCCTCTCCCGGCGTCTCAGCGCACCAGCCTCCCTGCTTTTAAACCCCTTGGTTTTCCTGCAGCCAAGACGCCGGCCCCTTTCTCGCAGCCTCCCCCTCACCTTCTGTGGCTCCTGCCTCTGTCCTTTTCCAGCCACAGGTTTGAGTAACTGTTATGATCTCCAAATCTCGGGTCTTTGGGATTTCACCTTGTTGTTGATATGACCATGACAGCTCACCTACTTTAGGAGCAAGGTCTCTGACTTGCATTTCCTGTTGGAGGCAGAGTGCCCCGTAAAGCGCTCAGAGCAACAGGGTATCCACAAAATGCTTCTCTCGGCTAAGGAGAGCCCCCACTTCCCTCCCGGCTCCTCCTCACCCCCAACCACTGCAGTGTCCAGAAAGCACTTCCCACTGAAGGGGAGGAGACAGGACAGAACATCCACTCTGGTCTCTCCCCAGCACATACCTGCGTGAACGAGAATAGTTGTTTTGAATACATTAATATTTAGCCTCAATATGTTGACTCCTGAAATTACCAAGTGATTGGAAGTGGGACTCGGGAGCACAAAGGAGACTGCGGAGAGGGAGAGGGTATGGAAGACCCTGGAAAATCTAAGGAGGAGCAGACAAGTCACTTGTGTTTTCAGCAGACATCTTGCGGAGTAGCTGCTATGTGCCAGGTGCCCGAGACACAGAGGTCAACCGGACCATCCATGTGAAGTGATCCCCAGTTGTACTTGGAGACCGCTGTATACATCCACCTTTTCTGGGTAGGAGACCTGGGCAAGACTTCCCTCAGAGGCTCTGTCCTTCTAAGAGCCCACCCCTGAAAGAAGAAGGGTGAGCAGCACTCAGTGTATTTCTAGATGCCATCAGTGTGCAAGCAGCAACAGTGGGCATCTTTCACGGGAGCTGGCTCCTTCCCTTGGGACCTGGCTCCTTCCCTTGGGACCCGTTTGACAAATCCCTCTTTCCGTTCAGTCCTCCTTCTGTTCCGCAAGTTGAAGGGGAAGGTTTGGCTTTGCTTGTTCCTTAGGGGCACTTCTGGGCCATCTGCTGCCAAGTTCACTGAAAACCCTGTTTTTACTTTTAAAGGCCATGCTGTGTAAGTGCTCCCCACCCCACACGCCTGTCATTTCACGGCCTCCATTAACTTACGGCTCCATTTCTTAATTCCACTGCATTCCCTCCCACATCTGAACCTTGCTTCTCCTTGACCTTGGCCTCTGTGCCAAGCCCTGCCACTGCTCAGTTGCCCTTCCAGCCCCCGAGGCTTCCAGAGGGAGGCACAGCCATGCCTCCCTCCCCCTCCGACCTTTTATTCCAGTGAACCTGTCTTTCCCCTCATGGTGAATTCCTAGTCTAATCAGCTGGCCTCACAGCCACCAAGTATGTAAGTGAGTCATCCACCTACCTCTCTATCCAGCATCCACTCACTGACACATTCACACATCTGTCAACCCATCTACCCCACATCCATCCATCCGCCCATCCATCCAACAAAGGAGCAGATCCTCCATTGCCAGGCCTGCCCTCCTGTGCCTCCCAGTGTCAGAGAAAACTACACATTCTTCACGGCCAAGTTTCCAGCCTTCTCTGAAAGTTAAAGAGACCTCAGCAGTAGAGCCTTCCATGCCTGCTGTTTTCATTAGTGGTAGACTTTTAGTAATATCTTCTGTTTTTCTTCTCTGGTTATCTGGTTATGGATTTTCTGCCTCTTCTTGGATCAATTCTGGACATGTGCATTTTGCTGGAAGTCTCTCCAAAGTCCCTAGTCTTTCAAGTACTACCATAGAGCAGCACATAGTGGCCTGTAACTGTTTTCATCTGCGTCTCTGGTTATCACTTTTTCATTTCCTAAGACTTCTGTATGTGCAGGGATGTGGGATTCTGCTCCAACTGCCCTTTCCCCCATTGGCTGTGCACACACTGGCTCAGTTCACCTTTGTATGAGGAAGGCTTCCCTAAATAACGGTAAAAAAAAATGTCTAAAACCACCTAGAGGTGGGAAAGGCAAAAATCAACAGAGTTGATATCGTCACATCCTAAAACAGCTGTAAGAAAAAGACATCGTACACAAAGATAAAAGACAAATAACAGATGGAAGAAATATTTGCAACATACCTGACAGGTAAAAAAGGATCAGTACCCAACATAGGCATTCACTGATGACAGGCAAAGTGCCGGACGGAGCCTCCAGGAGAAATCCCCAGACGTGACAAGGGTGTGGATGCCACTTGCCTCTGCAGGAGCCTGAAGAGGGCAAGTAAGTCAGCGTTGAGTTCACGCCCAGACTAAAAAGTCCCATCGTAGAAGTTGTCATTGGTGAAGCCTCTCGGAGGGCAGTTTGCCTGCATCTCACAACTTTTTAAATCATCATACCCTTTGAATATGCAAATCTTCCCCTAGAGATCTTTTTAAAATATTTTCTCACAAATCTGAAAAAGATGCATATATATGCAAGGATGTTTGGTGGTGTTTTTTGTTACAGTAAGAAAGCAATTAGGAAGGTCTAGGAGTCCATGTTTGGGACATTGGAATCGGACTGTGGATGCTGCTTTAACTCTCAAGGGCATGTGGGGTGGACTTCCCTGCTGGTCCCGTCCCCTTGCCAATACTGGGGGCATGGATTCAATCCCTGGTCCGGGAACACTTCACATGCCATGAGGCATCTAAGCCCCTGCCACACAACTCTTGCACCTGCACTCTGGAGCCCGTGAACTGCAGTTTCTGAGCCCACACACTGTAACTGCCGAAGCCCGTGCAACCTGAAGTCTGTGCACTGCAACAAGAGAAACCACTGCGGTAAGCCTGCGTGTTGCAACAGGAGAAAGTCCACTCACAGCTACAAAGACCCAGCACAGCCAAAAATAAGTAAGCACATTTTCAAAAAGAGAGCGTCTGGGCCGCTTGCATGCCCACGGGTCTCCCACATCCCCATCGGGCACCATCTCTGCACGGCACTTCTCAAACGAGAGAGACAGCCCGTTTTCCCCCTTCAGCTCCAGTCCACTGTGGATAATTATTTTGTCAAGTACAATAAAATGTGGCCCTTCCAAATGACTTCAAAACTCCACACTTTGTATTGTTTCCTCACGGGTTTGGACACTCTTTGGACCAGGCTCAGCCTGCTGACTACATGATGTGTGTGCCAGCCCAGACAGGTCATCCTATGAGAAGAGCGGCCCGCAGAACAACGTGCTCTGAGCCCAGGTGAGCATACACAGTGTGTGCACACGTGCACACAGAGGGCAGGCTGGCAGGAAGCACCTCCATCCTAACACTTCAAGGAGGACAGTAGATGAGAGGCGAGGGCTGAAGGGTTTGCCCTATGAACTTGTGCATCATGGTGGCTTGTAAGAATGCCCAGCACAGGGCTTCCCTGGTGGTCCAGTGGTTGAGAATCCGCCTTGCAAGGCAGGGGACACAGTTTTGATCCCAGTCTGGGAGGATCCCACATGCCCCGGAGCAACTAACCCCGTGTGCCGCAACTTCTGAGCCTGTGCTCTGGAGCCACAACCACTGAGCCCAAGTACTCTAGAGCCCGTGTTCCACAAGAGAAGCCACCGCAATGAGAAGGCCGAGCATAGCAGCTAGAGAGTAGCCCCCAAACTCTCTGCAACTAGAAAAAGCCTGCATGAAGCAATGAAGACCCGGAGCAGCCAAAATAATTCATTTAAAAAAGAAGAAACTATTTTAAGAATGCCCAGCGCAGTCCATTAGTTCCCTTTTGGGAAGGCCACCCTCCCCCAATACTGTGTGGCCGTAGGTTTCTGCTCTCCCACATAGGGAGACAGCAAAGGTTGTGACCAAGGCTGGTCTGTCTGCATGTTTTTTAACAAAACTGATTTATCCAGGTCATCAATCATGTGACTGTGGTCATTAAGTGGTACAGAGTGATCAACCATTACGAAGTATGTTATCATCACTTGACAATATTGAAAATGTGCGACCAGGCAGCCAAGGCAGAGCCACACCCACTTGGGCTCCCTCTGGTTCCAGCACCACCAGGCAGGGTCAACCCCAGGGCTTGTCCTCACCTGTCCGCCTCTGAGAAGGGACTTCATCTCCCAGGGAGCTAGCAGAACCGCCCCTTCACTGGCCCTGGTTTCATCCTGCTTCCCCCAAGGCCTGGGATCAGGCTCCTGTCCCAGCCACATACCCCCTTCTCCAGTTCCAGGCCTTAAGATCTGCATTTATGGACAGGCAGGCTCATGTGGTTCAGATCTGCACTTGCAGACACGCAGACTTATGTGGTTAGGCATGTGGCCCTGACTCAGAATTTCACTCTCCTATCTCATCTCTTGAGTGGGTAGGTGGCAATGCTGGGGCGTCACCTGTCCTCAGGTGTCCCAGCCCCATTTGCACTCCCATAAGCCTAGCTGCAGGTACTCACCCCTCACCTCTGAGACAGAGGCCGTCACACCATTTGCTGGGGGTAGGGCCAAGACCACGACAGATGCCAGTACAGCCTGAGCCGGCCTGCAGAATGGAAGACCAGAAAAGGACAGGCCATGAGGCCAGACCAGGTGGACTTCAGCCCGGCCCACCTCTCCCCTACTTTGTTCTTCCTCCTGCTGCCAATTCTCCTTTTCCCCAAAACTGGAACAGCCTGTGATGTTTTCTTAATCCAGTACACAGCTGGGATTCTTTAGAGTGTTGGTTATCAGGATCCTAACATCTGACAGTTTTGGAAGACTTTTATTTTGGAGGGCAAGTAATTTTAGATTCACAGCAAAACTGAGCAGAAGACAACAGACTTCCCATACACTCCCTGCCCTGCACACACACACTTCCCCTGTTATCCGCATTTACTTGGTGCGGTTTCGTTGCTAAGTCATGTCTGACTCTTTGCAACCCCATAGACTGTAGCCCGCCAGACTCCTCTCTCCTTGGGATTTCCCAGGCAAGACTACTGCAGTAGATTGCCACTTCCTTCTCCAGGGGATCTTCCCGACCCAGAGATGGAGCCCAAGTCTGCTGCATTGCAGGCGGTCTCCTGCACTGCAAGCGTGTTCTTTCCTGCCGAGCCCACATCCACTCTAGATGGTAGATTCATTGCGATCAGTGAAACTGCCTTGACAGAGCGTCACCCAGAGCCCTGCAGTTTCACATCAGGGTTCACCTTCATGGTGTGTGTTCTGTGGGTTTAAACCTTGTGCACTCCACCTGGTCACCTGCCCTCCCTCCTGACCTCTGACAACAGCTCATCTTTTCCCTGTCTCTGTAGTTAGCCTTTTCCAGCATGTCATAGAGTGGGGATCACACAATATATATTCTCTGATACCTAACATTTCTTAAAGGCTCAGCATTGGAGGCAGACGCTTTAACCTCTGAGCCACCAGGGAAGTCCTTTTGCCAGTTTAGTTAGGTAAAATTAGTTCATTGTTTTAATTTGTATTTCTTGACATTTCTGTGTGTGGATGTGGGTGTGTGTGTGTTGGCCATTTGTATCTCATTATGTAATTTTTCTGCTGAATTTCTTTTGTGCTCTCCCCTAACTTGCTGCTGAATCTTTGATTCATCTAGAAATGATTTGGTAAAATAGAAACAAGTTAGGGATCTAGCTTTATTTTATTTTTTCCTAGGTGGTTAGCTGGTTGACCCAGTACTGTTTATTGGTCACACATGCATAAATAGGAAAATACCTCTTTACATTTAGTTTATTAATTATGATTTCACATGTGCATCTCCAGTCCTGTAAACAATATTAATTGAGAAGCAGTGATTTTCGGTCACATTTTATGAATTCTTGCTGTGCTTGCCCCTCGCTATCAGCACCCTGCCACACTCTGTGTCTCTGAACCCCTGGAAGCCCTGGGTCATGCACAGCTTCACTGGTGTGTTCTGAGGGCCTTGGAGGGAAAGGATCTGACATTCAGGGATCTGTTCTTTCCTTTAAGAAGGGCCTGTGGGCAGTAAACTTTGTCTTCATAAAATGATTTCCTTTTGACCACTTCCTAGAACTATGCGCATAGCTGGAAGGAGACTTCTGATTGGCATTTTCTTACAACTTTCTTGTCGGACAGTACCCTGCTATCTTGTGAGAAGTCAGTATCAGTATGAGCCTCTTCCTCGCAGGTGGCCTGCCTTTCCTCTATGGCTGCTTTAAGATTTTTCTTCCAACCCATTTGTGCTCCTGTTCTATCATCGTGTGTCTACATGAGGGTTGTTCTGCTTTAATTTAACCTGCTCTGGAATCAGTATTTTTTTTTTACATCTTAAGACTTACGGTTGGTTGGGTTTTTTGGGGTTTATTCCTTCCTTTAAATTTCTCAACTATTTGTCATTTTTTTTTAAATTCTGTTTGTTTATGGCTGTGCTGGGTCTTCGCTGTTGTGCAGGCTTTTCTCTAATTAAAGCACATGGACTTCTCATTGCGGTGGCTCCTCGTGTGGTGACGCGCGGGCTCTCGGGCTTCATTCAGTAGCTGCAGCAGGTGCAGCGACTCCCAGGCTCTAGAGCAGAGGCTCAGTAGTTGTGGCACTTAGGCTTAGTTGGGCTTCCCAGGTGGCGCAGTGGTAAAGAACCTGTCTACCAGTGTAGAAGATGCAGAAGACATGAGAGACCCAGGTTCGATCCCTGGGTTGGGAAGATCCCCTGGAGTAGGAAATGGCAACCCACTCCAGTATTCTTGCCATGGAAAATTCCATGGACAGAGGAGCCCGGCGGTCTACAGTTCATGGGGTCGCAAAGAGTCAGACGCAACTGAGCAACTAAGGGCACACACACAGACTTAGTTGCTCGCAGCATGTGAGTTCATCCCAAATCAGGAGAGAGCATGTGTCTTCTGCATTGGCAAGCAGATTCTTTATCACTGAGCCATCAGGGAAGCCCAGTCATTGTTTTTTTAAATTCCACATCTTCCCATTTCTTTGTAATCTCTCCTAGAGCACTTTAAATGTGTTGATTAACCTGTGTGTTTTAGAATTTCTTTGCTACCTTCCAGGGGGTTTCCTCAAAGATGACTGCTTGGAGTCAGTAGGAGACATTTTCTATGTCTTTATCAGAAGTTTCCATTTTATTTTTATTTGTTCCTTTCCTTGGGTTTACTTTATTGTTCTTTCCCTGACTTCTTAAGCACTTATTTTATCCTTTCTTATTTAGTAATTGCATAGTTTTAAGATGAGAATTTCGTTTTGCCATGTCCCAGGGTTTTGCTTTTTTTTTTTTAAGTTGGCTGCACTGGGGCTTAGTTGTGGCACAAGGGATCTTTAGTTGCTGCATGAGGGATCTAACCTGGGCCCCCTGCATTGGGAACACAGAGTCTTAACCACTGAATGACCAGGGAAGTCCCACCCCAGAGGTTTTGAGGGATAATATTATCAGGATGATTAGTTGCTAGATATTCTACCACTACAGACTCAGGTTTTCTATTTCACTCAAGTTGATTAAGAGTATTCACCTAAAAAACAAAAGGCCAGTTATTTTCCCAGAAGAATGAGTTTATTTGGAAATAACAAAGAACTGCAGTTTGGGACATGCAATTATGGTGAACCACATGCAAATCCAGTAAAAAAAAAAAAAACAGAGAACTGGAGTTTTCTCTCAAGTGAAATAGGAGTAATACAAGAACTACTGTAGGGGATAATGAGGCCCTGAGCCCCAGTAGCCTCTTCTGTTGCAGACTTTATACGTTGAAGTGCTTATTTACTTGGGGAGGGCATTTGAGGGAATCTATTTGAATCTTGATGGGAGGATTTTGCCAATATCAATTGGACAGTTTGCCCATAAGGAGGGCGGTAGCTGATTCAATAGAGACAAATGATCAGTGTTTCCAGGAGCAACTCCAGTACTATCAGAGACAGAGCAAATAAAAGAAGTCAAAGAGTGGTTTAATTCACCTGATTGGTTATTTTGATGGCAACTGTCAAAATTTTAGAACTGTTTCGCCCTTTTTGGGAGAAGAAAATTCCAGCATGATACTTTTCCAAGAAGCCCTGGCCTTATAAATTAATAGCTAAGGAGAAAAGTGTGTGTACCTCTTAAATGATCTAAGCAAAAGGGAAGAGGTTCAGAAACAGGACCCTGTTGAGGTTCATTAGAGACCTCACTGTTTGGACCATTTTAGTATTTTTCTTTATAGTGGTGGGGGTGAGCACTGAGAGTGTGATGGTTTCTCCAGGCCGATTCAAGGAGAGGATATAGAGAGCCCCAGTCATTCCTCAGAGCCCCTCACAGGGAGTTAAGAGGATGTTTGAGGGGCTAGTTAGAGGGCTAAAGATGCCTAGAACACACTTAACAGTCTTTTTCCAGTGTCCTGGCTCTTTACAGTAATAGCAGAGACTAGAAGGGTTTTGTTAAGGCGCCTTCATTTTCAGAAATTAAAGGCTAAGAATTTAGTGGTCTTGACTCACCTAGGATTCGAGTCAGCTGATTTGCCAAGTTAACTAAATCTAGAGTGGACATAATCTCCCATTCCACCCTTGTCCTTCTAACTAAAAAAGGAATGATCCTGGTTCATCCCATTGGTACGTGAAGCGGTAAGGGCTCTCCAAGTGATTTCAACATCTGAAGGAAGACCAGCATTTTCTTTAAAGACAATTTGGAGTCAATTAAATAGTCACGAACGGGTTCATCAGACTTTTGTGTGCAAACCTGAATTTAGTTCCCATCAACAGGCTTGGGAAAGGCAATTGTAACTGCTGTGGGGGTTTTCAGCAAACGTTCTGACCTCTTAACAGAAGCTGTGGTGGTTTAGTCACTAAGTCATGTCTGATTCGTGTGACCCCATGGACTGTAGTCCTCCAGGTTCCTTTGTCCATGGGATTTCCCAGGCAAGAATATTGGAGAGGGTTGCCATTTCCTTCTTCAGGGGATCTTCCCAAACCAGGGATCGAACCTGTGTCTTCTGCACTGCAGACAGATTCTTTTACTAGAAGCTAGGAGTTTGTTTTTCTAAAGGCCCACATAGGGTGATTCCTTCAGCCTGATTTCATCCAGTGTTTGGCTTGCCTCTCAAAAAGCCTGTGAACTAACTGATATAAATCTGAGAAACCAGACTGGTAGGTTTGAATAACTATGCTAAATTCTTCGGTAAATCTACCAAGGTCCTCAGTTACTTTTGGAAACTTTTAACTGTGTGTGGCAATTCAGCCTTTGTCAAGGGAACATAAGTAGTGGGTCTTACTTACATAAGTAATGGGTCTATTTGGACCCTCAGAAGATTTCTCTGTATTTTTTTAGTTAATTATTTAATTTATTTATTTGTGCCAGATCTGAGCTGCAGCACTCAAAGGTCTTTGATTTTCATTGTAGTATGTGAGACTTCAGTTGTGTTATTCAGACTCTTGGTTGCTGCTTGCAGATTCTTAGTTGCAGAGTGTGGACTCTAGTTCCCTGACCAGGCATTGCGCCTGGGCCCCTTGCATTGGGAGTGTGGGGTCTTCCCTCTAGACCACCTGGGAAGTCCCAGAAGTTTTCCCTTCACAGGGCAGTTTCTGATAGAGGGTGGCAGAGATGAGACAAAGAAGCAAGAGGAAGGGGAGTCAGGGGATGAATGAGCTGATACCAGGGACAAAGAAGTCGGGGGGATGAGCCTGAGGCTTCAGAGCCATTTTGTCTTTGTTTGCCTCAGATGGTATAATTACTGTATTTGCAGAGAGACAATTTTAAATTCCTGATAATGTTTGGAAGCCTCAAAATAGCAATCAACAGAGGCACCCAATTTAATTTTGATAATTTCAGAGTCATGGCTGTCTAGTAGTTTTAAGAAAGATAAGCTTGGGGAATCTGAAAGTTTTCTATAATGGCCAGTGATGTTCTAAATTGCTTTGGGTTAAAATTTGTCCATTTCTTTAGAAACATGCATGAGAAGGGACTGTGGTTTTTAAACATAAAATCAGACAGGGTCTTTAAATGTGGGGCACCCTCAAGACAGTTTAGATAACTGAGATCCCATTTTCTGGAGGTTTCTTTCTTTCTTTTTTTCTTCTCTAAAGCAAAGGGAGCAATTCTTAAACAGCCTGCAGGCCAAATAGCAGCACAGTTCCAGTTGGGACAGCTTAATCCCAAAAGAATCAGGCCAAAGGCCGAATGGCACAATTCCAAATAGGAACAGCCCAATTCCAAAAGGAATTGGACCGAAGGCCAGCACAGTTCCAGTTGGGACAGCCTGATTTCAAGTAAGGCTGAAGTGCCAAATGAGTGCTCACAGACAAAGCAAAGCCTTAACAAAAAGGGTAAAGCCTTTAAACATATCCCAGATAAAGCTTCTGAGAGTTCTAAATGCACTCACTAAGAGTGGAGCTCCAATCCAGGAGAAAACCTTCCCCTTAAACGCCAGGGGTGACTAGAAAAATAGTGAGCCCTGTAGACTTAGTGAGTACGCATCCTTTCATTCACCAGCCCCAGGGTGTCAGGAGTCTGCTGTGGATCTTGGTGGGACCTCCAATGTTAACCTAAAACTTATTTTGTGTCAGCAAAATGAGTTTATTCAGGAGCAACAAAGAATTCCAATTTGAGACATACAACTGTGGTGAACCACATGCAAGTCAGTGAGTTCAGTCTCAGTTGTGTCCAAATCTTTGTGACCCCATCGACTGCAGCACACCAGGCTTCCCTGTCCATCAACTCCCAGAGCTTCCTCAAACTCATGTCCATCAAGTTGGTGATGCCATCCAACCGTCTCCTCTTCTGTCGTCCCCTTCTCCTCCTGCCCTCAATCTTTCCCAGCGTCAGGGTCTTTTCCAGTGAGTCAGTTCTTCGCATCAGGTGGCCAAATTATTGGAGCTTCAGCTACAGCATCAGTCCTTCCAATGAATATTCAGGACTGATCTCCTTTAGGATGGATTGGTTGGATCTCCTTGCTGTCCAAGGGGCTCTCAAGAGTCTTCTCCAACACCACAGTTCAAAAGCATCAATTCTTTGGCACTCAGCTTTCTTTATAGTTCAACTCTCACATCCATACATGACTACTGGAAAAACCCTAGCTTTGACTAGACGGACCTATGTTGGCAAAGTAATGTCTCTGCTTTTTAATATGCCGTCTAGGTTGATCATAGCTTTTCTTCCCAGGAGTAAGCGTCTTTAAATATCATGGCTGCAATCACCATCTGCAGTGATTCTGGGGCCCAAGAAAATAATGTCTGTCCCTGTTCCCATTGTTTCCCTGTCTATTTGCCATGAAGTGATGGGACTAAATGCCATGATCTTTGTTTTTTGAATGTTGAGTTTTAAACCAGCTTTTTCACTCTCTTCTTTCACTTTCGTCAAGAGATTCTTTAGTTTCTCTTCACTTTCTGCCATAAGGATGGTGTCGTCTGCATATCTGAGGTTATTGATATTTCTCCCTGCAATCGTAATTCCAGCTTGTGCTTCATCCAGTCCGGCATTTCACATGATATACTCTGCATATAGGTTAAATAAGCAAGGTGACAATATACAGCCTTGACATACTCCTTTCCCTATTTGGAACCAGTCTGTTGTTCCATATCCAGTTCTAACTGTTTGTTGCTTCTTGACCTGCATAGTCCTGTAAAGCAAATAGTCCAAGTCTGGTTCTAACTGTTGCTTCTTGTCATGCAAGTCAGATAAAGCAAAAGAGGGAAAACCTTTTTATAGAGTAGGGGACATTGTGGGGATCTGTTACAGAGTCCTTTGGAGGAAACTGGGAGTTCAAGGTGTAGGGATTTTTCATTGGCTGAACTGTAATGATCTCTCGTTGTCTGGGCTGCTGCCAGGCAAAGAGAGTATCTTCCTTCTCCTTGTGGCAGTAAGGCAATGTCACTTCCGTCTGGAGATCCAAAGTAGTCTCTTCTGTTAGGATCTGTATTTACATGAGTGAGGTATGAATAAGGGCTCCGCTTCTGGCCTCCTGACTCCTGTCAGTGAATTCAGTTCCGTTCAGTTCAGTTCAGTCGCTCAGTCGTGTCCGACTCTTTGCGACCCCATGAATTGCAGCATGCCAGGCCTCCCTGTCCATCACCAACTCCTGGAGTTCACTCAAACTCACATCCATCGAGTCAGTGATGCCATCCAGCCATCTCATCCTCTGTCGTCCCCTTCTCCTCCTGCCCCCAATCCCTCCCAGCATCAGAGTCTTTTCCAATGAGTCAACTCTTCACATGAGGTGGCCGAAGTACTGGAGTTTCAGCTTTAGCATCATTCCTTCCAAAGACCACCCAGGACTGATCTCCTTTAGAGTGGACTGGTTGGATCTCCTTGCAGTCCAAGGGATTCTCAAGAGTCTTCTCCAACACCATAGTTCAAAAGCATCAATTCTTTGGCGCTCAGCTTTCTTCACAGTCCAACTCTCACATCCACACATGACTACTGGAAAAAAAATCATAGCCTTGACTAGACAGACAAAGTAATGTCTCTGCTTTTGAATATGCTATGTAGGTTGGTCATAACTTTCCTTCCAAGGAGTAAGCGTCTTTTAATTTCATGGCTGCAATCACCATCTGCAATGATTTTGGAGCCCCAAAAAATAAAGTCTGATACTGTTTCCACTGTTGAGTTACCCTTGGTTAATTTTCACAAGAGCGAGTTTCAAAACTGAAGAGAGAATTAAAGTCTGCTTTTGATTGTGTTCTATTAAGCAGCTTTTTTGGAAAAAAAAAAATACAGTTTTATTAAAGATGCTGAAGAAGACCTGGATAAACAGAGGTATAGTATTTCCACTGATACGATATCCATACTCTAGTATGTCTACTAGAGTTCACTTTTTTGAGGACATCCAGTTCTCAAATAGATGAAAATGCTAACATATTTTTTTTGTGGAGCTTTACAAACTGGATTTTAGGTTCATGTGGATGAACAAATGAGCAGAACACCAAAGGTGATCCTGCTGGTCTTGGAGGGTCTCTGGGGAGGTGGGAGGCTGCTGTGGCTCTCTGTGGGGACGAGGACACTGGTGGCAGAGGTACTCACCAGGGTGAGCTCTCCTGCAGGCCAGCCACCACCCCAGCACCAAGACCCAGCCCCACCCAACAGCCTGTAGGCACCAGTGCTGGGATGCCTCAGCTTAAATACAATGATTAACACTCTTTCTAAACTTTTGTATACTCGTCAACCTGAAATGCCAAGAACTATGATTTTTGCGTTAAAATCTTGCACTGTTCTTGTATTTCTGTCCATTTCTCCTTCCCTTCCTTACCACTGTGTTGTATCAGTTTTCACGCCATGTTACTTAGAGCAGAGGTGTTCATGCCAGTTATAGCTCATCAAGGTTCATATTATTCAGTGAACTTTCTGATATCTGATAACATTTTAATAGTATTTCTTTAACAAGTGTTAAAAGATAATTTTCAGGGAGAAGTAAGATATGACTCTCAAACAGATATGAAAGCCAGCACATGTTTAGAATTTTCCCCTGTTCATTGAACAGTGAGGAAACCAGTCAAATGTTATAACCAATTCAAGGAAAAATCAGAAGAGCAAATGTATATGGAGTAAAGGAATTGAATTGCAAATAGAGGCAGAACCAGTTTCTCTAAAGGGAGGAGGGGGAGCCCATGAAAAAGCCAAGGGACAAGGCATAGTCTGCATGTCCAGCGACTTCCAGAGTTGTAAAGTAACTCAGGCACCATGAGAGGCAAGACCCTGATAGCTCCTCAGGATGTGCAGTAGGCAATGCAGTTTCCATAGGTTTTTTTTTCTTTTCCCCTTTAGTTTCTCAGCTTTTGATAAAATTCACCTGAAAGATTATTCTTGATCACGAAACAAGGCTGGTCTCATTTGGCCTGATTGTTTCCATATGTGCAGTCAGAGTGTTAATCCATCATGTTGGCCCTCTTGAGTTTGCTTTGCTGAAAGTTCCCATCAGGTTTTCAGGTTGGACTTTTGAAAGCGTCTTATTTGTTGTCCTGAGTCCAGGAAGCCAAGAACCCACCATGTTTCACCAGATGGATTATTTCAAGCAAATTCCTTTTTTCTTGAGGTTTCCAGAATATCCTGAGGCTCCTGGACCTGCCAGGAGATGAACTTCCTTATCCCCCTATGAGGTTGGCACCTGGCAGTTTTCCTGGGAGGAACTTGTGAGCCTTGATCCCTGAATTGCAGATCCTTACACATGCTGGGTCCTGGTGATTGAATGAGTATCATTCTTCTCTGTGGCCACCCAGGCAAGGCCTTGGCTGCGCAATCCATGTTGCCAGTCAAATCCAGGTAGAAACAAGAGGATTCCCTTTGAACCTATGCAAATGATTATATTGCCAGGAAAGGAAGAATACTCAGCAAGAGTTAACAAGTTCTGAAGAACTCAGACTTAAGAGACCAAGGTACCACTTAGAAATGTTTCATTTCAGCTTAGAAAACCAGAGGCCACTAAATTTGTATGGACTACAGACAGCTTAAAGGTTTCCCAGGTGGCTCAGTGCTAAAGAATCCACCTGCCAGTTCAGGAGATACAGAATACGCGAGTTCAATCCCTGTGTCAGGAAGATCCCCTGCAAAAGGAAATGGCAACCCACTCCAGTATTCTTGCCTAGGAAATCCCATGGACAGAGGAACCCGGCAGGCTACAGTCCATGGGGTTGCAAAGAGTCAGACACGACTTAGCGACTAAAACCAGCACCACGGCTTAAGGGGAAAAAGAAAAGGTTCCTTGTGTATCTAAAAAGAGCATTAAAGTCACATGTACAGTGTTCCCAGCAGCTGCTGCATTGTCCCTCGTCAGTCCCTTCAGTCCTAGGTGATTAATCCTCATTCCACTCCGTCTTGGTTCTGAAATCTCAACAATCCATCTGCTTCTTTACTAGAGTTCTGGAAATCCTGAGTCAGGCCACTGGATGGCCTCACGGTGGTCTAAGGAATGCCCATGACACTGTTTTCCCACTGTGCTGGCCTGACTCTCTTTTTTCTTCTTTTTTTTTCTTTTCATTAAAGTAAAACAAATTCTTTGTAGCTGTTCACTGAAGAGAAAATGCACAATCTAAAAGTGGAGAATTCAGTTTTATTCAAGAATATTCCTGAGGACTACCGTCTACTGTTGCCGAAGCTGAAGCTTCAATACTTTGGGCACCTGGTGCAAACAGCCAGTTCATTGGAAAAGACCCTAATGCTGGGAAATATTGAAAGCAGGAAGAGAGGAGGACGATAGAGGATGAGATGGTTGAACAGCATCACTGATGCAATGGACATGAACTTGAGCAAACTCCAGGAGATGGTGAGGGATAAGGAAGCCTGATGTGCTACAGTCCATTGGAAAGAGTCAGACTTGACTTGGCAGCTGAACCACAACAACAGTCCAGGAAGGCAGCCTATCTGATGGCTCTGAGAGACTGTTCCAGAGAGGTCAAGGAGAACAGGATATGAAGGAGTTTTTGCTAAAACAATATATATGTAGCCAAACATTGAAAGATTACTATTAATCACACACACAAAAAAACAGACATCTCGAGGATTTTAGTGCCTTTTTATATATGGGAAGATGCAAGAGTCTGGGCCCGTTGAAACCGTTCCTGTGATATGCATCTGAACTATCTAGGGCCAGTATCCTGTTTTTGTCCATTCTGAATCCCGTTGGGGTGCACAGTTGGGACAGCTGCAGCAGCTGATTGCTTGGTGGCAGGCAATATTCTCTGTTTATTGAAATGGCAGACCACTTTTTTTTTTGTCCAAGACGTAATATGGCAATGGTTCACTTATACTACTGATAATTTTCAAAAGTGAAAGATCTGATGGGAGTTCATAACAATAAAAGTGCCGCTGAGAAGTTATATTTGGTTGTTTCTGTGCCATGTAAAACAAAGCCACGCCCCGAAAAAAGTTTTAAAGTTAATCTGAGATGTTTATGCCTGTTTTTAAAGAAGACTGTGAACACTATATCTGATTTCTAAAAATCAATGAACATAATTTTTATAGAGAGAAAATTCCTGCGATATAACACAAAATAATCCTGAAACATAATGTACCATAAATATACCAAGAATATCAAGCAGAGAGTCAGGAGCTGTGGGGCAGGTCCTGACCATCTGCATATTAACTATGAGATGTGAAGGCACAGCTGCAAACTCCTGGCCTCCAAAACGCTGGATTCAAGTTAAAGCAGTAAGGTTGTGACCAAGTAAATATTTAAAACACTGACTGAGTCTACCAACTTTTAAGCTCTATGCCCCTGTTCCCTCATGGCACTGGGCAGACACTTTAGGACTCTGATGAAGAAAAACCTGACAGGCACCCAGGACCCTGACAGATCTCTAGAAAGTTCCTCAAACACACGATATGAACAACATTTTACCAACAAATATAAAATGGGATTGGCTGAACATTTCTTCGAACTCAGCAATTCTCATGAAACTCATGGATAATAATAATTCAAATAAACCTAATTATTTCTAACACTTCTATTATAAGAACAAATCTGTGATTTTTCTAAGACACAAAGATAATTTTAGGTGAAAAGAGTATCCTGGAAGTTTTATCTCATTTTTACCCCTAGGATTCAGTTTGAAAAGGAAAATTATCAAAGGCTATCAGGAGATTTGAACACTAAGATAGGATCATGGATGCCTGGGAAACAATAGTATTTGTCTACTCAGGTGAAAGTGACAATAAGCATTTAAAAATAAACACAGAAGTTAATGTCATTGTAAAGAACTTTAGCTCTCCCATAAGGGAGGTTGCTTTGTTTATTTGTTTTTAATAGTGAAACGTAATAAAGTCAACATGAAGCAAAGAAAACTATTCTGGTCTGGACGGAGTAGCCTGGTGGGCTGCAGTCCATGGGGTCGCTAACAGTCGGACAGACTGAGCGACTTCACTTTCACTTTTCTCTTTCATGCATTGGAGAAGAAAATGGCAACCCACTCCAGTATTCTTGCCTGGAGAATCCCAGGGATGGGGAAGCCTGGTGGGCTGCCGTCTGTGGGGTCACACAGAGTCGGACACGACTGAAGTGACGCAGCAGCAGCAGCAGCAGTACTCCTGGAAAATCCCATGGACGGCGGAGCCTGGTGGGCTGCCGTCCATGAGGTCGCTGAGACTTGGACACAACTCAGTAAATTCACTTCCAGTCTTCACTTTCATGCATTGGAGAAGGAAATGGCAGCCCACTCCAGTGTTCTTGCCTGGAGAGTCCCAGGGACGGCGGAGCCTGGTGGGCTGCCGTCTATGGGGTCGCACAGAGTCAGACACAGCTGAAGTGACTTAGCAGCAGCAGCAGCAGACATTTTATGTAGATGGAAGCATGCGTCATGTAACCTTTTATGTCTGGCTTCTTTCACTGAACATAATGTTTTTGAGGTTTGATCACATTGTAGTGTGTATCAGTGCTTCACTCCTTTTTATGGCTGAATAATATTCCCTGTGTAGACAGACTACACTCTGTTTATCCATTCATTAGTAATAGACATTTTTTTTTCTGTCTTTTGGTTATTATGAATAATACTGCTATGAAAATTCTTGTACAAGTTTTTGTTTAGACTTGTTCTCAGTTCTTTAGATACATACCCAGAAATGGAATTGCTGCAGTGACATGGTAATTCAATGTTTAACTCATTGAGAAGCCACCAAACTGTTTTTGACTGTAGCTGCATCTTGCTTTCCCACCAGTAACATATGAGGTTCTGATTTTCCACATCCTCAACAACACTTACTTCCTGTCTTTTTGTTTTTGTGGGTTTTTTTGGCTGTACCTGTAGCAAATGGAACTTCCCTGACCAAGGATTGATCCCGTGCCCTCCACAGTGGAAGCACAGATTCTTAACCACTGGACCACCAGAGAAGGTCCTCTGTCTTTTTTATTTTAGCCATCATAGTAAGTGCAAAGTAGTATCTCATTGTGATTTTGATTTTGCGTGTCTTTAATGACTAATGATGCTGAGCATCCTTTCACTGGCTTGTTAGCCATTTCTATAACTTCAGAATTAATAGCCTTTAAACTTAGGTATTATAAACTAAGGAAAGTATATTCATTTCCAAATATTGTTCTTCATATGTCTTTATCACCTGGAAAAAAACATACTTTAAGCCTTATCTCAGAAGGACCATGGTGGCAAAACTAATTTCACAACTACTGAGATGTTAATAACACGCAACATGTCCATCGTCGTTATCTTTAAATGAATGGGGAAATAAGCTTTTGAAAAATTTCTCTGCTTCAGTTTCCAACATTGTAAATAGCAATAGTTATTAACCAAAAACAGTAAAACAACCAGTAATTTTACCCGCCAAAAGAATTTATTTAGGAGCAGCAAAGAATTGCAATTTGGGACAATGAACCACGTGCAAGTATGTTGAGCAAAGGAGGGGAACCTCTTTTATAGAGAAGAGGAAGTTGGGAGGAGCTGTTAAAAACAGAGTCCATTGGAACAAATTGGAACTTCAAAGCACAGTGGCTTTTATTGGCTGGGCCATTGCCAGGCAAGGATAAAATCTTCCTCCAGCTGCCAGCAGTGTTACTTCCTTCCAGAGATGCAAGGTGGTCTCTTCTGTGAGAACTCCCCTTCTGGCCTCCCAACTCCATTTTAGTGAGGATCCCATGATTAATTTTCACATAAATCATACACAAACACACCAAAAAAAAAAAAAGTCGGGGTCCTCAATAACCTTGTATTTAACCAAATTAATTCGTTATTCTGAAAAACTTACTTCAATGGTAATTTCTCTCTTGTAGTATGTCAGCTTAAAGATACATTTCTAAGGTTTTCAGGTAACATAACCCAAACCGAGTTAACAAGTGAATGTTCGTTTGATGCCTAGGTCATATCTGATTAAGGCAGACTGCTGAAGCATTGATTACAAGAATAGTCCTCGAGCATGCACATGTAAACTTTCGCTTCTTATTTTTCCATGCTGCAGAGAGGGTATGTCTTTGGGTCTGTTAATGGATGTGCTCATGTCTGCCACTCTGAGAAGCTGTGTCAGGGTACGTGCCTTTGTGGAATGTTTCTGTCTGTTCTGGAGTCTGCTGAAATGCTGGTGTGTGTGTTGCACAGTTCACACGTGTCCAATCACCACTCCCACCCAAAGTCTCTTAAAAGAGAAGTGACTTTGGTTTTAAAGATGCACATGCTGTTCTTCTTGAGTATTTGTTTTCAGCATGGGAGGAACCCAAGTGACAGGCACACAGTGGATAAACTCCCTTTCCCTCGTTTCGTTTATAGGGAAGCCGCCTCATCACCCCTTCCGCACCCCTGAGGTGCAAGACTCAGGTGAGGCTCCTGATGTATGCTTGGAACAATGGCAACCCTGCCTCACAACTCAGGTAACAGTCCTTTATCTAAGAAACTTTGTTTTAATAAACTTTTTACTGATTGCTCAAATACTGCATTTTCATAACAGAAACTTTAGAATATGGTGAACACAATTTTAAAAGCTTCCAGTTTTCAGCATTTCAGCATAGTTAGCAGTAACTTACCAGTGTATTCAGTTCAGTTCAGTCACTCAGTCGTGTCCGACTCTTTGCGACCCCATGGACTGCAGTATGCCAGGCCTCCCTGTCCATCACCAACTCCCAGAGTTTACTCAAACTCATGTCCATCGAGTTGGTGGTGCCATCCAACCATCTCATTCTCTGTCCCCTTCTCCTCCCGCCTTCAATCTTTCCCAGCATCAGAGTCTTTTCAAATGAGTCAGTTCTTTGCATCAGGGGGCCAAAGTATTGGAGTTTCAGCTTCAGCATCAGTCCTTCCAATGAATATTCAGGGCTGATTTCATTTAGGATGGACTGATTGGATCTCCTTGCAGTCCAAGGGACTCTCAAGAGTCTTCTCCAGCACCACAGTTCAAAACATCAATTCTTTGGCGCTCAGCTTTCTTTAGCTTTCACATCCATACATGACTACTGGAAAAGCCCTAGCTTTGACTAGACAGACCTTTGTTGGCAAAGTAATGTCTCTGCTTTTTAATATGCTGTCTAGGTTGGTCATAACTTTTCTTGCAAGGAGCAAACATGTTTTAATTTCATGGCTGCAGTCACCATCTGCAGTGATTTGGAGCCCCCAAAAATGAAGTCTGTCACTGTTTCCACTGTTTCCCCATCTATTTGCCATGAAGTAATGGGGACCAGATGCCATGATCTTAGTTTTTCAAAGTTATAAAGTATATCGTATATGTATTTTATTATATAGCTTTACCTACCTAGGTATTGTTTTCTGAATCTTTACCAATATAAGAGGTTTAAAATGCATCTTCTAAACATTTCTTATATCCTGAGCGTGTTCAAATTTTTAATCTGTTCATCAGCCATTTGTATTTCTTCTTTTGTAGGTTATTTATGCATGTTTTATGCTGATTTTTTACTTGGGTGTTTGTACTTTTCTTTATATATACTAATCCTTATCTGTTGGATGACTTGTACACTGTGTAGTTTGTCTTTTCAGTTTATTTAAAATAAATAGTGAGTCAAGTAACAGATAGATGGCCTGTTACACCATGAGATGACATGTGGCTCTTAGCGACAAGCTCCATCCTGGGTAAGAGGTGCAGGTGGGTGAGGGTGGGAGGAGGGGCTGGTAAGGAGGAGTGAGGCTGGGATGGTGGCTGGATCATAATGGGTGGGAGATGGGAGGGCGCCGTGCAAGTCAGGATTCCCTAAAGAGTTTGAGGCCTAGGCAGAAGCTGGGAGTGGAGATTTGATGGACTGACTTAGATATGAGATGATCCTTTACCATTCCCATGCCTACATTCAGTCTCAGCTTGCACATCTAGATGTGGAGTTTGAGGAAGAAGTCTTCAGCAAAGGGAAGTCTTCAGCAAAGTGCATGGGTTCTGAGTCACCAGCACAAGGTCAGCCAGGAATGGGTCGGGGGTACAGAGAAGCCTAGGGAGGCAGTGTGCCAGACCTGGAGACACTGGCCTAAGAAACAGAAGGGCCGGCTCTGAGAGGGGCCCAGGAAGCACAGTGTTTTCCACCAGCAGACTCCTCCACTGACAAAAAGCCTGTGGAGGATGTATTTGGGAAGAAGGAAAGAGCACAGAAAGAAGAAATGCAGGATCACTGAGGCCTAGGCACCCTGGGCTGGGCCTCACCTGGGCGGGTCTGCTGGAACTTGATAGGCTTTGTTCCAGACTCCTCTCATGTGCGTGCGTATGCACACATACACTCAGAGTCCTTCCCTCTTCGCCATTCGTGGAAAGTGGTATTAAAGCATGGAAGTAGCTGCCTGTCTGAGCTGCTTGTACCTTTCAAGTCATCTGCATTAATCATTTAAGTCTCTAAATGTGTGTTATTAGAGGAAATCTCTCCCAAATCATCAAATAAATGTGCCTGCTACCCTCTGTGGTGAAACACATATACTCTTATCTAGACCTCCATTTCTTTCTAGTAAAGTAGTTTACTAAACTTTATCAATCTCTTTCAAACTACAAAGCTATTCATTACATCCAGTGAAATAACTCATCTTAAAATTTGAGAAAGAAAAACTCTTTGAGATCCTCTTTTTTTTGGTTCCTCTTTACTTCCACTAGTAAATGGTGCTGTGTAGGAAGAAACAGGAAGAACATACAGAAAATAATGCCTATAGTTCAAGAAGAAAAAGACAGATTACCAGTAGAAAAATAAGCGAAGGATAACAATCAGGAGGGGCTTCCCAGGCAGCTCAGTGGTAAAGAATCCACCTGCAAATGCAGGAGACACAGGAGACACTGATTCGATCCCTGGATCGGGAAGATCCCCTGAAGGAGGAAATGGCAACCCACTCCAGTATTCTTGCCTAGAGAATCCCACGGACAGAGGGATTCTCATAGGGTCGGGTCACAAAGAGTCGGACATGACTAAGCAACTGAGCACGCACACACGCAACATTCAGAAGCCACTGAAGAAGAAACTTGTTGAGTCAGTCAACAAACATGAGAAAGTTGCTCACTATCACTGCCACCCAGACTCTGAAAGTTAAAACCGAAAGATTCGCATGCATTACTCAGCTCACAATCCAAACGTAAGCTTGAGCAGAAGCGGCCCCCACAGGTGGCGCTCTGCACCAGGCCCTCTGCACAGTCCGGGGCTTTCGGTTCTCCTCAGCTCCCCCTCCCAACTGCTTTTCCATAGGCCTCCCCTCAGAGGGCAGATGTGAGTGTTCAGGCCGCAGGGGGCCAGAGTGGCCTCAGCTGTGCGTTGAAGATGTGCCACAAAGGAGAGCTGCAGGGCCCCTCACCCTGTGCCCGGCGGCGGGGCACCACAGGAAGGTTATGTGACTGTCAGGTACTTGGAAAGGGACTTGGATCACCGTCTCAAGGCCTGTTAAGTTCGTACTGGCTGGTGGAAGCACAAGCATGTTCTCCATTTTTGGCTCAACACAGAGCCGACTCTCTAATAACAGAAATGTGGGAAAGGTGTTTCTTCCTAATCCTGAGGGAAAACCCAGTAACACAGCCCATCAAAGCCCCACAAACACTGATAACTCAGTAACACACCCTATCAAAGCCCTACAAACACTGAGAACTCAGTAACACAGCCCGTCAAAGCCCCACAAACACTGAGTTTCTTGCACTTAAATTTCCACAACAGGACCCTAGGAAAGCCAAGAAAGAATGTTTCCCCGAAAGCTCAGGAAAGAGCCAGGCCCGCCTGGCACAGACAGTCTGCAGAAAGGATGCTCGGCCAGGCTGCACGGCAGGTCCAGGACTGGTACGCAGGACCCACCAGGGCCAGCTCTTCATGCGGCCCACATCCCTGCTCGGGAAGCACCCAGAACTGGAGCACTCAGTGTCGCAAAGAGTGACCACTGCCTGACTGTCTTCACTGCAGGACCTTGGCCCTGATTTCCAGGCCCGCCTCCCTCAAGATCCTTTTTCTTTGGCGGGGAGGTTGGCCGCACTACATGGCTCGTGGGGGCTTAGTTCCCTGACCAGGGATTGAACCCAGGCCCTTGGCAGTGAAAGTCAGGAGTCCTAACCACTGGACCGCCAGGGAATTCCCCATGTTCCATGTTTGAATGTCCAGAGCTTCTCGGGCCAGGTTCACTGTCTTATCACCCTGGGAGGGCAGGGAGAGAGGGTGGCTTTCAAGGATAATTCTCTGTACTCTCTTTCACAGAGACAGCACAGGAGCTCCACAGTGACTTGCAGATCAGCTCTTCAGAAAGAAAATCGGTCCCCAAAGCCATGCCTGGCTCAAGAATTCCAGGAGGAAACTGGCCACCACACCCGAACGTCCTCGTCACTTGCCAGCAGTTCCCTCCAGGACACATGGAAGTTGTTGGACCTGGGATCCAGCCCTTCTGGCCTCACTTCCCAGGATGACTCACCTCCAGGTAGGCTGCTACTCTCTCAGTCCAGATACTGGCCATGAGAACAGCAGTCCTGTCCTCTCTTACCTGGTGCCTGAACATCCCCCAGGGAAGGAGTGTGTCTCAGGCCCAAGTCCAGCTGACCACATTACCACATCTACTGAGTGGAGACCATGGGTCACAAGGACCTTCAGCCCGCAAGGGGTGAGTGCATTGTGGTCAGTCTGTGACTCTAGCAGGGGCAAGCGTTCTGTGTTCTGCTCAGCCTCAGGAGGCCGGGGCAGCCCATGAGGAGTGTGTCTTTGGCCCCCTGGAAAACTTGATCCCGCTAATGTCACTGTGAGGTAGTCAGGAAAATTCATCTGAGGGGCCACCACCTTTGGGGGAACTGCATGAGACTGAGGTGTAGCTAGCATGGTGGATAAAGAGGTGGATGAAGGTGGATGAAGACCAGGGTGAGGGGAGTGAGCTTGAAGCCCCTTGCAGATTAGTATGCAGCTAGCATCCTCATTCTCAGCCTTAATGCCTGACTGCCTCCCACTGTGCCCAGTGTGCCAATGGGCATTTTAGGTTATTCCCGATCTTTTGCCATTGCAAATAATGTTACAGTGAATTATCTTGTACATGCTATAATGCATGAATTAAAGTATAACTGTAAATTCCCAGAGAGGGGATTGTTCTGTCCAAAGGTATGTACATCTCTGGCTTCCCTGGTGGCTCAGCAGTAAAGAATCCGCCTGCCAATGCAGGAGACACAGGTTTGATCCCTGGGTTGGGAAGATCCCCTGGAGAAGGGGTCCAGGGGATCCAGTATTCTTGCCTGGGAAATCCCACGGACAGAGGAGCCTGGCAGGCNAAAGAATCCGCCTGCCAATGCAGGAGACACAGGTTTGATCCCTGGGTTGGGAAGATCCCCTGGAGAAGGGGTCCAGGGGATCCAGTATTCTTGCCTGGGAAATCCCACGGACAGAGGAGCCTGGCAGGCTGCAGCACATGGGGTCACAAGAGTCAGACATGACTTAGCAGCTAAACCACCACCACCACCACCTGTGCCTGTCTAGTTTGGGAAGATATCGTTAGTTGGGCTCCATCAGACAGTAGCAGTTCACACGCACCCAGCAAAGGCTGAGAGGGTGTTTTTCTCCCGACCCTTTCCAGCAGTGTCATCGAACTGTAATCTTTGCCAGTCTGATAGGTATCGTTTTACTTTGTATTTTACCTGTTAGGAGGTTGTGCATCTTTTCACATGTTTGAATTATGTCTTTTCCTTTTCTTCAGCTCTCTGCTCATTGGTTTATTGGGTTTATAATCTTTTTCTTATTGATTTGTATGAGCTCATTATATTTAATGGAAGTTAGACCTTTTCTGAGACATAAATTGCAAATATTTTCCTACAGTTTTTCATTTGTTCTTTTACTTTGCCTATGATGGCTTCTTGTCTAACTTATGTTCTTGTTCTTAATCCTTTCTGGGGGTTTTGCTGTACCGAGGTCTTTTCCGTTCCAAGATGAAAGATGATTCTGCCATGATTTCTTCTAACACAGTTATGGTTTCCTTTTTTCATATCTAAATCCATGATCCATTTGGAATTTTATCACACTTGTAGGTTATGAAATAGGAACCAAACTTTATTTTTTAACCCCAGGTGGCAATTCAGATATCCTCCCTGACCCCTACCAGTTACTGAGTAACTCACGTTTCCCCACTTGTTTGAAATTCTGCTTTCACTGTGATATTAAATGCTTTGTGTGTACTTGAGTCACGGGGCTCTTGTTCTTCCCCGTGGTTCACTGGTCTCAGTCCGTCCACATGCAGCGCTGTTTGAATGTTACCACTTCCTGGTCCCTCGTACTGTCTGCTGACTTTGACTCTCCAATTATGCTTCTTAGAGTTTTCCTGGTAATTCTCACTTATTTATTTTTTAGTTTTCCCGTACAGCCTTTAGTCCCAGCCCCAAAACTCTGTGTGACTCTTCTCAGGATTTGTTAATCTTGGGTCCTGCGTCCGGAAGGAGCCAAGTCCTCCTATTAGTCTGAGTTCTGCTCCCTGGGGCAGCAGTCACCCCTGTGATGCCTTCAAGTAGTCTCCTCCGATGCAGACTGGTCTGTTCTCCTCACATCTCCTGCCCAAGCGCATGAATCTGAGAAGCTGCTGCTTCAGTATATATATTTTTAGAGCCATACTGTCTTATATAGAGAGAGAACTTTATGTATTTATTTTGGCCATGCTGGGCCTTCGCTGCTGCATAGNATTTTCTATTGATATCAATGAAAGCATTAGCTGTTGGGCAGGAGGTGATTGTCTTTTAAACAAAAGTGAATTTGACTAAGTCCTTTATAATTTATCCATGTTTGCTTTCCAGCTCTCTCCTAGTAGCCTCTTAGATGTATTTTTCTTCTTCCAAGGTAATTATAAAAGAGAATTTTTATATAGGAAACTTTGAGGCCTCTGTGTGACAGAGTATTTTTGTTTGTCTCACATTTACATCTTTTAGTTGAGTATAAAACCCCAGACTTCCATTTCTCATAATGTAGCAGGCTGGATTAACACTGTCACTGAGAACAATTAAAACTGCAGAATAAAAACTAAAGACACGCTTATGAGGCATCAGTAAATAGCAAGAAGGTAAAGAAGTCTCAAGCAAAGGCTGAGAGGAGCAACCTGAGACTGCCTTTGACCAGGGACTTCAGCCTGGGTGGGCTTGAAATCTGGTGTTGTCACCTCTCTGGCTTCAGAAAACAGGTGATGAAACCCAGGCCCACCCAGGGCAGGAATGTGATGGCGCAATCCCCCCACCTCCCAAAGCTGAAACTCCAAGGACCATATTCTCTGTGTGCAAGTGGACAGGTAGACCCCCACTGCCATCAGGGGCCAGGGACGTGAGGACTGAGGACGTGATCTGGCACTGAGTGACAAAGGGAAGATTGTTACATATGTTAATAATTTGCCACCAAGAGTCAGTCCTCATGGTTTCTTCCCAGTTAACCCTTGGGTGCCTAGAACTTTCATTTCAAGTGATTGTGAGCTGATGGCATCCCCAAGAACTAGCAACAGCAAGTGGCAGCTCACTTCAGGGGGAATCACCTTTATCCCAGGCCATAGAAAATTTGCTCAGAGCAGATTCCTATGAAAAATAAGATCCCAAACACAGGATGCAAGGCACCAGGCATGAGACCAGCAGAAGCAGACCTGGGTTGTCAGGGTATAAGTAACTGTGTTTCATAATGAAGTAAAACACCAGCAAGAAAATACATTCAAGAAGCAAGGAAATATAAAGAAAGACCAAGCAGACTTAAAAAAAGAACCAAATAGAGGTCTAATAAATGAAAAATGGTAATTACTGAAATTAAAAATTCAGTGGATGAGCTTAACAGCAGGGTATGTACTACAGGATTCATGAAATGATGTTATATATGAATAAATTAGCCAGAGACACACGGATTTAAAAAAAAGAAATAGAAAAGACAGAAAAACAGGTCAGGAGCCTGGCAACTAGAGTAAGAACGTCTGACTCATGTTGGTCAGAGCTTTGGCGGGAGAGAGAAGATGGGCAGGGGCCACATTTGAAGGGATGGGGCTGAAGCAGTATGGCAAGATACTAATTTCAACCCCAGGAAGTCTATCAAATCCCAATTCAAATAATTAAAGGAAACCCACACCTGGATCGGTCCTAACAAAGCACCAGAGGTGATGAGATTGTTTTGAAATCCGGCAGAGGGAGTAGACAAGTTACCCTCAAAGAGATGTGCCTGAGGGATACTGGACTCCTCACCAGCCACAGTGGGGGCCTGAGACAGGGAGACTGCATCTGTCTGAGCTGAGGGAGGACAGCTGTCACCCTAGAATCCCACTAAAGAGGGAAAAACAAAGACTCTTCAGACAGTAAAAAGTGAGCAACTTTGCCCACACATCCCTCACTAAAAAAAAAAAAAAATTCCAGAGAAGGCATCAGGAAACTTTTTCGTGAAGGAGGGCCGAATGGTGAATATTTTTGACTTTGTGACCCAGTGGTCCATCTCTTGCAGTCTCCACCTGCAGCTCAAAAGCAGTTGCAGACAATATGTACATGATGGGCATGGCTGTGTACCAATAAAACTTCACTGACAAACACAAGTGATAGTAATGCTGTTTCTCAAGCTGAGTACACAGGTTTTTGTTTAGCTCTTTATTTTTAAAAAATTATTTAAACAATACATGTATATTATATGTGCTTGATGTAGTTTGGGTATCTTTTATAAAGAAAGGTTTTAAAAGGGAGGGGGTGGTCAACTGGGCAGAGATGTCAGGGAAGGTCAGCGCAGAAAAGTGTTCCATGTCACGGTGGCGATCTTAGTGGAGTGGTGGAATGGTCATCCATCCTGTTCCTAGCTGAAGAGGCTGGGGAAGAACAGGTGGACTACTTACTGAAGAGGTCTTGCTCTGAAAAGCAGCAGTTAAAAAAGCAACAATGGGGCTTCCCTGGTGGCTCAGTGGTAAAGAATCCGCCTGCCAGTGCAGCAGACAAGGGTTCAATCCCTGATCTGGGAAGATCCCACATACCACAAAGCAACTAAGCCCGTGCACCGCCACTATCAAGCCTGTGCAGCCAGGAGCTGCAGCTACTGAGCCACATGCCGCAGCTGCTGAAGTCCTCTCAGCCTAGAGCCCGGGCTCCACTCTACAACAAAGAGTAGCCACCGCTCTCTGCAACTGGAGAAAAGCCCTCGCAGCAGTGAAAACCCAGCTCAGCTAAAAGTAAATAAGTAAATAGAGCTTTAAAAAAGCAACATTGGAGGAAACTGTGAAGGTGTGGCCTGCCTATATGCAGGTGGGGAAGATGGGAGAGACAGGCCGATGCTTGTGGCTGGGGAGGAGGGCAAACTCAGGAGAGGAGCGAGGTGTGCTGAGGGGCTCGGACAGGCCAGAGGCAGGAAGGCGACGGACACCCAGACTGGGAACTTTACTGACCACACCTGACAAGCAAGTCGCCACAGCCTCACAGATGCCTGCAGAAGACAAGGAGGACTCGTCACTCGCAGCACAGCAGACAGCCAAAGGGTCTCCTCAACCCCTGTCCCACGGGCCAGGTCAGGAGTCTCAGCTGAGTGGCCCCAAATCGACAGAACCCAAATCTTTCCTAGTGGGCTACAGGCACATCTGCCCTTTGCCCCCAGGGGAGTGGTACTCTCATCTTCTGAAGCTGTCAGCCATGCAGACACCCAGTGAGAGAGTCCAGAGCAGAAGCCTGCAGGGGCTGGAGGAGAACCATCCCGACAGCAGGTCTGGTGGTGGGAAGAACAGGTCCCCACGGATTCCTTTTATTTCCTCCTTTCAGATCAGTTTAGTTCAGTTCAGTAGCTCAGTCGTGTCCGACTCTTTGCGACCCCATGGACTGCAGCACACCAGGCCTCCCTGTCCATCACCAGCTCCCAGAGTCTGCCCAAACTCATATCCATTGAGTCGGTGATGCCATCCAACCATCTCATCCTCTGTCATCCCCTTCTCCTCCTGCCTTCAATCTTTCCCAGCATCAGGGTCTTTTCAAATGAGTCAGCTCTTCGCATCAGGTGGCCAAAGTACTGGAGTTTCAGCTTCAACATCAGTCCTTCCAATGAACACCCAGGACTGATATCCTTTAGGATGGACTGGTTGGATCCCCTTGCAGTCCAAGAGACTCTCAAGAGTCTTCTCCAACACCACAGTTCAAAAACATCAATTCTTTGGTGCTCAGCCTTCTTCACAGTCCAACTCTCACATCCATACATGACCACTGGAAAAACCATAGCCTTGACTAGACGGACCTTTGTTGGCAAAGTAATGTCTCTGCTTTTTAATATGCTGTCTAGGTTGGTCATAACTTTCCTTCCAAGAAGTAAGCATCTTTTAATTGCATGGCTGCAGTCACCATCTGCAGTGATTTTGGAGCCCAAAAAAATNGCCTTGACTAGACGGACCTTTGTTGGCAAAGTAATGTCTCTGCTTTTTAATATGCTGTCTAGGTTGGTCATAACTTTCCTTCCAAGAAGTAAGCATCTTTTAATTGCATGGCTGCAGTCACCATCTGCAGTGATTTTGGAGCCCAAAAAAATGAAGTCAGCCACTGTTTCCACTGTTTCCCCATCTATTTCCCATGAAGTGATGGGACCAGATGCCATGATCTTAGTTTTCTGAATGTTGACCTTTAAGCCAACTTTTTCACTCTCCTCTGTTACTTTCTTCAAGAGGCTCTTTAGTTCTTCTTCACTTTCTGCCATAAGGATGGTGTCATCTGCATATCTGAGGTTATTGATATTTCTCCTGGAAATCTTGATTTCAGCTTGTGCTTCCTCCAGCCCAGCGTTTCTCATGATGTACTCTGTATAGAAGTTAAATAAGCAGGGTGACAGTATACAACCTTGACACTCCTTTCCCGATTTGGAACCAGTCTCTTATTCCATGTCCAATTCTAACTGTTGCTTCCTGACCTACATACAGATTTCTCAAGAAGCAGGTCCTCCTTTCAAGTACAGGGCAAAGCCACAGACTCTGAGAGGAGGAGGAGGAGGAGGTAGAAAGATAAGTGCAAAACGATCATCTGACAGGGCCTTCCCTGGTGGCCCAGTGCCTAAGACTCTGAGCTCCTAATGCCAGGGGCCCAAGTTCCATCCCTGATCAGGGAGCTAGATCCCACATGCTGCAACTGAGAGTTCACATACCACAACTGAAGATCCCCCATGCTACAACTAAGACCCAGCACAGCCAAATAAATAAAATAATAAATATTAGAAAAAAAAGAAGAAGAGTCCCATCTGACAAGTGAAGCAGGGACAAGCAAGGGTGGCGCCATCAGCCCAGCAGGGCTTCATGGACAGCAGGGCCTGGATCAGGGCAAGAACAGCTCACTTGTGGCTGGAGGTGAAAGTGATGCCCGTGATGGGGTGAGAGGAGCATCACTGCCAGCGCCACCCCAGAGCAGTGGAATGGCCTGGTAGGGAGGCAGGGGTTGTGTGTATTAGTGTAAATGCTTTTGGCTTACAAGTTACAGCACAACCTGATGAAAGAGGCATTAGGCATCTTCGAAACCGTTATCTTCATCGTGGCACCCCTAGATAATCACACATGGTCACTGAATGTGGAGGAGGAGCCAAGGCAGCCAGCATCTGCGTAGCCTTTCTGACCTGCAATGTGCATGTACAGCAGCGGGATGTCAAGGCCAAAGTAAATGGCTCCTCTTTTTCAAAAGCTGGCTTCTCTGAGGCTCTTTTCTCCTAATGGTTTCAGGATGGCTGTAGCAGCTCCAAGCATCACATCAGAAGACCTGTTTCTCTCTTCCTGCCTTTCTTTCTTTTAGTTGGAAAGGGATACATTTCCGTAGAGCTCCTGGACTCGCTCTTCCATCTCACTGGCTGCTGGGGTCATGTGGCCTCTCTTCACCAGTCACTGGGAGACTGTCTTAGACCCTGAGAACTTGCAGTGTGGATCTAAACAGCGCTGGGATTCCTTGGCCAGAAAGCTGAGAAAGGGCTGTAAGTGGGCTGCAGCTGAGTGTGCAGGGGAAGGTGGTGAGACACCAGCCTGTAGCAGTTGAAGCTGCTACTTCTTTTTCTTCGCAGTAAAAAGCTAGGAATGATTGCTGCCTAGGCTTTTGGTTCACCCTGTGAAAGATTTGGTTTGGTTTGGAAGAAAGATTGAAATTAATGCAGTTTAGCTGTTTTAAGCTCCCACAAAGCTTCTTTATGCTCTCCTTGTATTCTTGAATGTTTGAGCATGCATAACTTAACTACCTGTGATATGTCTACTTTGTAAAGAGTACTTTTTAAAACCTTATTGGTGACTCAGATGATAACCACAACTTTGGTTAAGATGTAAACATGTTAGCATTTATGATAAAGGATGGTGTGGGTATGGGTCCTCAGTCAAGCAGTCTGGAAGCTCCATTCTGGAAAGTGAAATGTGTTGCCCTCTGCTTTTTTTTTTTTTTTTTTAACATTTTCAGCACATTGTGAATAGCAGACTGTGAGGCCTAGCAGTCAAGAACAGAGTTAAAAGTGATAATGAAATAGTTTGCCAAGTTGTGGCATCTGCATTAATAACATGAAGAACTAGATGGTATTTCTCAGGACGGAGGGAGGTTTTCCTGCTGAAAAGCCACATTCCTCTTGGTTTTGAAGTGAGACCAGAGCTAACCCTCCCACCTCTGCCCTTCCCCTACCTGCCCCACCGGTCCGTGAGATGTGTATAAGAGACAGGGGTCTCCCTACTCCCTCTTCCCCAGGCATTTTATTGCTCCCAAACTTGAAAACCCACTTCTTTAGCTTCAAGAGAAATTATGTCCCTGTTTCACTGAATTACACTAACTGTTTACTTCAATTAGGAGAAAACAGCTGTCTTTATAATATTTAATACTCCATCCAGGAAGAGTCTGTCTTTCAAATCTGATACTTCTTAGACAATGCATGGTGGTTTCTCTAATCACACACACTTCCTGAGCCTCTGGATCCTTGTGCTGTGGACACAAGGCCTTGCTGGACTCCCATTCTTTGCAGTTATCTCTCTGCACATCCTGACTGAGCACCTATTGTGTACCTACCTGTCTGTGCTGGCCAGGGGACAAGGATCAAGGAAGCTGCCCCCACCTCCACATTTTTCCAGCAGAGAAGGGGACAGAATCAAGCTAAATGAGAACAACAGCAAGTGATCTGGAGACTAGCATTAAGTGGGAAGAAGACAAGAGACAAGCAGGGGGTGAATTTTGGAGCAGGTGATGAGGGAGGGCTTCGGAGAAGAGGCGGTTGCTAGGGAGAGGAAGGTGGAGCGTGCCCACCCACGTGCACAAGGGGCTGCTTGCCTGTCTGTACAGGGTGGGGTGTGTGGGGGGGTGTCCTCAGGTGCAGCAGGGAGCTGGGCTGCTTGTGTCTGGGGAGGAGGGGAGATGGGGTCAGAGTCCTGGAGTCACAGTGGCAGGAAATGGTGGGGGGCAGGAGGGAGAGAGTGAAGCGGGGAAAGAAGGGGTGGGGAAGGTGAGAGGAGGCTAGGCATGGAGAGACCACACTCATCGGATCAAAGACCCAGGAGGATGGAGGAGGGGTTATAGCTGTCTCTTATACACATCTAGATGTGTATAAGAGACAGCTGTACCACTGGGCATGGCTGGATCTGGCTACCAGGGTTTTCTGTAGCTTACAGACTGAGCTGCAATTTGGCCTGTATATTTTAACTACTTGCCAATTTAAAAAAACTGAAACATTTCATATAAAAAAATGGGGCTTTCCAGGTGGCTCAATGGTAAAGAATCTGCCTGCCAATGCAGGAAACACAAATGTGATTCCTGGGTCGGGAAGATCCCCTGCAGGAGGAAATGGCAACCGACTCCAATATTCTTGCTTGGAAAATTCCATGGACAGAGGAGCCTGGGGAGGTATAGTTCAGGGAGTCACAAAAGAGTCAGATACGACTAAGCGGCTGAGCACCAGATAAAAAAACGAGACTTCTAACACCTCTTAAAAAATGGGACGATCTGGCTTATTGAACCCGCACTGCTGTGCAGGGATTGCCATGGGGTAGCATCATCAACTGCTTCTGCTGGACAGGCTGGCTGGTCAGGCCCCCACGACCTGCTGGCCAAGTACTGCCCAGCAGTCAACATGGTCCTGCCTCCCTTCACTCAGCCACCTGTTGCCTGGCACCCAGGGCACTATCATCTGGGACCTTTTTCAGTTCTGTGGGCTTACGAGCAGGAGTTGGACAGTTTGGATTCTGATCCTGATTCGTGAACTGGGGGCTGTGTGACCTTGAGTAAGCAGCATTAACATCTCTGGGCCTGAGTCTCGTCTTCTGAACGTCAAGCTTCAGCCTCCAGGAGCTGTTGAGAAAGGATCCGCGGTGGTGGGCAGAGTGATATCTGGGCTGATGACAGCACTGGGCCCTATGTGAGCAGACACGGAGCTGAGAACAGAACGTGGTTGGTTACTTGCTTCCTGGATCCTCAGAACAGCCTGACAACTAGGATTTAGGTGCCATCTCTACGGTGAGATCTGCACAGAAATGTTCTCATTACACAGGGTTTAAAAATAACTTTGGATTAGCAGCAGTTAACAGGCTCATGCATGCTTCATCTTAAAATCTTGTGCAACCGTTGTTAAAGGAAAAAAAAATAATTTCAGGAGAAACTAAAATGATTTTCAAAAGAACAAACATTTAAAGAGAAAAAAAAACCCAACCCTTTAGAAGCTTTGTCCCCTTTCGGTCATCCTCAGTGAGTGGGGAGGACCCAGGGGGAAGAGCCTCTACCCATGAGAACGTAGGGCTCACACCCAGACTGCTCAGGACGGTCTAAGACCCCAAGGAAGAAACTTGGGGAGTGCTGCAGAGGCGCTGGGCAGCTCAGAATGCTGAAATGGGAGAAAGGCGTGTCACGCCCCCAGGGCAGGGAAAGGTGGCTCCTCCCTTTCTAAAGGAATGTTTGCATTCCTTGGGAGCTTCTGCCCATTATCTGTGTGACCCCAGGGACAACCTTGGCCCCTCTGGACCATCTGCCTGAGGATAAGGTCAGGCGGCTCTGCTCTGGAATTCCAGGGGGTGGGGAGAGAGTTTGGACTTGAGAACACTGGCCTGGGTGGTGACTCACNCCTCCATCCTCCTGGGTCTTTGATCCGATGAGTGTGGTCTCTCCATGCCTAGCCTCCTCTCACCTTCCCCACCCCTTCTTTCCCCGCTTCACTCTCTCCCTCCTGCCCCCCACCATTTCCTGCCACTGTGACTCCAGGACTCTGACCCCATCTCCCCTCCTCCCCAGACACAAGCAGCCCAGCTCCCTGCTGCACCTGAGGACACCCCCCCACACACCCCACCCTGTACAGACAGGCAAGCAGCCCCTTGTGCACGTGGGTGGGCACGCTCCACCTTCCTCTCCCTAGCAACCGCCTCTTCTCCGAAGCCCTCCCTCATCACCTGCTCCAAAATTCACCCCCTGCTTGTCTCTTGTCTTCTTCCCACTTAATGCTAGTCTCCAGATCACTTGCTGTTGTTCTCATTTAGCTTGATTCTGTCCCCTTCTCTGCTGGAAAAATGTGGAGGTGGGGGCAGCTTCCTTGATCCTTGTCCCCTGGCCAGCACAGACAGGTAGGTACACAATAGGTGCTCAGTCAGGATGTGCAGAGAGATAACTGCAAAGAATGGGAGTCCAGCAAGGCCTTGTGTCCACAGCACAAGGATCCAGAGGCTCAGGAAGTGTGTGTGATTAGAGAAACCACCATGCATTGTCTAAGAAGTATCAGATTTGAAAGACAGACTCTTCCTGGATGGAGTATTAAATATTATAAAGACAGCTGTTTTCTCCTAATTGAAGTAAACAGTTAGTGTAATTCAGTGAAACAGGGACATAATTTCTCTTGAAGCTAAAGAAGTGGGTTTTCAAGTTTGGGAGCAATAAAATGCCTGGGGAAGAGGGAGTAGGGAGACCCAGTCTGATGATAGCAGGGGGGCAGGCACAGAGCAGAAGCCCTTCCTTCCAGAGTCTGCAAATCAGAGCCCCAGACACAGCGGGGTGGAGATGCAGCATGCTTCTGTCCTCACTGCCTGCATCCAGACCACGCACTAAAATGCAGCCCAGGCCCAGCTAAATGCCTTGAATCAAACCTAAAACTACACCGAATTAGAACTATTTACAAATGACTGTATCAGTTGTAAAGGTTATATCATCTTAGATGTAACTTAAAAATCATAAATTTCTAAGATATTTCTCTTTTAACCTCAAAAATAACCCAACTAGAAAGACATTTTTAAGCAACATGACAAAGGTCAGCCATGTATAAATAACTCATCCAAGTTGACCAGATGTATACACGGTGGCAAAAACACTCAGCCAAGGCAGTACCAGAAAATACGGGCATCTGACCTGCCAGCAAAGCAGCCCTTGGAGAGCTGACCCCGGGCCTGGAGGGGGAGGCCCAGCCGCCTGGCCTTCTTGGAGGGCATTTATTGGTGACTCTATCCCAGGGGTTGTTGGAGTCATTGGCCTCCCTAGTGTCTGTGCTGTGTGTGCAGGCAGGCAGCCCAGCTCAGCACGACACCGTGGCGTGTCCTCTGAAGCAGAGGGGCTCCAGGCCTCCTCCAGCATGAGTGACACTCCGTTTGGCTAAGAAATAAACCAAACAACGTAGAGGGTTTTCAGTGGAAATCAGTCCTCTCTGCCACCCCTCCCCTGCCCTCCTGGCCTTCTGTCTGGTTCCCTTGCTCTTCTCCAGCTCTGTACTCTGTGGCTACGGAAACTTATATTTAAATGTGTGTGTGTGTGTATCCTCTTGCTGCTGTTTAAGCTTCTCCATTTTGGTTGACACTGAGCTCACAGATCTTTTCGGTAAGGAGCTCAGTGGTCTGTGTGTGAGTACTTCCTTTTACCTGTCTGACGTTCACGGACACTTGGTCGCTTCTAGTTTTCAGTACTGCCGTGAGTCTGCTGGCGTGGGTGGTTGCTTATGGGAATGTGTAGTCAGGGGAGTGTCTAGGAGTGAAATCTCTGGGTCAAAGATGTAAGTGGTCTGAGCTCTGGGAGGTATTACCAAATCACCGGCAGAGAGTTGTTGCAATTCATGTTCTCGTGGCCACAGGGTGTAAATCACGTCTCCTCACACCTGTACTGGTAGATTTTTATCAAGCTTTATTTTGCCAGTCTGATAGGTTAAAAAAATAGTATTTCAGTATGGATTTTAGTTTGCAGTTTTAAAATTGTGGGTAAGATTGGGCATTTTACGTGTGGTTGGTGCCCTTTTTTAAGGTGACCATGAAAGGTGGCAACAGAAGAAAACGCATATTCATTGTGGTCTTGAAGTCAGAGCACCAAGGGTAGAAAAGTGCTGTAGAAGAGTCTGTGTCCCCTGCTCTGGGGAGGGCATTGGGTGCAGGATGGGGGGAGGAGCTGGACATGATTTTTACAAATAAATGCAGTCGGAATGTTTTTTGGTGTTTTTTTTTTAAGAGTCCAGCTAGAAGCAAATGTTTGTTGAGTGCCTGCCAGGTGCCCACCTGTGCTAAGGTAGCCACTCCCACCATAAACCCATGCCATCTAGTCAGTGGGTCCCCTTTCCAAAGGAAGACTCCAAGACCTCTGCAGTGAGTCACCACCCAGGCCAGTGTTCTCAAGTCCAAACTCTCTCCCCACCCGCTGGAATTCCAGAGCAGAGCCGCCTGACCTTATCCTCAGGCAGATGGTCCAGAGGGGCCAAGGTTGTCCCTGGGGTCACACAGATAATGGGCAGAAGCTCCCAAGGAATGCAAACATTCCTTTAGAAAGGGAGGAGCCACCTTTCCCTGCCCTGGGGGCGTGACACGCCTTTCTCCCATTTCAGCATTCTGAGCTGCCCAGCGCCTCTGCAGCACTCCCCAAGTTTCTTCCTTGGGGTCTTAGACCGTCCTGAGCAGTCTGGGTGTGAGCCCTACGTTCTCATGGGTAGAGGCTCTTCCCCCTGGGTCCTCCCCACTCACTGAGGATGACCGAAAGGGGACAAAGCTTCTAAAGGGTTGGGTTTTTTTTTCTCTTTAAATGTTTGTTCTTTTGAAAATCATTTTAGTTTCTCCTGAAATTATTTTTTTTTCCTTTAACAACGGTTGCACAAGATTTTAAGATGAAGCATGCATGAGCCTGTTAACTGCTGCTAATCCAAAGTTATTTTTAAACCCTGTGTAATGAGAACATTTCTGTGCAGATCTCACCGTAGAGATGGCACCTAAATCCTAGTTGTCAGGCTGTTCTGAGGATCCAGGAAGCAAGTAACCAACCACGTTCTGTTCTCAGCTCCGTGTCTGCTCACATAGGGCCCAGTGCTGTCATCAGCCCAGATATCACTCTGCCCACCACCGCGGATCCTTTCTCAACAGCTCCTGGAGGCTGAAGCTTGACGTTCAGATGACGAGACTCAGGCCCAGAGATGTTAATGCTGCTTACTCAAGGTCACACAGCCCCCAGTTCACGAATCAGGATCAGAATCCAAACTGTCCAACTCCTGCTCGTAAGCCCACAGAACTGAAAAAGGTCCCAGATGATAGTGCCCTGGGTGCCAGGCAACAGGTGGCTGAGTGAAGGGAGGCAGGACCATGTTGACTGCTGGGCAGTACTTGGCCAGCAGGTCGTGGGGGCCTGACCAGCCAGCCTGTCCAGCAGAAGCAGTTGATGATGCTACCCCATGGCAATCCCTGCACAGCAGTGCGGGTTCAATAAGCCAGATCGTCCCATTTTTTAAGAGGTGTTAGAAGTCTCGTTTTTTTATATGGTGCTCAGCCGCTTAGTCGTATCTGACTCTTTTGTGACTCCCTGAACTATACCTCCCCAGGCTCCTCTGTCCATGGAATTTTCCAAGCAAGAATATTGGAGTCGGTTGCCATTTCCTCCTGCAGGGGATCTTCCCGACCCAGGAATCACATTTGTGTTTCCTGCATTGGCAGGCAGATTCTTTACCATTGAGCCACCTGGAAAGCCCCATTTTTTTATATGAAATGTTTCAGTTTTTTTAAATTGGCAAGTAGTTAAAATATACAGGCCAAATTGCAGCTCAGTCTGTAAGCTACAGAAAACCCTGGATTGTGTTTCCTGCATTGGCAGGCAGATTCTTTACCATTGAGCCACCTGGAAAGCCCCATTTTTTTATATGAAATGTTTCAGTTTTTTTAAATTGGCAAGTAGTTAAAATATACAGGCCAAATTGCAGCTCAGTCTGTAAGCTACAGAAAACCCTGGGAGCCAGATCCAGCCATGCCCAGTGGTACATGGTCTGTGTGGCCTTCAGCTCCATGGGACAGCCTCCAGCAAAGCGCCTTCCCAGACCCAGAATAAAGTGACCGCCAGGCAAACTGAGATTCTCCTACTCTGAGAGTCACATGTGATTGACTGCAGAACCAGCGTACAGGTCCCTTTGGTCTCATCCTTGTGGTTAGTGAGCCATTCTGCAGGGTGTCACCAGTCACTGAATAGGGTTGAGTGGGCCCTGAGGATACCAGCTTACCCTGGTACTGAGTATTTTTGAGTGGAGACTGTTCCAGGCCTCCCTTGAAGGATGCTTGGACTCAGAACCAGCGTTTGGGGCCTTTCTCTGAAGGCAGACTGATTCAGCCATGGGTCTGCCAGCTCAGCCATGCTCTGAGGACATACAAACATACTCTGAACACAGGACCTTAGGGTCACCTTGCCTGCATGTTCTCAAGACCAGGAGCATCACCATCTGGCCTTTATGTTTCTCAGTAAACCCAGGGGCTGAGTGAGGAGAGCAGTTTCAGGCACCCCAGCATTGCACTGAGTGAAGGATGGAAGGAGCAGCCACTTGTGGTTGGATTTGTGATAAGAAAGGGTGAAAATCTCAGGGCAGGTGACCTCTGAGAATAACGAACAGGGCAAACACCCCTGGAGTGTTATGTTCTCTTTTCCCCAGCTGTGGTCCTCATACCTGTATGCAAACCAGGGGCTGAGAATCTGTACTCAAAAGTGGACATCAGGCTCCTAGTGGGTCACAGTGAGATGCAGACCCAGCCCAGAGACGGGCAGACCTGACCCATGGGGACGGGGGCCAGCATGAGACTCATGTGACAATGGGGACACAAGCCATCGGAGCGGCTCTGCCCATGCTCTTGGCAGCCACTCTCACAGTAACCTTGTGGAGCGGACGGCGACGGGAACTGCGCAAGGGAGCACCACCAGTGGCTCACTGAGCACGTGACCAGGCCTCCTTCAGCATCCGCTGGGGAGCAGGGGGCATCAAAAGGGCCCTGCCCTGTTTGCCAGCATCACATTTGTCCTTTCGGCTGTACACATGAGTACCCTTAGGATGGGACTGAATGAGAGAGCCAGGTTTACCAGTGTGCACCACCCTTTAGCACCTTCTGTAATTGCAGCCAGAGAACTCTCAGAACCAGGGTTCTGGTCCAAGAAGGGAGCCGTGCAGTATCTTCATTAGGTGATCAACTCCAGCTTCCTGCTTTCCTGCTTATCACAACCTGAGACTTCTTAGGACGTAGCGTATCCTCTAAACTTTTTGAGAAATGTATGGTCAAATAGGAGCTTCCCAGGTGGCACCATGGTAAAGAATCCACCTGCCAAAGCAGAAGATGCAAGAGCTGCAGGTTTTGATCCTTGGTCTGGGAAGATCCCCTAGAGGAGAAAATGGCAACCCACTCCAGTATTCCTGCCTGGGAAATCCCATGGACAGAGGAGCCTGGCAGGCCACAGTCCAGTGGGTTGCAGCGAGTCGCAAGCGCTCACACACACACAGTCAAATAGATCTTTGTTAGCTCTTTTTTGAAGTTGTTATGATGAAACAGCTTTTCCTGCCACTTGGGAAAAAAACTTGTGTTGAAATAACTTTTAAAACAAAGTAAATACTTTGATGTAGCCAAGTTGGCGTCTACTTCAGTGCTGTTTTTTCTGGGGCCACAGCATGACTGGCACTTGCTTCTACTCCTGGCCAGACTAAGGACTATACATTAACATCTTACCCCTGCATAGACAAAATATATGAAACAGCTGTTTTCAGATGCCGGAAAATAGGTAGCAGAGGACCGCGATCCTTGAACGAGGAAGACAAGCGAGGTACCTGTCGGGCCCCCTGGCTTTCTGCCCCAGGGATCTTCTGGGCTCAGTCACAGGGATGGGAGCACCAAGCAGGGTGCAGTGCCTTCTCTGGTGGAGGAGGCAGGAACGGGTGTCTGGGCAGGCAGAGCGGCTGAAAGTTGCAGGAAAGATTCACGGGGGAGAGGGTGGGGTGGGGGGCAGGGTATACAGAAGAGAGCTCCAGAAATTCTCATAGGAATTGTCTTGAGTCTTTACCTCTTTACGTGTCCTAGTTCATTGATGTGCAGAATAAAACTCCACAAATTCAGCCAAAGGGAAGATAAGCAGCTTGTAAGCATAACCATTTCGAGACCTTTAAGATGGTGGGGAGATAGTCAATCTCCAGCCTTCATTCACTGGAGACCCAGAGAGGTCACACCTTGATCATAGAGCTATGCGTCTCTGAAGTGCAGACTCATCTAGACTTACCCTAGAAAGGCTCAAAAACAGTCTTTGAAATGACGAAATGAGAACCTAACAGCCTATAAAACAAAGCTCAACATTCTTAAAAAGACACAATTCCAACACAATACCTAAAATGTACAATAGCCAGTTAAAAATTTCAAGACTTGTGAAGAAGCAGGAAAATGTGATCCAAAGTCAAGAGGAAAACCATTCAATGGAAAGAGGTACAGAAATGACAGAAATGAGGAAACAAGCAAACAAAGATGTTGAAATGACTGTTACGACTATATTCAGGTATTTAAAGGAAAACTGATAAGAACTGAAACTATAAAAAAGAACCAAACACCACTCCCAGAGAAGAAAAATACAGTATTTGATAAGGAAAACACATTGGTGGGATTAACAGTAGAACAGAGATAGCAGGAGGAAAAACAAGGAACTTGAAGACATAGCAACAGAATCAACCCAAAATGACACACAGAGAGAAAACATAGGGCATAGAAAACAGCTTTGGCAACCTGAAGGAGAGCACCCACCAGTCTAACAGAGGGGAGAAAGAGGGGCAGAAAAAGTGTTTGAAGAAATGATGCCCTTTTTTTCCCCCCTAAATTTGACAAAAATTCCTAACTCACTGATTCAAACAATTTGTCAACCCCAAGCACCAGGATAAACACACAGGCACAAATTCAATCCAGGGAATATCATAATCAAGTTTCTGAAAATCACCAATAAAGTAAAATCTTAAAAGCAGTCAAAGAAAAGACACATTACTTAAATATGAATGAAGATTAAAAATTATGACAGACTTCTCTTCAGAAACTATAGCTACCAGACGACAAGGGATCATCGATTGTCTCTTAAGCCGAAAGAAAAAGGAGCTCACAAAGTAGAATTCTGTATCTAGCAAAAAGATCCTTTAAAAATGGAGGCAAAATAAAGACGTTCACAGACAAACCAGATAGAATCCATCACCAGCAGACCTTCACTACAAGAAATAGTAAAGGACATTGTTCAGGCAAAGGAAATTATGGCAAATGAAAATTGGGGTCATCAGAGAGAAATACAAAGGCAGCAGGTGAGTTTGTAGATAAATAATGGAAATAGGCTTACGGTTTTCTTTGGAAGATCACTGGCTGTTTAAAGCACACGCGATGTTTAAAGTGCACTCCTGTCGGCCTCTTATTCGTGAACTTGTATAATACTACTACAAGGTAGAATGTGACAAATTAAAAATGTATATGCCATAGAGCAACATTCAAAAACAACAAAACAAACAAAAAGCACAAAGATGTATAGCTATTAGGGTTGTAGAAAGAGAGAAAATGGGATTTTAAAAAAAAAACACAAATTCAAGAGTGGGCAGGAAGAGACTTCTCTGGTGGTCTAGTGGCTAAGACTGCGCTCCCAATGCAGGGGCCCCAGATTTGATCCCTGATCAGGAAACTAGATCCCACACGCTGCAGCTAAAGATCCTACATGCTGAAACTAAAAAAAGATCCTGAATGCCACAATAAATATCCAAGATCCTGCATGCCTCAACTAAGACCCAGCATCACCAAATAAATAAATATTAAAAAAAAAAAACATAAAACGTCTAGAAGAAATCATAGGAGATCTTTGTGACTTTGGGATAGACAAAAAGGATAGAAAAAAGTCTCAACCTTAAAAGAAAAAAATCTGATGGATTGGGCTTCATCAAAATGTTAAAGTTCTGCTTCTGCAATGACACTCTCAAGAAGGTGAAAAGATAAGCTGGGAGAAAATATTTGAACACATACCAAGGACCTGATTCAGAATATACAAAGAACTATACAACTCAGTGGTAAATAAATAAGCCCAATTTTTAAAATAGCCAAAATACTACAGAAGACACTTCAAAAAAGAAGAGATACAAATGACCAGCAAGCCCATGAAAGATACTCAGTGTTAGTCATCAGGGAAATGCAAATTTAAACCACAGTGAGGGGGCCTGGCGTGCTGTGATTCATGGGGTCGCAAGGAGTCGGACATGACTGAGCAACTGAACTGAGGTGCCACTACACGGTCACTCAGACAACCAAAACCTTACAGTAATATGGCAATATCAAGTGGTAGCAAACATGGAGCCGCTGGAACTCACACTGCCTGAGAGAACAGAGGATGGTCAACTGCTTTGGAAAACAGTTTGGCAGTTTCTTAAAAAAAAACAAACTTGCAATCGCTCTCGCCTCCTCAGATGGTCCACACTGTGTCTGTGGAGTGTGTTTCTCTCAAAATAAATCCACTTCTTACCTATCAAAAAGCAAAAAACGTGCTACACGACTCAGCCATTCAGTTCCATGGTAACCATGTAAGAGAAACATCCACGCCCCAAAGGCCTTAACACGAATGTCATACGGGAAACAACACAAATGTGCATCAGTAGATAAATGGAAAAGCGGATCACTGTGGAGCAGTGTGATGTGCTGCTTCTCCGCTTATCTGTTGATGGTCAGTGGTAAAGAGTCCGCCTGCCAGTGCAGGAGACGTGGGTTGGATCCCTAGGTCTGGAAGATCCCCTGGAGAAGGGAATGACAACCCACTCCAGTGTTCTTGCCTGGAAAATCCCACGGACAAGAGGAACCTGGCAGGCTACTGTCCATGGGGTTGCAAGAGTTGGACATGATTGAGGGACAAAACAAGTATGCTGTACCACTACTCGACAAGCAAAAGAGCTACCAGTACATGTGAGAATAGGAATGAACCTCAGAAACATTGCTTTGATCTCTGGAAAACCAGACGTCAAGCAGTCCCTAGTGTACTTTTTTTTTTGTGCTTTTATTTTTGGCTGCGCCGGGTCTTTGTTGCTGCACGTGCTTTTGTCTAGGTGCGGTCAGTGGGGGCACTCTCTAGCTGCAGTGCACGAACTTAGTGCAGTGGCTTCTCTTGTGGAGCACAGGCTGCGGAGTGCAAAGGCTTCGGTAGCTGCAGCACATGGGCTCAGCAGCTGCAGCTCTGAGGCTCCTGAAGTCTGGCTCAACAGTTGTGGGGCACAGGCCTAGCTGATCCCAGATGAGGGATCAAACCTGTGTCTCCTACACTGGCAGGTGGATTCTTCATCTCTGAGCCACCGGGGAATCCCCCTAGGGTACCCTTTTTTATGTGAACTTCTAGAAACGACCTGCTGCTGCTGCTGCTAAGTCACTTCAGTCGTGTCTGACTCTGTGCGACCCCATAGACAGCAGCCCACCAGGCTCCGCCGTCCCTGGGATTCTCTAGGCAAGAACACTGGAGTGGGTTGCTGTTTCCTTCTCCAATGCATGAAAGTGAAAAGTGAAAGTGAAGTCACTGAGTCGTGTCCAACTCTCAGCGACCCCATGGATTGCAGCCCACCAGGCTCCTCCGCCCATGGGATTTTCTAGGCAAGAGTACTGGGGTGGGGTACCATTGCCTTCTCCAGAAACAACCTACATAGTAATGACAAAAAGCAGATCGGTGGTTGCTTCAGGCTGGGAGTAGGGATGTTTGGAGTTGAAAGAAATGTTCCATAGACATAGATGTATAGATTTTATACAATCCACTGAAATGTACCCTTAAAATGGGTGTGTTTTATTGTATATAAATCATAGCTCAATAGAAGTTATTTAAAAAAAAAACAGCAAAAGATCTCCTATGTTCAGCATCACCCAGCCAGCAGCTGGGAGCAGCGTATTCTGGAGAACTCTGGCCTTCTGCTCTCGATGTTCCGTCTCCCGCTGCATGGTCCCTCCTGATCTTGGTTTCTAGTCTGGGTTATCTGTGTCTGTTCCAGGCAAAATCAAGAAGACCCAAAGTAGGACAGACACCCAGTGTCAACTTGCCTCACACCACTGCAGATCCTTGCAGAACTCTTGTAATTCATACCCGTTTACTCAGGCCCTCGTAATTATCCTCCACTGGGCACTCAGGACTCCTCAGGGAGGTCATTACTGTCGACAGTGCCCTCCCATCCCGGCCCCAGAGCCTTTTGGAAGGGCCTCAAGAGCCCTGAAGGTGGGAGGGGTGGAAGAGCCTTTGGCATCCTACAGTCATCCCAGCCAGGGCTGTCCTTTCCCGCAAGCCTGCACTCGGGATTTTGTTTGAAGAAATAGTTAACTCGACTTAAAAAAAAGTATAGAATCAGTGTATAGAACAAACCCACCCGCTTCTGGTTTTGTTCTTATCCATAAGGGGTTATTTGCTCTCTGGAGAACACTGCACATTTCACACTTTGTGAAGAGAGGGAGGGCCCCCAGGTGCTGGTAGCAGAAGCAGCAGTGGGGAGAGCAGCCACCCTCTGGCCACAGACAGCCACGACGGGGCACATCGGGCTGTGTTCCAGTGAGACTTCATTTCCAAAATAGGGCAGGCTGACTTAGAGTTTTCTTGCGGTTTCCAGCACTTTATCCTATTTGCCGGAAGGTCACAGTTCTTCAGAGAAGTGCTCTGCAGTACACAGCAGGCTCATCTGTCCATCCTCCTTGCTGAACTTCCTTGGTGGTGGTGGTTTAGCCGCTAAGTCGTGTCCGACTCTTGCGACCCCGTGGACTGCAGCCCGCCAGGCTCCTCTATCCATGGGATTCTCCAGGCAAGAACACTGGAGTGGGTTGCCATTTCCTCCTCTAGATCTTCCTGACCGATCCAGGGACCGAACCCGGGTCTCCTGCGTTACAGGCAGATTCTTTACCAGCTGCGCTATGAGGGAAGCACTAAAACACTTTGTCTTGCGGTGCTTTTCTCCCTAAGTGGATGATCCTGGTATCTTCAGATAGTGACTGTTTCTTCCCTTCAGTGCTTGCAGTCCTGTTTCATTTAATTTCCTTACAGAGCTGGTTGGGGCCCTGAAGCCGTGTTAACAGGAGTGTCATCAGGGGCATCTTGTCTCATTCTCTGACTTGAAGAGATTGAGGCTCATTTTGCACTAAAGTGATTGCTGTGAATTTTTAAACATAACCGCTATCAAGTTAAAATTTTTCCCTTACATTCTTGATTTACCAAGAGTTTCCATCATGAATAAGTGTTTTCACTCATCAGATGTTTTCCTGCATTGATTAAATAATCATATATATATTTTTTGCTTATTGTGATGAAATATGGTGGTAGATTTTCTGATATGGAACCTGCCTTGCATTACTGGGATAAACTATACTTGATATATTTTTAATACTAATTTGGCTTGCTAATGTTGATATATATAGTTTTTATAGCTACATTTATAAGTTAAATATTTCTCTGACTTTTTTCCTTGGGTTGTCTTTATCTGGTTTAGAAATATAGATTACCTCATAAAATGAGCTGTTTTTCTACTTTTCTGAGTAATTGGAATAAGATAGAAATTGACTATTCCTTGAAATTTGGGTCTCTTCTTTTGAAAATTCAGTAGAACCTCCTGTAAAGCCATCTGAGCCACAAGTCTTTGGGGAGGGAAGTTTTTGATCATCATTTCAATTTTCTTATTAATTATTGGATATTTCAAATGCTTTTTTTTTTGGTACTGGTTTTGGAACTTTCCATTTCGTCTAGATTTTATTAACTTACTAGTGAACAGGTGTTTGTAACGTTCATTTTTACCCAGTTATTTCCCTGGCATGTCCATTTTCTCTCTCTCTCTTTTTTTTTTTTGATCCATCTTGGCAGAGGTTAATCTTATTCATCTCTGCAGACAACAGTTTGAGTTCTGTTGATGCTCTGTGCTGCTTGTTTTCTTGGAGTTTCCATTTCACTGAATCTTGCCTTTAATGCCGCGACTTCCTTTTTCTTGTTCCCAAGTTCGTCCTGTTCCTTTCTCTCCAGTCTCTCCCCCTGAAGGCTAGCTCATCTCCTGGTAGATGAAATGTTAGTATTTCCAGATAAGTGTATTGGCAGCCGCTTGAGCTCTGTCCTACAAATTCTGAGATTCGATTCTAAATATTTTTGAATTCACCATATGGTTTCCTACATAACTCAAGGATTATTCAGTAATAAGTTAGTGTCCAAGCAGAAGGGATCTGGGGAGATTTTGATGTTGGTTTCTAGTTTCATTGTAGTAATATTCTATTTGGAATGAATGGAGATTTGCCCTGTGCCCTGAGGGGCTTTCCAGGCAGTAGTGGTAAAGAACCTGCCTGCCAGTGCAGGAGACACAAGAGACACAGGTTCGATCCCTGGGTCGGGAAGATTCCCTGGAGAAGGAAATGGCAACCCACTCTAGTATTCTTGCCTGGAGAATCCCATGGACAGAAGAACCTAGGGGGCTACAGTCCATGGGGCCGCAAAGAGTATATGTGGTCTGATTCTGTGTATGTTCTGTGTTTGGCAAAAAAAGAAAGTGTACTATCTGCCTACTAGTTTAGACATCACTGTGTCTAGTAACTCAAACTAATTAATTCCATTGACTAAGTCTTTGCCATCTCTGTATGGGTTTATGATCAAAAGAACCTAGGGGGCTACAGTCCATGGGGCCGCAAAGAGTATATGTGGTCTGATTCTGTGTATGTTCTGTGTTTGGCAAAAAAAGAAAGTGTACTATCTGCCTACTAGTTTAGACATCACTGTGTCTAGTAACTCAAACTAATTAATTCCATTGACTAAGTCTTTGCCATCTCTGTATGGGTTTATGATCAATAGGGGTGATTGAAACCTCCACCCACCTGTTTTTAGATTATCTACTTTGCCCTGCAGCTCTTTCAGATGTTTTTTGTTATGTTTTGAAGTTGTCCCTCCACCGGGACTCAGAATTCTTCTCTACACCTTACGACAGTTTGTGCCTAATTTTATTTTTGTGTGTGTTTGTTTTCAATTTTTGTGTGTCTTTTTTGTTTTTCTTCTTGGCCACACCACCACAAGTCACGTGAGATCTTATTCCCTGACCAGGGCCCTGCAGTGGAAACAGAGCCCTAACCGTTAGACCACCAGGGGACTCCCTGTCTCTTGTTTTAAATGGGCTTAAAACATCTTTACACATCTTGTTGAATCTTGTTTGTTCGTTTTGAATAAATCCAATTTGAGAATTTTTCTTCATTGGTGAATCTAACTCATTTATCTATTGGGCTTAATTCTCCATGGTGTTTATTTCTCATCTGTCTACTTTATTTCTGTTTATTTTTTCTACATTCCTACCTTTCATCGGAGAAATCAAGCTTCCTTCTGCTGCATTATAAGTTACACATTCTGCCTTTGCCCAAGGATAATCTCCCTCACTCACATGTGTTAACACAGCCCTATTGATTTCTCACACTTGTTACCACTCCCGCATTTCCCCTCCATAGGCATGTTCTTTACACGCTCTCTTTCTCCCCATATCTGGCCATCCCACCCCCATCACAGCCACCATGTCTGGAATTCTCATTTTGGGTTGTTGTGGGTTTGTATAGGTTTGATTTCCCTATTTTCTCAAGTGTCCGGCAGCTTCTTCTGTATTTGTTTTTCTCCATATGGAAGCACTTCTCCCAAGAGTATTCTCAATGTGGCTCCTTAGTCGGAACCAGAATTTTTATCCCACTTGTTTGAGAAACCCTCCTGCCTGCATCCCTGTAGGGATTTTAAACTTTGTGTTTAACAGAATTCAGTACAAAGATGTAGAAGTTTATGTGTAAGTTTAACATATCCAAATTATGTCCTCCATGAACATCCTATAAGAATGCCATGCATTCTTCAAGTAAGCACAGTAACAGTGAAACATGCTGGGAAATGAGGGATTTATTTGTTTATTCTTATTTTTGGCTGCGCTGGGTCTTCTGGGTCTTTGTTGCTGCACATGGGCTTTCTCTAGTTACGGTGACCAGGCGCTACTCTCTAGTTACAGAGACAAGGCGCTGCTCTCGAGTCGCGGTGACCGGGCGCGGCTCTCTGGTTGCAGTGTGTGGGCTTCTCACTGCACTGGCTTCTCTTGTTGTGGAGCACAGGCTTGAAGGTGCACAGGCTGCAGCTGTGGGGTGTGTGGGATCTTTCCCGACCAGGGATCGAACTGGTGTTCCTTTCATTACAAGGCAGGTTCTTAACCACTGGACCACCAGGGAAGCCCAGGGTTTGCTTTTTAACTTGGGAAGGATGGTGAAAGGTTTTCTGTGCTTTGCATATGTGGCTCTCATTGGCCTGGTTTCTTTTGATTCAGAAGTTCGACCATGAGTGCTTTTGGTACCATCACACACACTACTCCGTTTATATCTGAGTTTAAAATAGAGAGCCAGTTACAATCCTGAACAAGAGATGTCACACACGAGTGAGCAGAAGATTTCGTAGCATAAAATTCTGTTCAACTTTCCACAGACCCTGCTACCAACAAGTGGCTTTCAGGATTCACTCTGCAGCCAGGGCTGATCCTTCTTTGGTCCACGTGGGGACTGAGGGAACCCTGCAGAAAAGCCAGCCATCCACAGAAGGGGTGCCCGATTCAGAGCGGGTGACACAGGTTGGGCGTTCAGAGCTCCACGGGAGCCCTGCTCTTGGCAGTGCCTGAGGAAGGCCTGACAGAGGGGCAAGAGCTGCGTTCTCACCTCCTACCCAGAGGCTGCAGGTTGACCGTCCTGGCCTTTTGCTCTCAGCCCAGATGCACCACCCCTGTGTCAGGCCAGGGGCCCCCATATGTAGGGCCCGGGCATGAGGTAGACGTGTGTCCAGGAAGCTTCACTAAGAGCTGAGCCTGGCACCAAGGCGGCACTTGGCACATGCCGTGCTTGTGTTCACGTGGTCAGTTGTTCTGGGGCCCAGGCCCCTGGAGAGGCTTCCTGGCCTCCTCGCCAACCTCAGGCCTCCGACTTGAGCTGAAATCAGACAGCAACAGAGAAGCTGTAGGCAACTACTGGGCACACAGTAGGTCTACGCAAAGCTCACCCCCAGCCCTGAGTGCTGTGTGCCTGCCTTGCAGGGCATGTCTGTCCTGGACAAGGAGTGAGGAGATTGGGAGGGGGTTCCCAAAGCAGCCCACAGGGTCCTCAGGGTCATCACTTGGGGCCTGGAACAAGACCTGCAGCTACTGTGCTTGGGGCCAATTGGCAGCCCTCCCAAGGGGGCACATTTCTATTGAAAGGAAGAGCGTTGCCTCACTCACAGCGTCCCACCCTGCCAAGAGGAGCAGAGGGCAGCCCCTCGAGGCATGTGTACTGCCAGTCTGCACCCTGGCTATGTGCGCAGGTAGGTTGCCCCTCCGTGGGAGGACCCTAGGATTCTTGGGCTCCTGGTCTGACCTTCTGAGGGGCAGAGCCCCCACGAGCCCCTGCGAAAGTATGCCTTTTCATGAGTCACTTTGTTCATCTGGTTTCCGTTGTTGGATCTCTATGGAAAGAAGTGTGTTAGTCGCTCAGTCACGTCTGACTCTTTGCGACCCTACCAGGCTCCTCTGTCTGTGGGATTCTCCAGGCAAGAATGCTGGAGTAGGTTGCCGTTCCCTTCTCCACGGGATCTTCTTGACTCAGGAATCAAACCCAGGTCTCCTGCATTGCGGGAAGATTCTTTCCCATCTGAGCCACCAGGATAGCCCCTCTATGAAGAGAAGGCAGATCAATATCAACCCCCACTTCGTATGGCATCGTGCCCTCCCTGCTGTGTCCCCACACCACCTTACAGAGGACACACGTTGTCTGGGTGCAGCCTGGGCACTCAGCTGCCCTCTGCCCTCCCGGTGGGGGAACCAGCCAGGCTTGGAGGCCCAGCCACTGCTTTCTGCCACCTCCCCGCCCCCAGCCCCCACTGTCCTGACCTCTGTCCTGGCACTGTTTCCTCCTCCCCGACTTCGCCCCTGCAGTCAAGAGCCTGCCCCCTCTGCCCACCCACCCGACATGGCCTTTCCCAGCCCCTCTCAGAGGAGCTGGGCCCCAGACAGGGCCCAAGAGGGTATACGGTCACGACGGAGGCAGTGCCGGCTCTCCTCTGCCACAGAGCCTTTCCCCTCTAAGTCCCCTGCCTGAGGCACTTCCTGAAGCCCAGGAGGGGAGCCAGGCAGGGCCACACGAGCAGACTGTCCTGGGTGAGCCCAGAACCAGGGAGGAGGTACCCCCAAAAATGATGGTAAGAAGGAGCAGTTAGGGGTTGGCGTCAGGCGTTAACTTCAGTAAGCGGGGGTAGGAGTGGTGATGCTGGTCTGTTAACCAGGGCTGTCTGGTCAGCGCCCCCCAGCCCAAGGCTGGGAGTGGCTGCAGGGCCCTGAGGATCTGGCATTTCCTGCCTGCCCCTCCTCCACGCTGCTGAAGGGAGTCTAGCCTGGAAGTATCAGCCCAGAGCCTCTGCCTCAGGGGCCTGTAGCAGTTCCAAGGCAGGCAGGGCTGCTCAGGACGGGCTCAGGGGTCCACGTCACCCACCATCGACACCTCTCATACACTGAAGGCTTGGGGCTCTATCCCACAGGATTTGGGGTGGGGAGTGTAACAGAATCTAACTTTTAACCACTGATTCACAAGGATGCCCAGGGTGAGGGTGAGGAGTCCTAGGGGGTATAATTCCCCCAAATTGAGAAATGTAGAACTTGGGGACTCAAGGTGCTCCCAGGGAAGCAGGAGAGAGGTCTTAGCAGAAGCGAGGGGCCATCAGCACCCAGAGGGGATCACCCCAGAGTGGAGAGGGAAGGCCCAGCAAGACCAGCGAGACTGAAGTGGGCCTGAGGGGGTCCTGCCCCTTGTGGCCAAAGCTACAACTGGGACCTGAGTCTCAAGTAGTGCCCCAGCTCCACAGAAGGTTCTGGAGAACCAGGGCGGACATGGCTCCATATCCCCTTTCTCAGGAGCTCAGGGAGTGCCTTTCCAGTTGCCTTTAGAGGCCTGACATGCCTGTGCTCAGAGCCACCCTGATGGGGAGATAACTGAGAAGGGAGCTGGGCCGCAGCTCCGAGCAGCCAGAGAGCGGGGACCCTTACAGGCCCCTGTACTCAGAGAGCCCCAGGAGGCCCCGAGACAGGAGACTAACCCGCCTCCCCCCAGGGCTCTGGTCCATGAGATGTGCCAGGCCCCAGGCCAGTAAGGGAAGGTCATGGGGGAGACCACCCACCAAAAGGGCAGGCCCACAACCCCCTCGACTCCGTCAGCCCCTGCCGGGCCCCCATCTTCCCCCCAGGTTCATACTGGGAGGTCTTGGGCATTTCATTGAACCTTCCCGAAAGCTGGGGCTGTACCAGCAGCCCGTAGGAGGCAAGTGCTATGCCCCTAAATGTCCCTGAAGCCTCATCAGGGCCCAGAGCAGAAAGAGAGCAGAACAGGCCAGGCGAGGAGGAGACGGCAGAGAGCACCACGGGCGCCTCGCTTCCACACCCCACCCCCCAGATCACTCGAGCAGAGACCACCGCTCGGGCACAGGAAGTGTCCTAAGGCGAGCAGGCCTGACTTGTTCAGCTTCATGCCTGAGCCAGGACTGCCATGCTCTGGACGCCTGTCCTGGAGGAGCCAGTCACTCCTTCAGGGCGACTTTGCAGAGAGAGAGACAGAAACCAGTGCCCTGCGAGGCAGGCTGTGCCGTCCTTTCAGCTCAGAGGCCCTGCTCCTAGGCAGACAAGTTGGTCAGCCTGGCCTGTGCTTCCAGCAGAAACATTGGAACCACCTGCTTGGCATCCAGCTGAACTAGCAAGCAGCTCCTAACCGCTGGCCACAGGGAGCACGGCCTCCCAAGCAAAGGTCTTGGGCCCTAGGCTGGCCCTTCTCCCTACGCCTCGTCCCCCAGGCAGACAGTGGGCTGGACTCAGGTCATGCCCACGAACCCTTGAAGGGGCTGGTCCTTCAAGTTGTAGGGAGGGACCCCCAGCATCGCAGTGGTCAGGCTCCTGACCCTCCCCAGTGGCAATGGCCTTCCAGAAGGAGACCAAGTTAGCAGGACAGGGCTGACCAGAGATCCCTTTATAAGCACTTGTAAAGGCATCTAGGGTGAGAAGGTCTCTGTGTAGAGAGGAAGAATTCACCCAGGGCTGAAGAACCAAAGACGTGGGTGCTTTCTCAAAGAGGGAGCAGCTGTGGCCACAGGGAGTAAAGGGAAACCTGGGGGTGTCCAGGGGCCCACATCCTGACCCCGCTCCAGGGCCTAGTGCGGGCAGGCAGGGCACAGGGGGAGAGCGGGGCCTGGCTTAGCTTTGGGTCTGAGGGCACAAGGCGAGGCCACTGGGTGTGACCCCGAAGCCAGCCCCCAGGAAAGGAGAAGCAGCTCCAGACATCTCCAGAGGCCAGAGGAGCAGAAAGGGCACAAGACGAGAGAGGGGACCAGGGCCTGGGTGCCCCTGGCCAGCGCCCAGCTCGTGGTGCCGGAGTCACTGCAAGAAGCCTGGCTCCCAGCCCTGTGTATGCTTTCCAAGTCCCGGCCTTTCCTGTCACCCAGCTCCATGCCAACCCTGTTCTTTCCCTCCAGAGGCTGTGTGGCTGCTCTGCTGGCCTTTTCCCAGGTGTCTGGGCCAGTTTGGTCCCTGTCATCCACCTGTGCAGCACGTGGCCACATGCTGGGCAGACCCCTCCAGACTGCTCAGTGTCACACTGCCAGGCCCAGGGTGGTGGGTTCGGTGACACTGGGCAGATGGTGTGTGTCCCTGAAGTGTGTCTCATGTGTGAGATGCCAGTACCAGGCAGCCAGGCCCCACCTATCCTGTCTTGATGCCCTGTGTCAGCGTTCTTTTATTTTTTACATTTTTTTTTTTTTGGCTGAGCCACATGGCAAGCGGGATTGCGACCCCAACCAAGGATTGAACTCATGCCCCTTGCATTGGAAGCACGGCGTCTTAACCCTGCATGCTGGGCCAGTCCAGGAAGGAGAGCTGCCGCTGAGCTTGCATCATCTCACCACTGCATTTTATTTTTTTCATTTTTTATTTATTTTTATACAGCTTTTAAAGGTTATGCTCCATTTACAGTTATTACAAAATACCGTCCATATTCCACATGTTATACAATACAGTCTTGTAGCCTCACAGTTGCTTTTTAATAACATCTGCCTGGTACTTTTTTTTTAAAAAAAGAAATACATTTTTAGTTTTAAAAACTAGGAAAACAGTGAAAAGCTCAAGGGACTTTTCAAACATCACCTAGAATGCCCTCGTGCAAAGACAGTTGTTGCCAGTGTTTTGGGGGGGCTGCCCTGGAGCAGTGGCCCACACTTAGAGCACGTGCTGTAGCTCCAGGGTCCTTGGCCTGGGCCTGGCCACGCTCATCAGGGCTGCTGTGCCGCTGGAGATGCTCGCAAGCATGGCCAGAGGGCACAGGGTGGATGACAGCCTGGGAAGTGCCGTGAGCCAACCATTAACCTCGGAACCTCCGTGGGACCCGTTACGAAATGATCACTACAGGAGATGTTTTCACAGCCAAATATCCTGTGTGCCCAGTGGAGGGGCAGGTCCAGGTCCCGCAGAACACCTGGAGAGCACATGTCCACACAGACCCTCTGTGCGGGACGCCAGGGCCAGAACCTCCAGATACAGCTGTTGCCCTGGAGGACACTGGCCTGCGTGGGCTCCCACAAGGAAGCTGGCATGGGATCTCTGGTTCCTGCTGGCAAGAAGCTCGGCCAGCACTCAGTGAACCCAGCTCTCCATGCACACCACATCCTCCTGCCCCATGAGGACTCACCCTCCTTTCTCTTTCCTCTTCACCTGCTAGAGCGCCCAGCACCGACAGCCTGTAGCCTCCGGCACCCGGAGGGGAACCCCATCGCGACATGGGCAGCCTTTGGCGTTGAAGGGATGAAGATGGAAGCCCAGACAAGGGGCAAGCCTGCTAGACACCCCAGGGCTCATCCTCCAAAACATAAAGGCTGCCAGCGGCCCCCCAAGATTCGGAACTACAACTCCAAGGACTGACCTCCTCGCCGCCCCACCCCACGCCTCCCTCTCCCCATTCTGATCCCCTCCTTCCTCTTCTCCCCCTCCCAATGCCTTCTCCTTTCCCCTCCCGCTCCCTTCCATCCAATCGGTCAGTCTTCTTCCCCGCCTCCTCCTCCTCGGTGCTTTTGTCTGCGTGTCAGGGCTGCGCACATGCATGCGCACGCGTCTGTGGATATACGTGTGTGTCTGTGTGTGTACAGTGGGGGTGGTGAACTGCTAAGGCACCTCACAGACTGACCATCAAATCCCAAATTCTTCTTTGAACTTGGGAAGGACAGTAAAAGATTCCCAGGGCTTTGCGTATGTGGCTCTCATGGCCCGCTTTCTTGTGTTTCAAAGATTCGACCATGAGTGCTTTTGGTACCATCACACACACTACTCCGTTTATATCTGAGTTTAAAATAGAAAGCCAGTTACAGTCCTGAACTACAGATGTCACAGACAAGTGAGCAGGAGATCTCGTAGCATAAAATTCTGTTCAACTTTCCACGACCCTGCTACCAATATGTGGGTTTCAGGATTCACTCTGGGACCAGGGCTGAGCCTTCTGTGGTCCACGTGGGGACTGAGGGAACCCTGTAGGTGGGCAGAATAGCCAGCCATCCACAGAAGGGGCGCCTGATTCAGGGCAGGGGATGCAAATTGGGCGTTCAGAGCTCCACGGAAGCCCTGCTCTTGGCAGTGCCTGAGGAAGGCCTGACAGAGGGGCAAGAGCTGCGTTCTCACCTCCTACCCAGAGGCTGCAGGTTGACCGTCCTGGCCTTTTGCTCTCAGCCCAGATGCACCACCCCTGTGTCAGACCAGGGGGCCCCATATGTAGGGCCCGGGCATGAGGTGGACGTGTGTCCAGGAAGCTTCGCTAAGAGCTGAGCCTGGCACCAAGGCGGCACTTGGCACATGCCGTGCTTGTGTTCACGTGGTCAGTTGTTCTGGGGCCCAGGCCCCTGGAGAGGCTTTCTGGCCTCCTTGCCAGCCTCAGGGGCCCCACTTGAGCTGAAATCAGACAGCAGCAGAGAAGCTGTGGGCAAGCAACTACTGGGCACACAGTAGGTCTACGCAAAGCTCACCCCCAGCCCTGAGTGCTGTGTGCCTGCCCTGCAGGGCATGTCCATCCTGGACAAGGAGTGAGGGGATTGGGAGGGGGTTCCCAAAGCAGCCCACAGGGTCCTCAGGGTCATCTCCTGGGGCCGGGAACAAGACCTGCAGCTACTGTGCTTGGGGCCAATTGGCAGCCCTCCCAAGGGGCACATTTCGGTGGAAAAGAAGAGCGTTGCCTCACTCACTGCGTCCCCCCTGCCAAGAGGAGCAGAGGGGAGCCCCTCAAGGCATGTGTACTGCCAGTCTGCACCCTGGCTAGGTGCAGAGGTGAGCGGCCCCTCCACAGGACAGTGAGGTGCTTAGCCTGGCCTACAGAGGGGCAGAGACCCCCACAAGCCCCTTTGAAAAGCATACATTTCATGAATGTCATCTTGTTTATCTAGGTTTCAGGCTTTTTCTGTGAAAAGAGGGAAGATAAAAATCTAGAGGCACATTGACATCCTAACCACTGATGCACTGCTTATCCTGGGCACACAGTGTTTGGGGAGCTGCGGAGAAAATGGCAGCTCCCTTCCAATGTCAGGAAGGAGCATGCCAAGAGCAGCTTTACTGCCGGGTGGCAGGGTCTCCATACTCTGTTTTGTCTGGCACATGGCCATGTAAGTGAGATGTGGCCACGTGACTTCCTTTAGCTGAAAAAGTGAGCCCTGTCTCCTTTGCTAGAAACAGTTAGATCCCGTAAGTCCCCATCACCCTGTAGTTCAAATAAGGGTCTCGAACTCAGCCACCCAGCCTGCAATCGTCCCGTCACCTGGGCCCCTGGTAGACTGCAGTGAGCAGAGCCCCACTGACCAGCAGGAAGTGAACCTGGGATAGTTTAAGACACCAAGAGTTGAGGGTGTTTGTGCAGCACGGTCTACCCATTCCTGATCCAGGATACCGGGTGTCTGAAAAGCTCTTAAGTAGGAAGGAAAAGAAAATCCCACAAAGTTATTTGGGACAGCAATTGAGCTGTGGGATCTCCCTGCCCTCTTTTTTCCTGTCTTGCCCTTTCACAGTGTGCAAACCAGAAGTCCCCAGTGATGCCAAGAGGAAGACTAGAGCAGGAGGGATGCACTGCCACTGGGACTACCAGGGGGTGTAGGGAGCACTGTAGGGTGTGAGGGAGGGGCACCTGAAGCCAAGTTAACCTGGTTTCACCTGGCAGTCCCATTCTGTCCTGCCCAGAACATCTGTGACCAGTGCCATGCTCCACAGTCTTCAGTTTCTGAGACAGGGGAGGAGAGCAGCAGCGTTTGATTATAAGAGGAGTGGGCCGGGCACCTCTGCCAGGGCTTTTCTGACTTCACAAGGGTCTATCAGTGGTCCCAGGAGATAGTAAGGGCCGTGCAGGGCGTGGCCACCAGGCCGTCGTTCCTGGGCTCGTGTGATTCCCGATCCGTGTCTTGTGTTTTCAGTCTGGAAAGTCAAGGATTTTTTTTGTGTGTGTATAAAATGGATAAACATTTGAGCACGGGAATTACAGAAGGAGGGTGTGCGGCCGAGGAGAGACGCACTTCCATCGGTTCGTGTGCGTGCCCTTGGGTGAGAGTGGCCACGTGCGCGCGCGAGTGCCTCTACCCAGGGAGACTCCTTTGTTCAAACCACATCAAGAGGTGTCCGTGCATAGCCCGCTCGCCAGATGGCCGCGCCCCGTCCCCGCGGCCATCTGCGGAAGGCCCCTGCAGGCCTCGGAGCTTCCCCCGGGTTCCCGCACTCGCCCCGCGAATTTCGGCGGCGAGGCGCGGAGAACCCGGGGCGCTGTGCTGCAGTGACCGACAGTAACCCCGCACGGGGCACCCTCGGCCGGGTCAATGACCGTGCTCGCCCCGCCGCGGCCCGCGCAGCTCCCGGGGCAGCCCGGCCCATCACCCTATCACCTAGCAACGCCCACTCGAGGGGCGCCATTGGGCCAGCGCGCACGCCCCCGGTCCCCGAATGGCTGCGGCTGCAGAGAGAACCACGCCCCCGGCCCGGCCCCGCGCAGCCCGGACGCGGGCTGGTCAATTCGTACGCCTGGGGGTCCGTCTAGCCCCCAGTGTTGCCCCAGTATGACCCTCAGAATGACCCAAGTACGCCCGTTCCGTTTCCACCGCGCGCCGTGCACACGTGGCCCCCGCGGTCCCGGGGGTGGGGGCGGCCCCGGGAGGCGTGGAGCACGGAACGGAAGTTGTGGGGCGGGGGTGACACCGTGCCCCGCCCCGGAGCCCCCCGAGTCCGGGGGCCCCAACCCGGCGCCCCCTGGGCGCGCCCCCGCGCAGGGTCCCGGCTCCCGGCGGCGGCGCGCCGCATCACCCCACTGGCGGCGGCGCGCCTGGTCCCGGGGCGCAGCCCCGACGCTCATTGGCCTGGGCGGCGCAGCCAAGCTGTCAGCCCATGTGGCGTGTCCGCACGGGGACGGCCGCGGTTAAATAGCGCCGGCGCGGGCCTAGAGGGAGCCAGAGAGACAGTAGCGGCTTCCCCTCCACTGCGCGCTCCATCCTCGCTCTCCCTCAGCCGTTCGCACAGCCGCCCGCGCCCAGACGAGGTACAAGCGACCAGGCCGGGCCGGGGTCGGAAGTTGCGAGTCGGGAACCCGGTCCTGGGGCCAGACTGGATCAGGGGCTGGGGCGGAAGCAAGGCGGCCCGGCTCGAGGGGGCGCCGCCGGCCCGCATCCTCTGGCCTTGGGTGCGCATGGTTCGGCGCGCTGATGGTGAGGGCTCATCTCGCACAGCCTGCCCTGGTCTCGGCGTCCGAGCCTCAGGTCTGGATGTTCGAGCCCCACGAGACGCCCGAGGCTAGGCGGCGAAAGGCCCTCGCGCCGTGCCTAAGCCCGGCGGGGCAGGTGGGCGGATGGCGAGGGGCGGACTCCCGGGAACGCCGCGAACAGCCATTTTGGTCTTGGGCTGGGCCTGGAGGCTGCGGACCCTCGAGGGCCTGTTGGAGCCCCCAGCCGCCACGCCCTGGAGGGCCTCCTTTTCTGGTTTGGCCGCCGAGCCCCTCCACCCGCGGCATCCCCCTGCCTCCGGGTGCAGGATAGCCGTCTCGGCCGACCGGAGGGCCTGAGAAGAGGGGAGGGAGGCGGATGGAGGAGGCGCAGGGCCGTATAAGGACGGCTTCTCCACCACGTGGGCTCCGTTTGGAGCCCCCAAAGTTCCGGGGGGAGAGCCACTCCTGCCGGGTGCAACCTCGCGGCGGCGCGCGCGGTTTCACCAGCGCCGCAGGGGTCTCCACCCTTTTGCTTCGTCCCGCTGGACTCCGCGTGAATAGCAAGTAGGGGGAGAACAGAGCGGGCGCTTTCTGGAGAAGCAGCCGCCCCGGGAGCTGGTGCTTCTGGGCCGGCAAAGAGCTCTTTATTCAGCGCTGGGGGAGGGGGCTCCCTCTGCCGGGACGCCAGGGCGATCAGGCCACCCAAGGAAGACGCTCTCCACTCCTACTTTCCCATGCCAGAGAAACCCTAAAGGGCCGGTAGTTGGTGAGTTCACCAGTCATCGGCGCCATAAGGCCCTGGAGCCTTGGTGGAAGTCTGCAGGACCAACCTTGGCCTTGCCCCCTTCCTCAGGGACTGCACAGGAGCCCCCATCCTGGGCCCACAGGCTCAGGGTAGACTAGGTTCCCTCGTTGGTGCTGGGAGACCTGGGTCTGGGTGAACAGGCAGGCTGCTGGATCAGGAAGTAGGCAAACGCAGTCCTGAGGCCTCGACCTTTGCAGATGTCTGGGTCTGGGTAGTGCTTGCCTGGCAGCTGACTGAGAGTGGTTCTCCAGGTTGGAGCCTGCTGGAGGGGCCGTACAGGCTGGGGCTGCCCACTGAGGGACAGGGACCAGTTTTTCCCCGGAGCCCCGCCAGGCCTTGGCACTGTTGAGGAGCCCAAGCTGTGGTTCCTGCCTGGAGGGCAGCTCAGGATGCTGAGCGCAGAGCCATGTGGGCATTTCTTCCCACCCCCACATTTGCCCTTTCTCCTTCGCCTACTAAATTCCCTGGGCCACCCCTTAACAGGATGACAGCCAGGCAGTCCCTTCCTCAGAAGGGTTTGGGCCCTGCCTCCCACCATGGGAGTCTCCTGCAGCAGGGCTGTGGTGGGGTCACCCCAGGCCAAGGCCAGTGCCCAGAGAGCCCAGTGCGCGGTGTCGGCAGGCTGGACCAGAGTGGACTCCCCTTTCCCAACCACCATACACGCACTTAACACACGTGCACACACAGCGTCCCAGCAGGGGACGTTGGAGCTGGCCCTGTGGATCTTTGTTGCAGGGCTTTCTCAGCTGCTGTTCTCAGACCCTTGGGTGGGCCAGATGGAGGAGGGGGCTCAGGAAGCCAGGGTTGGAAGCGGCTGGGTCTCCAGCGAGGCTGTGGACTGGCAGTGCTGCGGCCCAGGCTGACCAGTGTCCGGCCCCCACGCCACCCTCCTTGCAGAGAGAACGGCCATGGAGGAGGTGGTGATCGCTGGCATGTCCGGGAAGCTGCCCGAGTCAGAGAACCTGGAGGAGTTTTGGGCCAATCTCATTGGCGGCGTGGACATGGTGACAGATGATGACAGGCGGTGGAAGGCGGGTAAGTGGGCCTGGGGCTCCCCGCCTACTTGAGAGGTTCTTTTCTCACCGCTTCTGTGGACACAATCTCCCGGGTTACCAGGGCAGGCCTGTTCTGGCCTGCACTCCGGTCCCAGTGGCAGAGCCAACGGTCACCTAAGGTGAGGCCATGTTACAGCCTCTTTCTGGAGACAGTACCAGAAGGCTCTGGGCTAGGGGAACCTGGGACCTCTGGCCAGTGGGCTAGGGACTGAACTCCAGCCTGTGGGAGTCTGGAGTTCCCTGGGCGTAGCCTTTGCCCCTTTCACAGACCAGGGGCATTGCTTGGGGGTGGAGCCAGGGCAAGGCCAGGTGGGTGAACACCTCCGGCCAGCCACTGCCCGCCCACGTGCTGTCCCAGGCGGTCAGATAAGACATCAGGCTCCCCCGGGAAGCTGGTTTGACTCCCTCACGCCCAGTAGGTTCTCCCGCAGAGTGGCTCCACCTGATCTACAGGATGTGAGTCAGTGTGGCAGAGCCTGGCTGGCCTTAGCTGCCAGGCTGGGATTGGGCCAGGCAGAAGGTCTCCAGCCAGGTCAGGACAGTGGGAGGTGGGAGGAGGTAGCGCTGCCCCCTACAGTGCTCTGTTCTGCTCTGGGGCCATCACCCATGAGGTTCCCCCCACCCCAGGGCCCCTCTCAGAAGTGGGCCCACCCATCCCAGGGAGCTTCAGCTCCCTCTTGCAGTGAGAACTCCCCTGCAGTCAATCGCTCAAGGCCATGATGTCCTATGACTGATTTCTCCACCTGTGTATGTTCCCTAGGACTATATGGCCTGCCTCGGCGGTCAGGCAAGCTGAAGGACCTGTCCCGGTTTGACGCTTCCTTCTTTGGGGTCCACCCCAAGCAGGCGCACAATATGGACCCCCAGCTCCGCTTGCTGCTGGAGGTCACCTACGAAGCCATTGTGGATGCAGGTGGGCCATCTAGGGGGCTGCAGAGGGCCTGTCCCCGAGTTTCCTGCTGCCCTTCTTGAAAACCTCCCTTTTTGCTTCTAAAGAGCATCATGTGTTCATAACAAGACATCCAAAACAGAAGGTGCTGAGGAGGGAGCGGAGTCCCGGGCTGGGCCCGACGGGATGGGGAGGTGTGGGCCTCAGGCAACTCAGGTTTCACAACAGAGGTATCCTGGACATGTCCCGTTGCCCCAGTTTCCTCACTCCCCATTGCGTGGCTGATCTTGGAGGCGAGGGCGGGACACCAGTGCCAGGCAGAGCAGGAGGCAGGATCTGGCCCCAGGACTCTCACCCTCCACTCCCCTCTGCTGGGTTGTGCCTAGCCTTGGAAAAGTACTTCGAGGGCACAGACTTGTCCCGGGGACACTGGGGAACATGGAAGTTATGCTGAGTGGAAGAGGGAAGGCTGGCCACGGGGGTGAGGCCCCTCAGCAGGTGGGCGACAGGGGAACCCAGGACCTGCCTACTGCCACCTGTGGTTTGCAGGGTGGGTACCCTGGCCTTACAGGTCTCTTGTCCTGCAGCAGATGCTAAGTAGCCCCTGGGGTTGACCCTTGAGTGTGACAGGGTCCTGGACAGGCACTGCCTGGGGGGGGAGGCGGGGAGGCGGAGGCCTTCCCACTGCCCAGGCCCCACCCGGAGACCTTGGATGCTGCTCTCCAGGGGCTAGCCACTGTCCCTCCCTCCTTCCCAAGCCTGGACACTTGGCCTCTGTCTCTGTCTGTCTTCTTATCTTGGCCTGCCCAGGGCAGGCCGCTCTCAGGGCTCATCAGACCCTGCCAGCAGTACCAGTGCCCAGGGGAGTAGCCTGGGGACAATACTGTCCTCTGTCCCCACCTCCGGCTGTCTCTGGCCTCTGCCTGACCCAGAGACTGGAGCCCCACCTGGCACCCCGCCTGTCCCCCTGGCCCCAGTTTCCTGTGACCTGGTTATCCGTTGTCAACCCTACCTGGGCCGGCCACCCCACTCTGGCTCCAGCCACTTGAGTCAGGCGAGGTGGAGCTCCTCTCCCCTGCAACGCAGGGTTGAACCCTGGGTTCGATCCCATGGAGATGGGAACGGCAACCCACTCCAGTATTCTTGCCTGGAGAATCCCATGGACAGAGGAGCCTGGGCAGCTACAGTCCATAGGGTTGCAGAGAACTGGACACGACTGAAGCGACAGCTGCACACAGTCACCCCCGCCAGAGAGGCCAAGGGGCGACGCCTCACCTCCCAGCCGCGACAGCAGGCTGGGCACAGCGCAGCTACAAGTTTGACTTCTGCCTCCCACAGGCATCAACCCAGCTTCCATTCGGGGGACAAACACCGGTGTCTGGGTGGGTGTGAGTGGCTCTGAGGCTTCAGAGGCTCTGAGCCGAGACCCTGAGACCCTCGTGGGCTACAGCATGGTGGGCTGTCAGCGTGCCATGATGGCCAACCGCCTCTCCTTCTTCTTTGACCTCAAAGGTAGGTGCCCACGCAGCCCTTTTGTTTCTGACTCAGGCCCGGGGTCGGGGGAGACAGGCCGGGGCTGGATGACAGCTGAGACCCTTCCAGACTCTGACCGCACCTTCCCCGGGAAGGCTAGCAGGAACAAGGTCCTGGTGTTGTGGGTTCCGTGTGGAGAGCACTCACTAGAGCTGTCAGAGCCCCAAGCTGGTGGGGGGGGAGGCGGTCCCACAGCTGCATTGTGTCCTTGCCTGCAGGGCCCAGCATTGCCCTGGACACGGCCTGCTCCTCCAGCCTGCTGGCCCTGCAGAGGGCCTACCAGGCCATCCAGAGAGGGGAGTGTGCCATGGCCATTGTGGGCGGCATGAACATCCTGCTGAAGCCCAATACCTCACTGCAGTTCATGAAGCTGGGCATGCTTAGCCCCGAGGGCACCTGCAAGTCCTTCGATGCATCAGGTGAGGGCAGGGGGCATGGGGCCCCGGGCAGTGCCCCCACCCTCGATTCTATCTGGCACCAGCCCCTGAGCCCTTCCCTGAGCTCGTGAGCCTGAGGTGCCCTCCGCCCCCAGGGAATGGCTACTGCCGTGCAGAGGCTGTGATGGCCGTCTTTCTGACCAAGAAGTCCCTGGCCCGACGGGTGTATGCCACCATCCTCAACGCTGGCACCAACACGGATGGCTGCAAAAAGCAAGGTGGGAGCTGGCCTGGGGCAGGCGAGAGTGGGGCTACGGGTATTCAGACGGGGCTGGGAGTGCTGAGGCCTGGCCCCACCCCCAGGCGTGACTTACCCCTCCGGAGAGGCACAGGAGCAGCTCATCAGCTCCCTGTACAAGCCGGCCGGGCTGGACCCGGAGACCCTGGAGTACGTCGAAGCCCATGGCACCGGTACCAAGGTGAGAGCCCTGGTCCTGCTCACACCCCACGTCCCGCGCCAGAGAGGCACCAGGGCAGGGTCCTGACCTCCCTGAGTTCCCCACAGGTGGGCGACCCCCAGGAGCTAAACGGCATCGTGCAAGCCCTGTGTGGCGCCCGCCAGGGACCCCTGCTGATTGGCTCCACCAAGTCGAACATGGGACACCCAGAGCCTGCCTCAGGGCTCGCGGCGCTGGCCAAGGTAGGCAGGCGAGTCCCTGCCCCGTCAGCTCCTTACGGCCTGCTCGGGGAGGGTCCCTCCAGGCTGTGCTGTGGGATGTGGGCCAACTGAGGCCCAGAGAGCAGGCCGCCAGCCTGTGGCCGGCCCTTGCCTGGCTTCACGGGGCCAGACATTTCACCCAGCACTTGCTCCACAAGGGGCCAGCCAGAGGGAGCAGAAGCAACAGGGCAGCCCGCCTCTCCAGGCTCGCCCTCCCTGTGGCCTCCTGACCAGCTGGTAGCTTGGAGGACCCAGGTCACCACTGGTTGAGCTTCTGGGTGTGATGGGAGCTTCCTGGTGGTCTCAGCTCCCTGGGCCACCACAGCCACCTGTCTGCAGCTCTTAGCTTGGGAGATGGGGTGGGGAATGGCTGAAGAGCCTGTGTCTAGACCCACAGCCAGTCAGGCCGGGAGGTGGCAGGGCCCCGGGTGAGGGCTAAGACTGAGAGGAAGCAGAGCATGTGGCTTGGTCACCAGACCTCTGCACTGGAGCAGGGCGAGCTTGGAGGGGGAGGGCCGGGGGGAGAAGAGGTTGCTTGCAGTGGGCGGGGCCTCTGGGTTGACATAGAGGGTCCTCAGGAAGGGATATACCTGAAGCCCATCCCGACCAGCGGGGGCAGGGAGCCCAGGGCTGGCTGCCCTGCTGACTGTGAGGCGCCCACAGGTGCTGCTGTCCCTGGAGCATGGGCTCTGGGCCCCCAACCTGCACTTCCACAGCCCAAACCCCGAGATCCCAGCACTGCAGGACGGGCGGCTGCAGGTGGTGGACCGGCCCCTGCCCGTGCTCGGGGGCAACGTGGGCATCAACTCCTTTGGATTCGGTGGCTCCAACGTGCACGTCATCCTCCAGCCCAACTCCCAGCCACCCCCACCGCCTGGCCCACATGCCGCCCTGCCCCGCCTGCTGCGGGCCAGCGGGCGCACCCTGGAGGGCGTGCGAGGCCTGCTGGAGCTAGGCCTCCGACACAGCCAGAACCCGGCCTTCGTGAGCATGCTCAATGACATCGCGGCCCCCTCCCCAGCGGCCATGCCCTTCCATGGCTACGCCGTGCTGGGCAGCCAGGAGGGCACCCAGGAGGTGCAGCAGGTGCCGGCCGGCAAGCGCCCACTCTGGTTCATCTGCTCTGGTGAGCCCCGGCCGCCCCCCCCCGACCCAGGGTCGTCCCCGAGGGCCACACGGGCGGAGACTGCACAGCGCTGCCCTGACATCTCCCTCTGGGACAGGTATGGGCACACAGTGGCGCGGGATGGGGCTGAGCCTCATGCGTCTGAGCAGCTTCCGTGACTCCATCCTGCGCTCAGATGAGGCCGTGAAGCCTCTGGGACTGCAGGTGTCACAGCTGTTGCTGAGCACAGATGACATCTTTGACGACATCATCGTCTCCTTCGTGAGCCTCACTGCTATCCAGGTGTGCCCCTGGGGTCTGGGGTGAGCCGGCTGGCAGGGCGGTGAGCCTGGGGTCCCCAGGACTGGCATGACCCATCCTGTTCCCACCCCACCCCCAGATCGCCCTCATAGACCTGCTGACCTCCATGGGCCTTCGGCCCGACGGCATCATCGGGCACTCCCTGGGTGAGGTGGCCTGTGGCTATGCCGACGGCTGCATCTCTCAGGAGGAGGCCATCCTCGCTGCCTACTGGAGGGGCCAGTGCATCAAGGAGGCCAACATCCCGCCCGGGACCATGGCGGCTGTAGGTAGGTGCTGCCCTCTGCTCCCCCATCCCGCTCCGCCCCTGGGCCTGAGGGTCTCCGTGGGAGGTGGTCATCTGTACTGGCACCTTTCTGTGTTGGCGCTGGGCAGAGGCCAGGGCCTGGGGGCAGCTCGCCAGCCACTGTCCTCACCACAGAGCGAGAACGACCCTGACAGGCTGCCCTGCTGTGCCCCGGATGGCCTTGCAGCCCAGCATACTTGCCCACGGGTGTCAGTAGAGGCCAACGTGATTTTCACATGAACCCCTGGTGGGGATGCTGCAGGCGGAGGAATGGTCCTGCTTACACTTGGGACAGGCAGGGTTGGGGACGGGAGGAGACCAGAGAGAGCCGGAGGGGCTGTTGGGAGAGTGAGGCCAAAGCCCTTTCTGGTGGGCCAGGCGTGGGACCCGAAACTGGCTCCCGCCCGTAGGACAGCATTAATGACACCTCCGCCTGAGACCAGACAACGGCAAGGGTGAAACAGCCTCATAAAGGTGCCGTTCGGCAGCTGTCATTAGGGCCACCCAGGCAGCGTTCCCCTCCCCGGGGAGGGCTGTGTGGGGGTGCCTGCTCCCCATGCCACTCTTTGAGGCCCTCTTCTGCTCCCAGGCTTGACCTGGGAGGAGTGTAAGCAGCGCTGCCCCCCTGGCATCGTGCCTGCCTGCCACAACTCCGTCGACACTGTGACCATCTCGGGACCTCAGGTGGGCCCTGCGAGGCGAGGCCTTGTCCCCAAGTCCCCTCCCACTGCCCCCGCCCACCCCGGGCGCACTCTGCACGGCGAGCCCGGCACCGGCCCAGACCCGGACTGCCATCAGCGCCCCCATCCTTCCCCGTCTGCGCCCCCCCAGGCCTCCATGTTGGAGTTCGTGAAGCAGCTGAAGCAGGAGGGCGTGTTTGCCAAGGAGGTGCGGACAGGCGGCATGGCGTTCCACTCCTACTTCATGGACGCCATCGCCCCCACGCTGCTTGAGCAGCTCAAGAAGGTGGGCGGCTGTCCCCGCGCTGTGCAGCGGGGGCCCTCCCTGAGGACGGGCAGGGAAGGCCGGCCCCAGTTCCCTCAGGCTGACCCCACCTGCCCCTGCGCGCAGGTGATCCGGGAGCCCCAGCCACGTTCCCCACGCTGGCTCAGCACTTCCATCCCCGAGACCCAGTGGCAGGAGAGCCTGGCCCGCACCTTCTCGGCCGAGTACAACGTGAACAACCTGGTGAGCCCCGTGCTGTTCCAGGAGGCGCTGTGGCACGTGCCCGAGAATGCCGTGGTGCTGGAGATCGCGCCCCATGCCCTGCTGCAGGTACGCGTGGTCCCGAAGGGCCGGCAGGCTGGCCGTGTGCGGGGGGCTGAGCGGGGGCCCAGTGGGAGCTGGTCACGGGGAGGCCCAGCCTGCCTCTGCCTCTGCAGGCCATCCTGAAGAGAGGCCTCAAGCCCAGCTGCACCATCATCCCCCTGATGAAGAAGGACCACAGTGACAACCTACAGTTCTTCCTCAGCAACGTAGGCCGGCTCTACCTGACCGGGTGCGGCCGCTCTCCCTGCTCAACCCGGAGGCTCCTCACCAGCCAGGCCACAGGGCGGCCTTGAGATGGTCCCCAGGGAGCAGGCCTCTGGGTGCTGGTCCACCTTCACCCACCGGCATGCCCCCCCTCCCCAACCCTGTCTTGGCCGTCTCTGGGGTCCTAGGGGAGACGGGTTGACCGTGGGTCAGTATGGGTGTGGCAGGGCAGTCACGGCTCCCCTCTCGCACCCTCCAGCATTGACGTCAACCCCAACGGGCTGTTCCCACCCGTGGAGTTCCCGGCTCCCCGGGGCACCCCCCTCATCTCCCCCCACATCAAGTGGGACCACAGCCAGACCTGGGATGTGCCCGCCGCTGAGGATTTCCCCAACGGCTCCAGCAGCTCCTCTGCCACTGTCTATAAGATCGGTGAGTCCTTGCGATGCAGGCGGGCAGAGGGGCGCGGTGGCTTCCCTCCCCTCAGAGGTGGCACTAAGGCCCAGGCCCCACAGACATCAGCCCCGAGTCCCCTGACCACTACCTGGTGGATCACTGCATCGACGGTCGCATCCTCTTCCCGGCCACTGGCTACCTGTGCCTGGTCTGGAAGACACTGGCCCGAGCCCTGGACCAGACCGTGGAGCGCACACCTGTAGTGTTCGAGGACGTGACGCTGCACCAGGCCACCATCCTGCCGAAGACAGGCGAGACGGGCGGCTCAGGCCATGGGGCGGGAGGGCCAGCTGCCAACCCCTGCAGCTGACCTCCGCCCCTGCTGCTCACAGGGACTGCGCTCCTGGAAGTGCGGCTTCTGGAAGCCTCCTGCACCTTTGAGGTGTCTGAGAAAGGCAGCCTGATCGTGAGCGGTGAGCAGGGCCCCTGGACCAGCCTACAGGGTCCCTGCTGGGGGTCTCGGGGTGGACCTTGGCTGCCGGCTCAGCACTGCCCTCACTCAGGCCCTTCTGCCACCCCGCCCACAGGGAAGGTATACCAGTGGGAAGATCCCGACCCCAAGCTCTTTGACAACCGGTATGGCATGGAACCTGCAACCCCCGTGGACCCCACAACTGCCATCCACCTGCGCTCTGGTGACGTGTACAAGGAGCTGCAGCTGCGGGGCTTCAACTATGGCCCCAACTTCCAGGGCATCCTCGAGACCAGCTCTGAAGGTAGGTGCAAGGGAGGCCCCGCTTTGTGCTTTGGGGCCAACTCCTGCTGCCTGGTGTGAGGGGGCCACGAGGGGCCCCCCAGGTTGGGGCACACGAAGGAGGAGAGGGCCCACGGCGGGAAGAGACCCAGCCTGGCTGAACTGACAGCCCCTTCTCCCCAGGTGACATGGGCCAGCTGCTCTGGAAGGACAACTGGGTAACCTTCATGGACACCATGCTGCAGATGTCTATCCTGGCCCCAGGCCAGCGCAGCCTGCGCCTGCCCACACGCATCACTGCCATCTACATCCACCCGGCTATCCACCAGCAGAAGCTGTACACACTGCAGGACGGGACACAAGGTCAGCCCTGCCCTGGCCCCGCACGCGTGTCTCCCCGTGCCAGGCCCTGTCCACCCTCACCCAGCATGTCCCCCCAGTGGCCGACGTGGTAATGAACAAGTTTCTGGGCACCACGGTGGCCGGCGGCGTCTACATCTCAAGGATCCACACCTCGGTGGCCCCCCGGCATCAGCAGGAGCAGCCGGTGCCCATCCTGGAGAAGTTCTGCTTCACCCCACACGTGGAGAGCGGGTGCCTGGCCGGGAACCTGGCCCTGCAGGAGGAGCTGCAGCTGTGTGTGGGTGAGTCTTCTGCACCCAGCACCCTCATGCCGGGGTCCAGCTCCCAGTTCCTGGGCCTGTTATCCCATCACAGCCTCTCCTACATGTGGGGTCTATACCTGCCTTCCCCTGTGAGTGCCCCTGGCTTCCCCCTACCTGGAGCTGATGTCTTCAGAGGGGCCTCGGCACAGAGGTGACAGATTTTGCCCCTCTTGTCTGTGTCAGCAGCCAGCTGCTCAGGCGTGAGACCACCCTCTACCCCAGGCTCACGCCCAAGCTGAGGGGTGTGGGATGGTGGTGGGAGCTGGGGAAGGGCAGCCAGGGCCGGCAAAGCACGGAACCCATCCTCTGGGGAACCCACACTCTGTGGGGCTCACACCTGCATGGGGGGCAGGGCCCCCTTTGCCCATCTAGTGTACCAATGATCAATGCCAGTTTCCAGCCCTGGAGGACTGGACAGTCCACTCCATCCCTCTATTTTCCATCAGTGGGCAGAACCAGGTGGTGGGTTCTGCTCCAAGAAGTCACCAGTTCTGGTGGGGGGAGCTTCAGGAACTCCAGCCCAGCTGAGGCTCTTCCCTGACACACAACTGTCCCTTCCCCAGGGCTGGCACAGGCGCTGCAGACCAAGGTGGCCCAGCAGGGGGTAAAGATGGTGGTTCCTGGGCTGGACGGTGCCCAGGCTCCCCAGGAGGCCCCACAGCAAGGCCTGCCTCGGCTGCTGGCCACCGCCTGCCAGCTGCAACTCAACGGGAACCTGCAGATGGAGATGGGCCAGATCCTAGCCCAGGAGAGAGCCCTTCTGTGTGACGACCCCCTGCTCAGTGGGCTCCTCAACTCCCCAGCACTCAAGGCGTGCGTGGACACTGCCCTGGAGAACATGACCAGCCTCAAGATGAAGGTGGTGGAGGTGGGTGCCCCGCATGGCTGCAGGCCCAGTGCACGAGGACTCAGACGCAGGCAGTCCCGAACCTAAGGGAGGGCCAGGGCCCCTCAGACGTGAGGTCGCCCAACTCGTGATGGTGCTGCGGCTGCAGACACCAAAGGGGAAGGGGGCACTGGGAAGGGCCTGGTTCCAGGAGTGTGGTGGGCAGGGCAGCACTGGTCAATGACCTCTGCAGTCGGTGGGTGGGCCTTTCTGGGAAACACCCAGCTGAGGTGGAGGGACGCCTGTCCAGCGGCAGCTGATCAAAGAAGATACTCCATCCCAGGTGCTAGCTGGTGACGGCCAACTGTATTCGCGCATCCCCATGCTGCTCAACACTCAGCCCCTATTGGAGCTGGACTACACAGCCACTGACCGCCACCCCCAGGCCCTGGAGGCTGCCCAGGCCAAGTTGCAGCAGCTCAACATAACCCAGGGCCAGTGGGACCCCTCGGACCCGGCCCCCAGCAGCCTGGGTGGGGCCAACCTCGTGGTGTGCAACTATGCCCTAGCCAGCCTTGGTGACCCAGCCACGGCCGTCGGCAACATGGTGGCTGCCCTCAAGGAGGGAGGCTTCCTGTTGCTGCACACGCTGCTCAGAGGACACCCCTTGGGAGAGACTGTCACCTTCCTCACCTGCCCTGAGCCACAGCAAGGCCAACGGCACCTCCTGAGCCAGGTGCAGGCGGGGCCGGGGTGGGGAGGACGGGGTAGACGGAGCTGGGGGGCAGGACTGTCTCTTATACACATCTGGGTTGGGGGCGGGGCTGGGAGGGGGGCGCCGGGAGGCTGCCGAGCCCTGACCCTCTCAACTCGCAGGATGAGTGGGAGAGCCTGTTTGCCAGCGCGTCCCTGCACCTGGTGGCCCTGAAGAAGTCCTTCTACGGCTCAGTGCTCTTCCTGTGTCGCCGGCTGGCCCCACGTGACAGCCCAATCTTCCTGCCCGTGGAGGATACCAGCTTCCAGTGGGTTGACTCCCTGAAGGTCAGTCCTTCCCAGCCCCCACCAGGCTGGGCTGACCCGGCTCCAATGCTGGGACCTGGGGAACCCACCCCGTCAGGCAACCCTTCCCTCGTCAATCCTTCCTTCATCCTTTTACAGAACATCCTGGCCGATTCCTCCTCCCGGCCCGTGTGGCTCATGGCTGTTGGCTGCACCACCTCAGGGGTTGTGGGCTTGGTGAACTGTCTCCGGAAAGAGCCTGACGGGCACCGGATTCGGTGAGATGCCCACTGTGCCACGTGCCCCTTGCCTCCAGGACCCCACCACAGCCGCCCCTTACCTGTCTGGCTACCCACAGGTGCGTCCTGGTGTCTAACCTCAACAGCACGTCCCCCATCCCTGAGATAGCCCCGAAGTCCTTGGAGCTGCAGAAGGTGCTCCAGAGTGACCTGGTGATGAACGTCTACCGTGATGGGGCCTGGGGAGCATTCCGCCACTTCCCACTGGAACAAGGTGAGCCCCCCGGGACTGCCCTGCTCCTCTGGGTTCCTCACCTCCCAGGTAGGTGGACTGAGGAGAGGGCAAGAGGACTCTGGCTGGAAGCCCTGCTCCAGGCCAGGGCCACATGCGATCCTAGGGGCTCCACTTCCTGTCACCCCCTAGACAAGCCCGAGGAGCAGACAGAGCACGCCTTCATAAACGTCCTCACCCGAGGGGACCTGTCTTCCATCCGCTGGGTCTGTTCCCCTCTGCGCCACAGCCAGTCCACGGGCCCGGGCGTCCAGCTCTGCACCATCTATTACGCCTCCCTCAACTTCCGCGACATCATGCTGGCCACGGGCAAGCTGTCCCCCGACGCCATCCCAGGTACAGGCTGCCCACGGTAGGGGAACCAGAACAAAGACTGCCCCCCCCGCCCCAGGCCAGGGCCTGGGACGAGAGGGGTCCTCACCCCGCAGTGCTCAGGAGCCTGGGAGGCTCCTCCCAGTGAGGTCAGGAGCTCACTCACCCACCATCTGCCCCCAGGAAATTGGGCCTCTCGGAACTGCATGCTAGGCATGGAGTTCTCTGGCCGAGATGCCAGCGGGAAGCGTGTGATGGGGCTGGTACCCGCCGAAGGCCTGGCCACCTCCACTCTGGTGCCTCAGAGCTTCCTGTGGGACGTGCCTTCCAACTGGTGAGTCACCAGGGCTGGGACCTGGGGCCCGAAGTGGACGTGGCCAGGCATTAGGCCAGAGCTGACCCCTGCACTGTGCCCTTAGGACGCTGGAGGAGGCCGCCTCGGTGCCCGTTGTCTATAGCACAGCCTACTACGCGCTGATAGTCCGCGGGCGCATGCAGCCAGGGGAGACGGTGCTCATTCACTCGGGCTCCGGCGGCGTCGGGCAGGCTGCCATCGCCATTGCCCTCAGCCTGGGCTGCCGTGTCTTCACTACTGTGGGTAAGCCTCCGACCCTTCCCAGAGCCCAGGACTGTCCGCCTGGAAGCGCCGCCAAAGCCCAGACTCACCAGGTGTGCCTCTCTCTGCCAGGGTCAGTTGAAAAGCGGGCATACCTCCAGTCCAGGTTCCCCCAGCTCAACGAAACCAGCTTTGCCAACTCCCGGGACACATCCTTTGAGCAGCATGTCCTGTGGCACACAGCCGGGAAGGGTGAGTGGTCCCCATCACTCACCCCCCACCATCCACCTGTATCCTCAGCCCCTTCTTCCTTCCATCCCCCACTCACCAGCCAAGCTGGAGGGGACGCTGGCCCATGCTGGGACAGGGTCCAGCCCTTCAGACTTGTGTTAGGTTGGCCGGGCTGTGATCGTCACTGTGGGGACTCCGCTTGCCCCCCATCTCAAGGTGTTGACCTGGTCCTCAACTCCCTGGCGGAAGAGAAGCTGCAGGCCAGTGTGCGGTGCCTGGCCCAGCATGGTCGATTCCTGGAAATTGGCAAATTTGACCTTTCCAACAACCACCCCCTGGGTGAGACGGGGCAGCAGGCCTGGTGGGCGGCTGGGTGGGCAGGGGGGTGTTGGGCAGAGTGGGGGTCTGCAGGGTGGTGGGCTGTGGGCTATGTAGTGAGGCCCCCCACCTGCCCACCTGTCCAGGCATGGCCATCTTCCTGAAGAACGTGACTTTCCACGGGATCCTACTGGATGCACTCTTTGAAGAAAACAGCACCATGTGGCAGGAAGTATCAACGCTGCTGAAGGCGGGCATCCGGGAGGGTGTGGTGCAGCCCCTCAAGCGAACAGTGTTCCCCAGGACCCAGGTGGAGGACGCCTTCCGCTACATGGCCCAGGGCAAACACATCGGCAAAGTGGTCATTCAGGTGAGTGGGGCGCCCTGGGGATCTCTGGCCCCAGCCTTAGCCCCTGCCCCTGCCAGCAGTGCATGAACAGGGGCCCTGCTTGGGCTGCAGGTACGTGAGGAAGAGCAGAAGGCAGTGCTGCACGGGACCAAACCCGCCCAGATAGCGGCCTTGTGCAAGACCTTCTGCCCAGCCCACAAGAGCTACATCATCACTGGGGGCCTGGGTGGCTTTGGCCTAGAGCTGGGCCACTGGCTCGTGGAGCGAGGGGCCCAGAAGCTGGTGCTGACCTCCCGCTCTGGGATCCGCACAGGTGAGTGGCCCGAGGGTGGGGCAGTGGGAAGGGCCTCCTTCAGACCCCTTTATTGTGCTCTCAGGGCACCTAGACTTGGGACCAGACCTTCATTTGTCCATCCCCTCCCACTGTCTGTGTCCCGCAGGCTACCAAGCCAGGCAGGTCCGTGAGTGGAGACGCCAGGGTGTGCAGGTCCTGGTGTCCACCAGAGATGTTAGCTCACTGGATGGCACCCGGAGGCTTATCACTGAGGCTGCCCAGCTTGGGCCCGTAGGAGGCATCTTCAACCTGGCCGTGGTGAGGACAGCTTTAGAGGGGCTGGAGCCAGCTGCCCAGGGAAGGGCCCCTCCCAAGAAGCCTTCCAAAGGCCTGGGGCCGAGGCAGGTGCTAAGATCCCCTCACCCCAGGTCCTGAGAGATGCCATGCTGGATAACCAGACCCCTGAGTTCTTCCAGGACGTCAACAAGCCCAAGTACAATGGCACCCTGAACTTGGACAGGTGGGCCCCTCCCTCCTTCTCTCCTTCCTTCTCCCCACACGGCCCTCGCATGGTGTCCGGAGACCTGGCCACGTGCTGGGCTCTGACTGCAGGTCCAGGGAAGGGGAGGCGGTTTGGTGGCAAGCAGGAATCCTGGGCATGATAGCCGGTGGGCTGGGGAAGCCGGCTGGGGGTGACTTAAAAACCCACAGGGTGACCCGGGAGGCATGCCCGGAGCTGGACTACTTCGTGGCCTTCTCCTCGGTGAGCTGCGGGCGTGGCAATGCCGGCCAGACCAACTACGGGTTCGCCAACTCCACCATGGAGCGCATATGTGAGAAGCGTCGGCACGACGGCCTCCCAGGTAGGCCCACCTGCCACTGCCCGACTTGCGCGGTGCCACCCTCACAGCTACCCCGACTCACCGCGGCGCCACTGCCCACCCACAGGCCTCGCCGTGCAGTGGGGCGCGATTGCTGATGTGGGCCTCCTCGTGGAGCTGACGGGCACTAACGACAAGGCCGTCGGCGGGACGCTTCCCCAGCGCATCACCTCCTGCCTGGAGGTGCTAGACCTCTTTCTGAACCAGCCCCACCCCGTCCTGAGCAGCTTTGTGTTGGCAGAGAAGAAGGCTGTGTCCCGCGGCCCTGGCGGCAGCCAGCAGGACCTGGTGAAGGCTGTGGCTCACATCCTGGGTGAGGCAGCACCCTGCCCCCTCCCCACCGGCAGACACTCCCGAGTCTGGTCTCCCAGGCTGCCAAAGTGGGGCGTGCTGGGCTTGCTCATGGAGGGAGAGGCACAGGTGGTCTGTGCAGAGCTGGGTGGGGGCTTTGGGTCCCATGGTACAATCTGTTCAGTTCAGTCGCTCAGTCGTGTCCGACTCTTTGCGACCCCATGAATCGCAGCACGCCAGGCCTCCCTGTCCATCACCAACTCCTGGAGTTCGCTCAGACTCATGTCCAGGATACAATACCCACCCAGGGCCCCTCCCACTTTGCCAACTGAGCTGCCTTCCCACCTCCCCAGGCATCCGTGACTTGGCCACCGTCAACCTGGACAGCTCGCTTTCAGACCTTGGCCTCGACTCACTCATGGGTGTGGAGGTGCGCCAGATGCTGGAGCGTGAGCACAGCCTGACGCTGTCCACGCGGGAAATCCGGCAGCTCACAATCCGCAAGCTGCAGGAGATTTCCGCACAGGCTGGCACAGCTGATGGTAGGTATGGAGGGGGTGTCCCCGAAGCAGCACTGTCCCCTCAGGGCTCTTGGCCTCCAAGCAGGTCAGGGCTTGTCCATCTGGCCCCTTCCTGAGAGCCCTCCTTGGGCGCCCAGCGGCCCCCATCCACCTGCCCTGGCCACCCGCAGCTGACAGGTGAGCGTGTCTGTGTGTTTGTGGGAGGGGACCCTATGGTATCATCCCTGGTATCTGCCCCTCTTCACAGAGCTGACGAACTCCACACCCAAACTGGGCAGCCCCGCCCAGTCGCAGACCCAGCTGAACCTGAGCACCCTGCTGGTGAATCCCGAGGGCCCGACCTTGACACGGCTCAACTCGGTGCAGAGCTCCGAGCGGCCCCTGTTCCTGGTGCACCCCATCGAGGGCTCCACCACCGTGTTCCACAGCCTGGCCGCCAAGCTCAGCATCCCCACCTATGGCCTGCAGTGCACAGGAGGTATGTCAGGGGCCTACTGGGCTGCCCCCCAGGGAGGTGGGCATGGCAAGGCACCTGCAGACGAGGGCTAAGCCGCATGCTGTGCCCGCAGCGGCACCCCTGGACAGCATCCAGAGCCTGGCCGCCTACTACATCGAGTGCATCAGGCAGGTGCAGCCAGAGGGGCCCTACCGCATTGCTGGCTACTCCTACGGGGCCTGCGTGGCTTTCGAGATGTGCTCACAGCTGCAGGCCCAGCAAAGCACTGGGCCGGCGAACAACAGCCTCTTCCTGTTTGACGGCTCCCACACCTTCGTGATGGCCTACACTCAGGTGAGGGCGGCAGCGGACGGGAGTCCCCGGGCCCGCAGGCCCAGCCCCTTGTACCTGCCGCTGCAGCAGCTCCTCCGTTTGCAGAGCTATCGGGCCAAGCTGAACCCCGGCTGCGAGGCGGAGGCCGAGGCCGAGGCCATGTGCTTCTTCATGCGGCAGTTCACGGAGGCGGAGCACAGCAGGGTGAGTCGACCCGGCGTGGGGCCCGGCCTCCCGATGCCCCCGCTCCCGCCCCCAGTGCCACTCGCTCACTGTCCTGTCGTACAGGTGCTGGAGACCCTCCTGCCCCTCGGGGATCTGGAGGCGCGTGTGGCAGCCACCGTCGAGCTGATCGTGCAGAGCCACGCGGGCCTGGACCGACACGCGCTCAGCTTTGCTGCGCGCTCCTTCTACCATAAGCTGCGCGCCGCAGAGCAGTACGCGCCGCGGGTCACCTACCACGGCAACGTGACGCTGCTGCGCGCCAAGATGGGCGGCGCCTACGGGGAGGGCCTGGGGGCCGACTACAATCTGTCCCAGGTGTGCGACGGCAAGGTGTCCGTGCACATCATCGAGGGCGACCACCGCACGCTGCTGGAGGGCAGCGGCCTGGAGTCCATCCTTAGTATTATTCACAGCTCCCTGGCCGAGCCGCGCGTCAGTGTGCGGGAGGGCTAGGCCACCGGCCCACCTCCCACCGGCCGACCCTGGCACCGCACCCCGCGTGCAGGCGCCCATAGGACCAGCACCCCCACGCACAAACACACACCCCACCCCGCGGCTGCCCTGGGCCCGGGGCCGAGACCGGCGCCGCCGACTCGGAGACCTGCCTGGTCTGTGAAGAGTCGGCTGAGCCGCTAGCCAGGCCGAGCTTCCAGAACCGCACGGGCTCTGCCGCACTGGTGTGGTTGTCGTTTTTCTGTTTCTCCTATTTATTGCGTTGCCATGGGGGGCGGGGGGTGGGGAGGGGAGACGCCGGTCGGTCCATCTGTGAGGCCGTGCACGCGGGAGCCGGGCCTGGGGCCCCATGATGCCGGAGGTCGTGCGGAGCAGCCCTGGGCGCTGGGCACCCACCCTATTTGTCTGTGTTCGTTTTTCAAGAAATAAGGTTCAAATTGCTGCGTGGGTTTTGAAATTTACTGTAATTGTCTGTGTAAAGAACCATGTCTGTATTCTGTTTCATTTTTACACCAACCTGCTAAAGATGTCTCCCATGATTAAATCCCCTCGTTCGCTCTGGCATCTGGGCATCCTTTCATCCTGCCTGCCTATCAACTCTGTGAGCCTCCACTGTCCAGACGCCTGAAGGAGTACCACCCTCTGCTCCCCGCGGGAGTGTGTGGGGGGGCGGGTAGTGAAACCTGGCTCCAGAAACAAGGCTGGACACCTCCAGGGAAGGGGCCCTTGACCAAGGAAAGGTGACCAGGAGGAGACAGGCAGGCAGGCAGTCTGATAATCGGCTGGCATAATTGTGGAGGACCCACCCCCCCTCCCCGCAACAGTAGCCTTGCCAGAATTCCTTCTCCCTCAGGGAAACCTTCGGTTTTCTCTCCTTGACCTCAACCGAGTGCAGGATGCCCACCCGCATTATTGAGAGTAATTTTTACTTGAAGTCAGCTGGTTGTAGACCTGCACCNCCCCCCCTCCCCGCAACAGTAGCCTTGCCAGAATTCCTTCTCCCTCAGGGAAACCTTCGGTTTTCTCTCCTTGACCTCAACCGAGTGCAGGATGCCCACCCGCATTATTGAGAGTAATTTTTACTTGAAGTCAGCTGGTTGTAGACCTGCACCGCATGGACCAAATACCTTCACAGCAACACTTAGATGAGTGTTTGCTTAACTGGCCAAGTCCAGCAGAAGACTGACCGTCACTGACACACAGGTTTCAGTTCAGTCACTCAGTCGTGTCTGACTGCAACCCCATGAACTAGCACACCAGGCCTCCCTGTCCACACAGGTTTAGGAGGAATGAAGGCTGGATGAGAGGGAGTAAGGGGCAGGGAGGCCCTGGGGAATGCTGAGCCCTTCCAAGCCAAGGGAGGAGGTGGACCCGCTGGGCTGGAGGCTTCTGGGCCAACAGAGGTGAGCTGGAACAGGGAGAGAGATGGGCCCTGCAGGGAGCCAGGACTAAATTGGGCAGGGGGACTGGGCCCCCTGTTAGACTTCTATCAGAAGTGACAGAGGTGATTCAACTAAGATTATACATATATTAAAAGGCTAAGGACTTTGCAGTGGTCCAGAGGTTAAGCATCTGTGCTATAGCAGGGAGTTTGGATTCAAACCATGGTCTGGGAACTAAGACCCTGTGGGCTGCATAATATGGCCAAAAAGAAGGCTAATCAGTTGAGTTCAGTTCAGTCGCTCAGACTCTGTGACCCCATGAATCGCAGCACGCCAGGCCTCCCTGTTCATCACCAACTCCCAGAGTTCACTCAGATTCACGTCCATCGAGTCAGTGATGCCATCCAGCCATCTCATCCTCTGTCGTCCCCATCTCCTCCTGCCCCCAATCCCTCCCAGCATCAGAGTCTTTTCCAATGAGTCAACTCTGCATGAGGTGGCCAAAGTACTGGAGTTTCAGCTTTAGCATCATTCCTTCCAAAGAAATCCCAGGGTTGATCTTCAGAATGGACTGGTTGGATCTCCTTGAAGTTCAAGGGACTCTCAAGAGTCTTCTCCAACACCACGGTTCAAAAGCATCAATTCTTTGGCACTCAGCCTTCACAGTCCAACTCTCACAGCTATACATGACTACTGGAAAAACCATAGCCTTGACTAGACGAACCTTAGTCGGCAAAGTAATGTCTCTGCTTTTGAATATGCTATCTAGGTTGGTCATAACTTTCCTTCCAAGGAGCAAGCGTCTTTTAATTTCATGGCTGCAGTCACCATCTGCAGTGATTTTGGAGCCCAAAAAAATAAACTCTGATACTGTTTCCACTGTTTCTCCATCTATTTCCCATGGAGTAATGGGACCGGATGCCATAATCTTAGTTTTTTGAATGTTGACCTTTAAACCAACTTTTACACTCTCCTCTTTCACTTTCATCGAGAAGCTTTTTAGTTCATCTTCACTTTCTGCCATAAGGATGGTGTCATCTGCATATCTGAGGTTATGATATTCCTCCCAGCAATCTTGATTCCAGCTTGTGTTTTTTCCAGTCCAGTGTTTCTCATGATGTACTCCGCATATAAGTTAAATANGATTTTGGAGCCCAAAAAAATAAAGTCTGACACTGTTTCCACTGTTTCCCCATCTATTTCCCATGAAGTGATGGGACCGGATGCCATGATCTTCGTTTTCTGAATGTTGAGCTTTAAGCCAACTTTTTCGCTCTCCACCTTCACTTTCATCAAGAGGCTTTTTAGTTCCTCCTCACTTTCTGCCATAAGGGTCGTGTCATCAGCATATCTGAGGTTATTGCTTTAGCTTTGTTGTTTTTCTCACGGTTGCTTTGTCAGTTTGGGGTCTTTTGTGGTCCCATATAAATATTAGGATTATTCATTCTAATGCTATGAAAAATGTTATGGATATTTTGATAAGGATTACATTAAATCTTAAGGTTGCTTTGTGTGGTGTGGACATTTTAACATTATCCTTCCAGTTTAGGAAAAAGGGGTATCTCCCCATTTCTTTTCATCATCTTCAGTTTCTTTCATCCGTGTATTATGGTTCTCAGAGTATGAGTTCTTAATCCCTCCAAGGCCCTTCATGCAGTCCCATAGCTCCAAATCCTGCAAATACATGAATTTCTCTTCACACTATTATTTCTGACAAGAGCTTTTAAAGTATGTCTTATATATTAAGTCCAAACAGTTATTATTTTTTTCTTCTAAGCATCACATTCTCTCTTCTGATCAATAGATACTACTGGCTCTATGTGTTCAGAGATCACATTGCAGTGAAAAGTTCTTTTAGAATTACAAACCTTATTCAGTGGAAATCATCTGGTCCTCTAATAGAGGAATGAAAAATAAATTATTATACATATTAAATGAGCAGTTAAAATGAGGGAAATCTATCTTTATCTCAACATAGACATGTAAATGTCTAATGTTTAGTGAAATTATACTTCTGAGGAGACAAATACAGTTTTAGCTGCATGATGAATTTATGGACATTTTTCTTTTTTTATATTTTTGTCAGTGTTCTCAATGTTTTAAATCTTTTACAATATTTTTGAAAGGAAAAATTAACCTCAATTTAGTGTTCAGAGTATTACCCCTCTACACAGGATAGATATTTGACTTAGAAACTAAAATGGAATCACTTGAGCAAGGTCTGTCCATATGATTGGCCTTCTTCATTTTACTAAATAGGTATCATGCATGTCATAGTTTCCTTCTTTATTCATTCAATAAACTTTCATCAAATTGTTGGTATAAAGGTGCCACATTGATAGTGCATGATCACCATAGTTGTACTTATTTGTATAAATAAGCATTCACTAATTTAATAACAAGGCAATGGCACCCCACTCCAGTACTCTTGCCTGGAAAATCCCGTGGATGGAGGAGCCTGGTGGGCTACAGTCCATAGGGTCGCTAAGAGTTGGACACGACTGAGCAACTTCATTTTCACTTTTCACTTTTGTGCATTGGAGAAGGAAATGGCAAGCTACTCCAGTGTTCTTGCCTGGAGAATCCCAGGGACAGGGGAGCCTGATAGGCTGCCATCTATGGGGTTGCACAGAGTTGGACACGACTGAAGTGACTTAGCAGCAATTTAATAATGTTTTACCTTGAAAAATAACTTCAGTGAATCTCATTTTGTGTTAATTTTCCTGCTCAGTTTTAAAGATCTTAAATCACTAGTGTTTTGTTTAAAAATCTATGGCTGTTGGACAGTTTGCATAGAGTGGTGTTTTTTTTGTTTGTTTGTTTTTTTTCTTTTTAGAGGAATGAGAAAGAAGTTTATTTGCAGAGATCAAAACAAAAGAGAGAGAGTTGGTTCTCACAAATAAATTATCAAGTGTCTGCTGCTGTTCCAAAACCCTGCCTCCTTCTCATTTATAATCAAATCATATGTATGTCTCATTACATATCAGTCACACAGGGTAATAATTGCTAAAATGAAGCTGTAATCAGAATTCCTGAGTACTTCAGTAAAGAGAATTTAATTTTTCTTCTGTAGGTGAAGGAATACTTTTCAAATAGGACATTATCGGCCCTCAAAATTGGGAATGGTTTTAACAGGAAAGATAAAAGCTTTTATTTTTCCTCTGTTGTCATTGATGACGACATGAGCACTAAAGCAGAGAATGGAAGACCCATTTCCTTTATGGTTTTCATCAGGCCCTATCGTTTCTTCCCACCCTGTACCCCCAAGATTCTGCTATGAGTTAAAACTGACTTTTCTTAAAGCCCAGTCAAGAGTAACAATGTAACAATGGATGCCTGCTCCACTGGGATCATGCTTTGGGCTGTGCAAGTCAGAAAGAAGGAAAATTAGTCATTATTTAACTGTGTTGAGTTCAGATTGACTTGTGAGTGACTACGTTTAGCTAACTTTTAGTTTTCTTGAAGCCATTAATGACTCAGTATGTGTCCATATGTGTGTGTTTGTGGTGATTAGAGGTGGTTGTGAGTGGTAGAGCCCTGAATGGTGATGACAACTTTTGCAGACTTCTTCAGGCCTGGCCGTACACCCCAGCCAACTTGCTTCCTCTACCCTTATCCCCACACTTGTGCACTGAGGCAGAAAAAGAGATCTGCCTGTTAGGTAGATTGTCATTCTGTCCTAGGCTTTTTTTCTTCTCATTTCTCTGTGAAGGGTAGAATCATCCCACTTTCCAGGGCCTGGCTCAATAATTCTGTCATTTCCACTGGAAAACCCTTAAAGGACAACTACTCAACAAGAGAGACTTTTGACTTTCTTTTTAAAAAATTACTCATGATAGCAGTTTTGGGAGAACTTCCCCATTCATACACCTAATATTACCAGTGCAGCAGGCAAGAATGTGGTTTCTTATTTAAATACACTTAACAAAAACTATTGAGTAATAATCCAGATAGTCTAAGTTAATTGTATACCCTATCAATTAAAGCGTACTTCCCAAAATTAATAATCATCATGATTTGGTTTTATTTTATGAAAACATAAGAGAAAAAATGTAAAAACTAAGAAGGAAATGGTTCTAATTCTAACAACTTTCCAGTGAAGCACAATAGAAGAATGACAGTATAATTAACAGATTTTTTTCACTGACAAATTATTATACTTCATTTTGTTGTAGAAATCTCAGCCCATGATAAAAATTTCTTAGCATATACTCATGATTACTCCTTTACACAAGATGAATTTTTTTCATGAAAGAGCAAATTTAATTTTGGCTCAGGGCGATAGGACTTGTTAATCATTCACTGTCAGCAAATTCAGATACAATTTTTGGAAAAGGATGATGGTGTTCCAAAAGCTGCCTGGCAAACAGAAACCATCCCAGCATTTTCAGAATAAACATATCAATATCTGACAATGCAGGCTCTTAAGACTCTCTCTGGCTTTGGTTTTAGAAAATTCTGTTAAAGTGAGCAATAGCCTTAGTCCTGTTCTCCCGTGCATTCTTGGTAAATGCATTCACAGCAATAGCCTATGTGCCTTTATTTGGGGAAGGAACAAGAGCATGTCCTCTTTCTGATTTGAAAAGCAAGGAGCTAGAGACCAGTATTTCCCTTTCCCAGATCATCTACCCCTAACCAGGCAAAACTATTACAGTATATCTTCATTGAGAATTGGCAAATATTTTCTCTTTATAAAGGACCTGACAGTGAATATACAGACTTTAATAGGCCATTTTGTCTGGGTCACAACTACCCAAAGATGTGTGCTGTTGTAGTGCAAAAGCAGCTGTTGATAATATGTAAATGAATTGGCAGGGCTATGTTCCAATAAAACTATTTACAACAGCAGAATGTTGGCTGGCCAAGGTTTACTGACCTCTACTCTAGACAAATGGCTTGTCAAGTTAGCTCTGTAAATGATTTCCTAAAAAAAAGAGAAAAAAATGAAGAATTCTTTACTACCCACATTTTACACTCTTTCCTAGATTAGATTTCCAGCTAACATGATAATAACAAGGTGGGAAGTATTGCTCACTCTAGCAAGCAGTAGTCCCATGTTCTTTCTAGATGTGAATATGAGTTAAATTTGAAAAATAACAGTGAGATAAAGCTAACTCTCAGCAGGGGCTGCCAGGGAAAGTAAATGTTTGGTTCAAGAAGGAACTGGGAATAATCCTGAGAATAACTATTTTGATAGGTATTAATGAACAACTCTATTAGGCATTGTATGAACATAATCTTATTTAATTTCAGAGTTGCTCTTTCAGGTGAATATTTGGAGACCTCATTTATATGAAGAAAAGAGGACTTAATGATACTGAAGACTTGATTTTAATAAACCAGAGGGAGATGATGAACTTAGGCTGTGTGTATCTGAATTACAACAAATACGAAGTAAAGAGTAGAAAACTGTGCTATTCAAAATCTGACAGTGTCTGGGACCATGACAATAATTTATCTTACAGAGTTTATCATCCTAGCAAACAGCTGGGGCAGAGGACAGGAGTACTGAGGGGAAAGGAATTTGTAAGCACTCTAAATTCAGAGGAAGAATCCAGTTCTATTAGTGATGAGACAGTTACATAACAATTTTGGATAGTGCATGGGTTAGGATAACCAACTGTCCCAGTTTGCCTTTGACTAAAGAGTTTCTTGGAATCTGGGACTTTCAGTGGTAAAATCTGGGAATTTCCTAGCAAACCAGGAAGGGTGTTATGGGTGTAAAGGTGTTTTGGACTTACTAGAAGCTCATGAGCAGTGCTGTGCTAAAGCTGGTTCACAAGTGCTCTTGAGAGCTGATTGATTGTTAAATTTTCAGGAATTTTGCAAGCCATTTTTAAAACAACTATCATTAAAAATTAAATTATAGAAGTTATAATTAACTTAAAAATTACTCCTTTCTGATTTTAGGGTGGTTTTCTCTCATCTATGATTGTGAAGTTATTTATATTCATTGCATCCATCCATTTGGTAGTTCTTGTTGTTCAGTCATTAAGTCATGTGACCCCATGGACTGCAGCATGCCAGGCTTCCCTATCCTTCACCATCTCCTGGACCTTGCTCAAACTCATGTCCATTGAGTCGGTGATACCATTCAACCTGTTCAAGCTCATGTGCATTGAGTTAATGATGCCATACAACCACCTTGTCCTCTACCCCTTCTCCTGCCTTCATTCTTTCCCAGTCTTCTCCAGTGGATCATCTCTTTACATCAGATGGCCAAAGTATTGGAGCTTCAGCTTCAGCATCAGTCCTTCCAGTTAATATTTGGAATTGATTCCCTTCAGGATTGACTGGTTTGATCTCTTTGCAGTACAAAAGACTCTCAAGAGTCTTCTCCAACATCACAGTTCAAAAACATCAATTTTTTGATGCTCAGCTTTCTTTATATTCCAACTGTCACATTTGTACATGACAACTGGAAAAACCATAGCTTTGACTCGATGGACATTTACTGGCAAAGTAATGTCTCTGCTTTTTAATATACTGTCTAGGTTTGTCATAGTTTTTCTTCTAAGAAGCAAGTGTCTTTTAATTTCATGGCTACAGTCACCATCTATATGATTTTGGAGTCCAAGAAAATAAAGTCTGTCACTGTTTCCACTGTTTTCCCATCTATTTGCCATGAAGTGATGGGACTGGATGCCATGATCTTAGGGTTTTGAATGTTGANTAATATACTGTCTAGGTTTGTCATAGTTTTTCTTCTAAGAAGCAAGTGTCTTTTAATTTCATGGCTACAGTCACCATCTATATGATTTTGGAGTCCAAGAAAATAAAGTCTGTCACTGTTTCCACTGTTTTCCCATCTATTTGCCATGAAGTGATGGGACTGGATGCCATGATCTTAGGGTTTTGAATGTTGAGTTTGAAGCTAGCTTCTCCTCTTTCACCTTCATCAAGAGACTCTTTGGTTCCTCTTTGCTTTCTGCCACTAGAGTGGTATCATCTGCACATCTGAGATTATTGATATTTCTCCCAGCAGTCTTGATTCCAGCTTGTGCTTCATACAGTCTGGCATTTGGCGTGATGTACTCTGCATATAGGTTAAATATATAGGTTAAAAATATATTACATAAACAGGGTAAGAATATATAGCCTTGACGTACTCCTTTCCCAATTTGGAACCAATGTCTTGTTAACATGTCCGATTCTAACTGTTGTTTCCTGACCTGTATAAATATAGGTTTTGCAGGAGGCATATAAGGTGGTCTGGTATTCCCATCTCTTTCAGAATTTTCCATGGTTCGTTGTGATCCACACAGTCAAAGGGTTTAGTGTAGTCAATGAAGCAGAAGTAGATATTTTTCTGGAATTCTCTTGCTTTTTCAGTGATCCAGCAGATGTTGGCAATTTGATCTCTGGTTCCTCTGCNGCAGGAGGCATATAAGGTGGTCTGGTATTCCCATCTCTTTCAGAATTTTCCATGGTTCGTTGTGATCCACACAGTCAAAGGGTTTAGTGTAGTCAATGAAGCAGAAGTAGATATTTTTCTGGAATTCTCTTGCTTTTTCAGTGATCCAGCAGATGTTGGCAATTTGATCTCTGGTTCCTCTGCCTTTTCTAAATTCAGCTTGTACATTTGGATGTTCTCAGTTCATGTACTGTTTAGGCCTAGCTTGGAGGATTTGAACATTACTTTGCTAGCATGTGAAATGAGCTCTATCGTGCAGCAGTTTGCATATTCTTTGGCATTGCCGTTCTTTGGGATTAGATGAAAACTGACCTTTTCCAGTCCTGTGACTACTGCTGAGTTTTCCAAATTTGCTGGCGTATTGAGTGAAGCGCTTTCACAGCATCATCTTTTAGGATTTGAAATAGCTCCGCTGGAATTCCATTACCTCCACTAGCTTTGGTCTTGGTGATGCTTCCTAAGGACCACTTGACTTCGCACTTCAGGATGTTTGGCTCTATTGAGTGATTACACCATCATGGTTCTCTGGGTCATGATCTTTTTTGTATAGTTCTTCTGTGTATTCTTGTCACCTCTTCTTAATATCTTCTGCCTCTGTTAAGCCCATACCATTTCAGTCCTTTATTGTGCCCATCTTTGTATGAAATGTTCCCTTGGTATTTCCAATTCTCTTGAAGAGATCCCTAGTCTTCCCTATTTTATTCTTTTCCTCTATTCCTTTGCATTTTCACTTAGGAAGAAATACTGCAAACTTGTGGGTAACTGTATCTTTTCCCAACCAACTGTGATTCAGTGACATCATGCTATATGCTTGAAATAGGAAGAAAGGCGGTTTGTTTTTTCTCTAGAAAATGACAGGAACAATGTTAATAATGCAGATTAAACTTTCTAGTGCATGGTGTCTGTAAGTGTTACATTAGGTATTGTTGCTGTTCAATCTCTAGGTCATATCCAACTCTTTGAGACCACATGGACTGCAGGACCCCATGGACCAGTCTCTGCTGTTCTTCACTATCTCCCAGATTTGGGTTAGATTCATGTCCATTGAGTCAATGATGCTATCTAACTATCTCATTCTCTGCTACCCCCTTCTCCTTTCACCTTCAATCTTTCCCAGCATCGAGGTCTTTTTTCAATGAGTCGGCTATTTGCATCAGGTGGCTAAAGTATTGAAACTTCAGCTTCAGCATCAATCCCCTTCCAGTGATTATTCAGGGTTGATATCTTTTGGGATTGGCTGGTTTGACCTCCTTGCAGTCCAAAGGACTCTCAAGAGTCTTCTCCAGCCCCACAATTAGAAAATGTCAATTCTTCAGCACTCAGCCTTCTTAATGGTGCAGCTCTCACATCTGAACATGACTCTAGGAAAAACCATAGCTTGACTGTATGGACCTTTGTCAGCAAAGTGATGTCTCTTATTTTTAATATACTGCTATATTTGTCATAGTTTATCTTATAGCACACACAAAAAAGAGGAAATGTTATTCAATATTTGAGAACTGTTCAGCAAACAGTAGCTTACATCATTGACAAATGAGTGAAGTTCCAACATGTATATTATGTCACTTTCATTTTACTCATTAAAGAAAAATATCAACCAACATTCATGTTGCAACTATACTAGTTCATCAGTTGAAGCTATAAATTGGCAACAATTCTAAGGGGTTGGGAAAAATCAACTAAAACATTCTGAGAACTGTCTATATGGACATTACAATGATGAATATATTTTATTATTGTAGATTGTGTGCTTCATATCCTTTACATTAGTACACTTTTGTAATATATCTCTATAAATCTATAGGTAGATCTATAGCTATGTACCTTTCCCCCCAGAGAGCTGGTTGTTAACTATTGACTAGTATACTACTACTCATAAATTCAGAAATGTATAGTAGCAGCAAGAAAAACCCAGACTCTAATAGCTGATGAGTTTGAGCTTGTACTATCTGCTTTATTCAAAATGTGTGTAGCTGTGTCTGACATTACACGTGTCTGAGAAGAAAGGGTCTTGCAGAGAAAGTCCTGATAGTAAATAACATAAGAAACAGCATTCTTTGTGAAACTCATGATCCTCTTTCTCCCCAGATACATAATTATATTCTGAAGTGGCGCTTAACTGACTGAAAGTCTTCTGTGATTATATCCCTTTATGCCATAGTATAGGCCACTTAGAATGTAAGTTCTATGAAAAGAGAGATCAAGATTATTTTTTTCCTTGCAAAATTCACAAGATACATAGATTCTCAACACTTCTGCATTGGGTGTAGGAATACATAATTGAATGAGTAAATTAAATTTCATTATCCCTTCTTAATGCTACAGCCAATGATGTCTCATTTCCTAAGACTTATTTAAGAGGACAGAGATATCAATAATATTACCATTATTATTTTCTTCTCAAATTAAAGCTAGGCTCCTTCCTACCTGTAAGGACAGAGCCAGGAGCTTGGTCTGAGATTGGAAGTGTCCTGCTTTGAGAATAGCATTTCTTTGCACTTTTGTATTTACCCTTAAAATCTTTGCATTTTTCTCCAGAGAGCAATATATTTTATTACCCCAATATATCCATCAAGAGGTTTTTATAAAGTACATTAACTTTTTCTCTGTAAATCTTTGATAAGACTCATGTTCTAATTAAATATGCTTTGCTTGTCATATAAGAACTTATGCACATATGCTTGACACATACTCCAAAGTTTCATGTAACTCAATTTGAGAAGTTTTACACAACTAATACTAAAATCCTCTCTGAATAATTTATGCAAATAATATATTATTCTGAAAAGTCTTATATTTTAGTTGAAAACATAAGCCAATAGATAGTCCTTCTTCTACTACTGTTAAAGATCAAAACATTAATAAAAATACAAAATATTTTAATGAAATGTCTATATCTTAAGGTATTTAAGGACCCAACTGTGAATTATATTATGTTTTAATTTATTCAAAGAAGTTAATTATAATATCCTGAGGGGGTCAATTAGTTATCTATTAAAATAACATTTTACATTCCTTGAATGCTTTATATTATTTTATTATTTACTCAATTGCTTAAAAATTTAAACAACTAAAGAAAGAGTATGATAAAAAGTTACTGTGACAATATACTCCAGAGCCAGTTACTGACATTTTTGATGATGAAATTAAGCAATATGGCTGTAATACTCTCAGCCTCTTGTCAGTTTAGTAATCGTGATTTTCTAAATGATTTTTGGAAGCAAGTTGTGCCAAGAATAGTAGACATCATCACAAACACAAGTGGCCTATATTATTTCTTGGCAGAAATTTTCTTTTTCTCCTTTAACTTGCTGGTGAGAGGTTGTAGGCAACTATATCACTTAGGGCATCTCCATGCTATCCAGCAGAATTTCCGTTTAAACATGTTTTAGAGGACCATTAATTTTTTTGTGTGTTTTTAAGGCACAAGAATTAATAATGTCTCAGAATCACAGGACCTACTGAAGCGTAAAGACGTAAAACTGTCCTCAGCTCACTGATGAGTCCATATGTATGATTTTTAAATTTCATTAAAACTGGGTAAGCATGTTTTAAAGTGTTAGTTGCTCAGTCATGTCCAACTCTTTGTGACCTCACGGACCATAGCTGCCAGGCTCCTCTGTCCATGGGGATTCTCCAGGCAAAAATACTGGAGTAACTTGCCATGCCCTCCTCCAGGGGATCTTCCCAACCCAGGGATCAAACCCAGGTCTCCCTCATTGCAGGCAGATTCTTTAACCTCTGAGCCAACATAGAAGCTCTTTTCATAATTCACCTGACATTTTTTTGACTGAAAGTTACCTGGAATCGTTTGCCCCATAGGATGAGTGAGAAATACCATCCACTCTCAAATAAATAACCCAGAAAATACTGAGAACACTGTGAACCAATAATCTGTTAATCTAGAGCAATTTCAACAAACGACATAAATTTTCAACTGGAAACAAATTGGTTATGAAAGTTAAAATTTAAGTTGAAAGCTCTTTTGGAAAATTTTGCAAAACAGCAGTCCTCTCCATTTCTTTCTAAATACCTAGTCCTGGGGCTTCCCCAGTGGCTCAGGCAGTGAAGAATCCATCTGCAGTGCAGGAGGCCCAGGTCTGATCCCTGGGTCAGGAAGAACTCCTGGAGAAGGAAATGGCAGCCCGCTCCAGGATTCTTGCCTGGAGAATCCCAAGGACAGACGAGCCTGGCAGGCTCCTCCTCCAGGGGATCTTCCCAACCCAGGGATCAAACCCAGGTCTCCCTCATTGCAGGCAGATTCTTTAACCTCTGAGCCAACATAGAAGCTCTTTTCATAATTCACCTGACATTTTTTTGACTGAAAGTTACCTGGAATCGTTTGCCCCATAGGATGAGTGAGAAATACCATCCACTCTCAAATAAATAACCCAGAAAATACTGAGAACACTGTGAACCAATAATCTGTTAATCTAGAGCAATTTCAACAAACGACATAAATTTTCAACTGGAAACAAATTGGTTATGAAAGTTAAAATTTAAGTTGAAAGCTCTTTTGGAAAATTTTGCAAAACAGCAGTCCTCTCCATTTCTTTCTAAATACCTAGTCCTGGGGCTTCCCCAGTGGCTCAGGCAGTGAAGAATCCATCTGCAGTGCAGGAGGCCCAGGTCTGATCCCTGGGTCAGGAAGAACTCCTGGAGAAGGAAATGGCAGCCCGCTCCAGGATTCTTGCCTGGAGAATCCCAAGGACAGACGAGCCTGGCAGGCTACAATCCATGGGATCAGAAAGAGTCAGACACGATGTAGTGACTAAAGCACCACCACCACCACTCATTCCTAATGAAGACCTCAGAGGCAGGATATTTATATAATGACTTCTGTAAATTATAAATGAATCTCTGTTTCCAGAACTATTTGTAGAATCACTGAAAGAGATATATAGAATCTGGAGAGGCCACTTCCTTTTACTTATTTTTAAAATTAATAGACTTTACTTTTCGAATAGCTTTAGAATTTAGAGTTATAAATTTACACACTAGTTATACTTTATTTCTGTGGCTCAGAGGTTAAAGCGTTTGCCTGGAATGCGGGAGACCTGGGTTTGATCCCTGGGTTGGGAAGATATCCTGGAGAAGGAAAATGGCACCCCACTCCAGTACTCTTGCCTGGAGAATCCCATGGAGGTAGAAGCCTGGTAGGCTACAGTCCATGGGGTTGCAAAGAGTTGGACACGACTGAGCGACTTTACTATACTTTATAGAAAACCAAGTTTTGTTTTTGTTTTTTTTAATTTTTTCCCCTTTGAAACTATAACACTGAGGACTACTAAAATGATTTCTGAAGATTTTTTTATTTGTAGCATCTGCTGTTATTTTCCCTAAAATTAGTTGATATTTCCAGGACCCTTTTTTTCTGTTTACCATCATCACCATCCAACCACCACTGGAAACTCAGAAAAAGCTGATAATTTGCAAGAAATGTCACAAAAGAAAATCACAGCACCTTTGAAGCTGCCCTAATCCACTTAAATAAAATTCACACTTTCTGATTCTAAAATGTTTTGCCCAGAGCCTTGCCAAAGCCAAAACATAGTGAAATCTGTCTAAATTTAATGTGATGTTTATAAATGTAATGTGATGTTTCTTTGCAGTTGATAAGCAGAGAAATATTTGCAATCAACTTTTAAAAATGCATATATTTCTATACTTATAAGATTCCCCTGCTGCTGCTGCTGCTGCTGCTAAGTCACTTCAGTCGTGTACGACTCTGTGTGACCCCATAGACGGCAGCCCACCAGGCTCCCCCGTTCCTGGGATTCTCCAGGCAAGAACACTGGAGTGGGTTGCCATTTCCTTCCCCTGAGGAACACATAAATGAAATATTTAATTATTTAATTATGTATATGTGTTTATATGGGAAAGAAAAAGAGGGAAATAGTATTTGTATTATCTATAAATAATCTTAATGATTATCTTTTCATATATTTTCTTTTTTTTAATTTAATTTTTTAATTTTTATTTTTTGTATTTATTTATTTTTTTACACGAACTCCCAAACATGAACCCCCCTCCCTTCCCTCCAGATCATCCCCATACACCAGCCCCAAGCATCCTGCATCCTGCATTGAACATAGACTGGCAATTCATTTCTTACATGATAGTATACATATTTCAATGCTATTCTCCCAAATCATCCGACCCTCTCCCTCTCCCTCTCCTTCTCCCTCAGAGTCCATAAGTCTGCTCTACACATCTGTATCTCTTTTGCTGTCTTGCATACAGGGTCCTCATTACCATCTTTCTAAATTCCATATATATGTGTTAGTATACTGTATTGGTGTTTTTCTTTCTGGCTTACTTCACTCTGTATAATTGGTTCCAGTTTCATCCATCTTATTAATAACAGAATCAAGACCAAGTTTTTACAATAAAATTCTCTTTTGGAACGTATGTTACTATTTTTTCTAACTAGTTAAAAATATTGCAAAATTTAAGTAACGATTGATTTCCGAAAATTTAAACAAAATTCAAATGCTGTCAAATTTTATTAATATATTATAAAATTAATATACCTCAAGGAAGAAATGACCAGTGTTCCTTAGCTCCAAACTTCTTATGCAACCCTCTTCTTCACTGTGATTCTTTCATCTCTAGATTCAACTCTATCTAGGCCTTCCCTATTTTTGTCCATTCTTACACTCCGCTGCTTTTACTCATTTGAGAGTCCTTCAACTTTGTCATAAGAAACACTTTCGTCAACATAAGAAAAATATACAAAATAAAAGTTGTGAGTTAAGTTTTACTCAGTAATCTTATGAAGCCCAGGAAACAACTTCTCAGTAAACTTGAGAAAACTGCTTCAAAGAACTAGGGGAGTGATGTGTGTGTGTATGTGTATTTTTTTTTTTTTAAATACGTGTTATCAAACATACATTTTATTAAAAAATTACTACTAAGCACAAAGAATAGATATCTCAAGTTAATGATTATGATGCTTTTCTATGTATTGGAAGATACAAGAATCTGGAATCAAATTCTTCCTTAGATATCCATTTCAACTACCTTGGGGTCTGTATATACAAAGCACACAAAGTTTAATCCCATTATTCATCTTGAATTTACCTCGGATTGCACTGGTGGTGGAGATGGGAGACTGCAGTGGGTTGTGACTTAACTGTTTGTATAATGGAATGACGAGTGACACTCTTTGTTATTTTGTTTACAGTTCCCCCTCTTTTGGTCTTAAATTTGACTAAGGTTTAGGAGACATTTCATCACCAATTTTCCTATGGCATTAGGAAGGTTTATTCCTAAATCAGGGGAGAATTTAGATAGGCCATCCATCTGGCTGTATTTGGATTAAGCCCTGTTAATAACCTAAAAATTCTCTAAATCCTATCTTACTAATCTTTTATGATCTAGAAAATGTTGTCTCTTTATGCTTCTTCCCATGTATAGAGTTGTTCTATTGCAATTTTATTTTATTTTTATTTATTTATTATTATTATTTTACTTTACAATACTGTATTGGTTTTGCCATACATCAACATGAATCCACCATGGGTGTACATAAGTTCCCACTCCTCAACCCCCCTCCCACCTCCCTCCCCATACCATCCCTCTGGGTTATCCCAGTGCACCAGCCCCAAGCATCCTGTATCCTGCATATTGCAATTTTATATAGAGCTATTTGTTTTTGTTCAGTCACTAAGTTGTGTCTGACTCTGTGACCCCATGGCCTGCATCTTGCTGGGCTTCACTGTGCTTGAGTATCTTCCGAAGTTTGCTCAAACTCATGTCCTTTGAGTTGGTGATGTTATCTAACCATCTCATCCTCTACAGCTCCTTTCTCTTTTTACCTTCATTCTTTCCCAGCTTTGGGGTCTTTTCCAATGAGTCAGCTATCCACATCAGCAGATAAAAAATCTGATAGCAATGCAGGAGACACAGAGGGAGGAAATGACAGTCCTCTCCAGTATTGCCTGAAAAATCCCATGGACAGAGGAGCCTGGTGGGCTACAGTCCAGAAGCTCTCAAAGAGTTGGACTATATATGACTTCCCTGGTGGCTCAGACGGTAAAGCCTCTGCCTACAATGTGGGAGACCTGGGTTCAATATCTGGGTCGGGAAGATCCTCTGGAGAAGGAAATGGCAACCCACTCCAGTACTCTTGCATGGAAAATCCCATGGATGGAAGAGCCTGGTAGGCTACAGTCCATGGGGTCGCAAAGAGTCAGACATGACTGAGCGACTTCACCTCATAGTATATATATAGTCTGTATATGACTATGCAATCCATGTAGAACTATATGTGTGATCAATGACGTCAAGATGTTTAGCCATCATTGATTTTATCCAAGACCTAGTTACCCAATAGATAATGCAAGAAACAACAGTTCTGTCTTACAAAATTGACAGGATATAAGGAACATAGCTAGTAGTGTTAATGAGATCATAAATAGAGATTTAAACCATGAGTTTCCAGAACCAAACCAGCTCCTTAAAAGATCAAAAAATCACCAAGACTAGGAAGTGAATCACTGCAGGCAGAAATGTTTCCATATGGGTCATTAAATGGGTCATATCAGAATATTCATCTGGTGTAGAACACAGCAATTAGTTTGAATTGTGGTGCTGATGTCTCCTTGAGATGCTGTTAAGGATATTAAGGACCATGGAATTTTGTAATACTGCTTTCCTTATCATAAAGACATCAGAATTCAGTAGGTTAATAGCCTGATTACTGTCATTTAAGGCCTGTTGGCTGAATTTTATTAAGACTTTGATGTGGGCAATTGCATCTTCCAATTCTACAGAAGGCAAAATTTAAAAATAGCTAGCTGCTAGATGGTCATAAAAATGAAATACAGAATTCTTGATCCATCAGGCTTGTACTAAAGGTAAATTTGTTGGAGTCATATCTGAAGTGGCACACTTATTGTTTCAAACTTAAGGGAATCCTAAGGTTTACCTTCCTATCCATAGTGGTGGAAGCCAGGGTGACAAAGCCACTGAGTTCCTTTAGGTGTGACCTGGTATATCCCTGGTGATCTAACCCAGTCTGTTCCATACTGACTGCTTTCTTTAAGGGAAATGACATGTTGGTGTTTTCATAAAGCATCAGATTAATCAGAGGATGAAATTGTTGGATGGCATCACTGACTCAGTGGACATGATTTTGAGCAAACTCCGGGAGATGGTGGAGGACAGGGAAACCTGGCGTGCTGTATTCCAGTTCAGTCTAGTTCAGTTCAGTCCCCCAGTCTTGTCTGACTCTTTGTGACGCTATGGACTGCAGCATGCCAGGCGTCCCAGTCCATCCTAGAGCTTGCTCAAATTCATGTCCATCAAGTTGGTGATGTCATCCAACCATTTCATCCTCTGTCATCCCCTTCTCCTCCTGCCTTCAATCTTTCCTAGCATTAGGGTCTTTTCTAAGGAGTAAGTTCTTCACATTAGGTGGCCAAAATATTGGAGTTTCAGCTTCAACATCAGTCTTTCCAATGAATATTCAGAACTGATTTCCTTTAGGATTGACTTGTTTTATCTCCTTGCGGTCCAGAGGACTCTCAGAAGTCTTCTCCAACACCACAGTTCAAAAGCATCAGTTCTTTGGCACTCAACTTTCTTTATAGTCCAACTCTCACATCAATACATGACTACTGGAAAAAACATAGCTTTGACTAGATGGACCTTTGTCGGAAAAGTAATCTCGGCTTTTTAATATGCTGTCTATGTTGGTCATAGCTTTGCTTCCAAGGAGCAGTGTCTTTTAATTTCATGGCTGCAGTCACCCATCTGCAGTGATTTCTGAGCCCCTCAAAATAAAGCCTGTCATTGTTTCCAGTTTCCCCATCTGGCCCTGAAGTGATGGGCCCGGATGCCATGATCTTAGTTTTTTGAATGTTGAGTTTTAAGCCAGCTTTTTCACTCTCCTCTTTCACTTTCACTAAGCTCTTTAGTTCTTCTTCGCTTTCTGCCATAAGTGAAGTGAAAGTTGGTTTGAAAAAGAACTACAGCTTTTTTCTTCTAGTGTAAATTTTCTAAGGGTCATTCAAACATCCTGAGAGAGGTACAATCTACAAAGATAAGCCAGAAAGTAAAGGATTAGATCTGGTACGTGAGGTGAAGTCGCTCAGTCGTGTCCAACTCTTTGCGACCCCATGGACTGTAGCCTACAAGTCTCTTCCATCCATGGGATTTTCCAGGCAAGAGTACTAGAGTGGGTTGCCATTTCCTTCTCCAGAGGATCTTCCCGACCCAGATATCGAACCCAGGTCTCCTGCGTTGTAGGCAGACACTTTACGGTCTGAGCCACCAGGGAAGTCTAGATCTAGTAGACAGAACTACAATTACTCTTAATCCTGTTAATTCCATTTCCCATACAGTATAAGCCTAAATAAGGAGTCTTCTAATACCACCTTAAGTGAGAAGCAATGAGGCTTATCTAGTCTTTACTATTAATTTTTAGATAGTACATCATTAACATTTTCACAGAATCAAATTTCCTCTTGAAACAAGTCATCTCACTCTTTTTAGATCTTTTTCCAAGGGTTTCTGTATTTTTCTCATAATTTCATTTCTTCTGCACCATGAACTGTAGCCCACCCAGGATCCTCTTTCTATGAGATTTCCCAGGCATGAATACTGGAATGGTTTTCTATTTCCTTCTCCAGGGATATTCTCACCCAGCTCAGGGATTGAACGTGTGTCTTCTGCATTGGCAGGTGGGTTCTTTAACACTGAGCCACAAGGAAGACCATTCAGTTGTCTAATTTTCTCTAAACTGATGCTCTCCACCTAAGATTATTTTAATTTATCCTACGATTTCCTTGGCTAATTCTTCAAACTGTGCTCTTGCTTGCCTGCTATTATGCACTTTAAGAAAATCTGTTCTATCACTTTGTCTTATCTCTTCATTAATTCATCCTTCTATGACATAGTGATTCTCAGAACTTTGCTATCCTAAAAATTTAATCACAGGTATAAGTGATAGAAAGACCAGAACCAGAGAAGAAAATATTTCATTAGGTTGATGTTTGTATTGTATGGCTGGATATATATATATTCTGTGTGTCACCAATTAACCTTATGACCTAAAATCTTATATATCTACATATGAATATATTTTGTAGATTTGGGTAGTATTTTCATTAATCAAAGTTATCTGTTTGGCTTCATTTTTTTTTCAATAAAAGCATGTAGATGTAAAATTTGAAGGAACAAAATATTTCAGCTTTACAAGCTCCATTGAGTTGTTCTCTGCTATACCATAAGGACAGATGCCACCAAAATCTTTCCTTTACAAACTGTATCAGAAGAAAGGATTTACTGAGAAAAAGATAAATCTGTTTCTGAATATGACTCTGTCAATTAACCTTAATATATTTGTCCTTTTTGTTGAGACCTGACAGAAACAGGCTTCAAGGACTAAAGTAGGCCAGAGCTACAATCACGGGAAAAACTGGGTCACTGCCCAGAAGGAACTGAGATCATCCTCCCTCCGACCTTGGGCTAAGCCAGTCAGCATATTCCCAGGCTCCTAGATAACATGAAAAGCCCCCTAAGCAAGCCCGCACGTGCAAAAATTTAGCCAATTAATAGGTGCCAAAAAACCCTTGCAACCAATCCGCCCTTGCCAACTCCCTGTCTTTGTTCTAAACCTTTAAATACTGCTATAATTCAGGGCTCAGGGCTCTTGCTCCACTTCACTGCATTGGATGTGGCGGGGACCCTGGCTCAAGTCAGAAATAAATTCCCTTTTTTTGCTTTTGCATTGCCGTGGAGGTCTTGCTTTCTCGGTTTTGGGGACTCGGACTGCGGGCATAACACTTTTATATCCACTAATTCCTATGTAATATGGAAATATATAGATCTGCTGCAAGGATCTTTGTCAGAACTGTTTTTCATTTGACAACCCTGCTTTCAATTTACTTATTTGGGATATCTGCTTTGAGTTTTGCTATGTTTGGTCCATTAATATTTTTAGATTTCATAATGATACAGGCAAATAAAATAAAATGGTGATTCTTTTTTATTATAGAGCTTTCAAATAAAAATTTGAAAACAATTTCTATGTTGCTTGTAGGTGTAAACTTAAATTTGGAAAACTAATTATCCAAGGACACTAATTATATCATTATCTTTAATAAATTTTCTTTAGCTTTTAATCTTTCAAGTCAAATATTGGGCCAATTTTTAAAAAGGATTCCATTTTTTTTCTAGTTGAATTTTGATACGCCTTTGGTTAGTAGCAAGCTTATAAGGCTTTGTGTGTATGGTGTGTGTGTGTGTGTGTGTGTGTGTGTGTGTGTGTGTGNATATTCTCACCCAGCTCAGGGATTGAACGTGTGTCTTCTGCATTGGCAGGTGGGTTCTTTAACACTGAGCCACAAGGAAGACCATTCAGTTGTCTAATTTTCTCTAAACTGATGCTCTCCACCTAAGATTATTTTAATTTATCCTACGATTTCCTTGGCTAATTCTTCAAACTGTGCTCTTGCTTGCCTGCTATTATGCACTTTAAGAAAATCTGTTCTATCACTTTGTCTTATCTCTTCATTAATTCATCCTTCTATGACATAGTGATTCTCAGAACTTTGCTATCCTAAAAATTTAATCACAGGTATAAGTGATAGAAAGACCAGAACCAGAGAAGAAAATATTTCATTAGGTTGATGTTTGTATTGTATGGCTGGATATATATATATTCTGTGTGTCACCAATTAACCTTATGACCTAAAATCTTATATATCTACATATGAATATATTTTGTAGATTTGGGTAGTATTTTCATTAATCAAAGTTATCTGTTTGGCTTCATTTTTTTTTCAATAAAAGCATGTAGATGTAAAATTTGAAGGAACAAAATATTTCAGCTTTACAAGCTCCATTGAGTTGTTCTCTGCTATACCATAAGGACAGATGCCACCAAAATCTTTCCTTTACAAACTGTATCAGAAGAAAGGATTTACTGAGAAAAAGATAAATCTGTTTCTGAATATGACTCTGTCAATTAACCTTAATATATTTGTCCTTTTTGTTGAGACCTGACAGAAACAGGCTTCAAGGACTAAAGTAGGCCAGAGCTACAATCACGGGAAAAACTGGGTCACTGCCCAGAAGGAACTGAGATCATCCTCCCTCCGACCTTGGGCTAAGCCAGTCAGCATATTCCCAGGCTCCTAGATAACATGAAAAGCCCCCTAAGCAAGCCCGCACGTGCAAAAATTTAGCCAATTAATAGGTGCCAAAAAACCCTTGCAACCAATCCGCCCTTGCCAACTCCCTGTCTTTGTTCTAAACCTTTAAATACTGCTATAATTCAGGGCTCAGGGCTCTTGCTCCACTTCACTGCATTGGATGTGGCGGGGACCCTGGCTCAAGTCAGAAATAAATTCCCTTTTTTTGCTTTTGCATTGCCGTGGAGGTCTTGCTTTCTCGGTTTTGGGGACTCGGACTGCGGGCATAACACTTTTATATCCACTAATTCCTATGTAATATGGAAATATATAGATCTGCTGCAAGGATCTTTGTCAGAACTGTTTTTCATTTGACAACCCTGCTTTCAATTTACTTATTTGGGATATCTGCTTTGAGTTTTGCTATGTTTGGTCCATTAATATTTTTAGATTTCATAATGATACAGGCAAATAAAATAAAATGGTGATTCTTTTTTATTATAGAGCTTTCAAATAAAAATTTGAAAACAATTTCTATGTTGCTTGTAGGTGTAAACTTAAATTTGGAAAACTAATTATCCAAGGACACTAATTATATCATTATCTTTAATAAATTTTCTTTAGCTTTTAATCTTTCAAGTCAAATATTGGGCCAATTTTTAAAAAGGATTCCATTTTTTTTCTAGTTGAATTTTGATACGCCTTTGGTTAGTAGCAAGCTTATAAGGCTTTGTGTGTATGGTGTGTGTGTGTGTGTGTGTGTGTGTGTGTGTGTGTGTGTGGTGGGGAAGCTATTTAACAAGCTCTGGGGCCAGCACTATGCTTGTAATTTTGCATTCACAGATTATGTCACAGATATTGTTTTCAATAGAAAAGATGCTCTGGATAGAGTTCTATAATACACCAAAAACTTCAGAAAAAAAAGATATAATCCTCTGTCTTTGCTGTAAATTTAACAATTTATCAAAGTATTATGGTTACTTCAAAAGGTGAATTGATTTTATCTTTAAAATGGCATAAGGGAAATGATTGATGCTAGTATATATAGAGCTGAGTTCCATGTACTGTCTCCCTTAGGGCAAAGGCAAATCTGTACTATAAAATCCTTGTAGTGGAGACATCACCTGTAAAGGTAATTGAGTGTGTGGTGTGAATTCAAAGGAAGAAAGGAAAAGACAAATAGTGTATGGGCACATGAGATAAAGAGTTGAGATATATTTGTGAGAAGCAGGAGCTTCTATTATTAATCTCAAATATTATGAGATTGAAGGTTTTAATATATAAAGACAGAGTTAGAAACCCCAGTTTTAGGAAAACTTATTTAACACGTTTCTGAGTACTTTTTTTTTTTAATCTGTAAAATATAAGTAATAGGTTTGCTGTGATGATTTATAAAAATAAGGATTTTGTATCATCATCTTTGTGGGTTTATGGAAAGTACAGTTGAGAAGAGTGGCTCAAAATCATTTTGGGCACAGTAGGTGGGTTGAAGTTTTGGAGCAGCTCCCTGTATTGTAAATATTTATATTTCACATTTTTAGATACTTCACAGTTCTTCATCAACTGTCATTAAATTTATGTGTGTTTTCCAAAGATAGCATGAGTCATCTCTAATTCATTGTTTCTTCTTACTTGAATCCAATTATCCTTTCCTCATTTCCTTTGATTGAAGGCTCACTACACCCAAGCAGGTGAGGGTATTAAGAGAATTTCATAAAAATCTTCCTTTTATCTTTTCTGTAAACTTTTACAAAAACACTGTTTTGGGCCAGATGGAAAATCAATGAGAAAGTCAACAAGTGAGTGAAGCAAATGTGAGACAACAGTTATCTTGGTCTGAGATAACTTGTACTGTTTCTAGGGAAATAAGAAAATAATATGCAAAAAAACAATAGCAGAAAGTTAAGGAATATATCTGTGTAGATTATGTTAATGAAAATCATATTTTTAGGAAGCAAGACTTTTATTGGGGTCTTGTGAATTTCCTTTTTAGTTTAAATTTTAACTATATGTTGTTCCATTTAACATATAGTCTTTTTCACTTATATTCTTAAGCTATGTGTTAAAGAAAATAGTACAGAAGTTATAAATTCTAATTTTTTCAATGTTATTAATTTATGAAATACAGATATGTAAGCATACTATTTTTTCCTTTACTGATAACAAAATACTTTCCTTTTAAATGAAGTATCAATTGAGAAAGTAGATATTTACCATTTGTCATCACAGAAGGATATAGTGTATGTCTAAGAAGGCAGTAGTAGAGAATATTGATAACTCATTTTCATAATTATTGCAAAAAAGATTATCCAACTCCATAGTATTGACGTACACTTTTAAACTCTGCTCTCTGATCCAATCATTATGAAAATGATGTTATATGTTATTGTTATAAATTGTATGTCTTTGATTGTCTACCAGTAAGAAGATATTTATACTATAATTATAGGATTATTCTCCCTCTAAAATTTACTTATTAATCTTAGAATAGTTTCAATCACTTTTCTATTAATCTTTAAAATAGAACTGAATTTTAATTTATTTATTTAATTGAAGGAGAATTGCTTTACAATATTGATTTCATTTCTGCCAAACATCAACGTGAATTAGTACCGCCCTCACACCTCCCACTCTTTCCCGCCCCTTTAGATTGTTACAGAACCCCAGTTTGATTTCCCTGAGCCATACAGCAAATTTCTATTGGCTGTCTATTTTATACATGGTAGGATACATGCTTCTATGCTACTCTCTCCATTCATCTCACTCTATCCTTCCCCTAACCTCACACTTGTCCACAGTCTGTTCTCTATGTCTGTGTCTCCACTGAGGCCCTGCAGATAGGTTCATCAGAACCATCTTTCTAAATTCCATATATATGCATTAATATATAATATTTGTTATTTCTCTGTCTGACTTACTTCACTCTGTATATAGGCTCTAGGTTCATTCACCTCATTAGAACTGACTCAAATGCATTTTGAAAAAGGAGCTGAATTTTTGGGAAAAAATGGCTCAAACCATAGCTAAGAATGATGAAGCAAACTCAATTTTCCTCTTCCTCAACTCTCCACTGATGTTTCACCATCTCTCACTCCAGATATTGTCATTTAGATTTTACCTCTTTATTCAGTTTTACTATTTTTCCATTAGAACTTGCAAAATTTAGTCAGGGTATTACTCATCATTGTATAATATCATTAATACTACTCTTTGAAGCAAGTTGATTGGATTGACTTTTAATATTAAAAAAGACTTCTTTCAAAACTCATTTTAGGATAATGTATAACTAAAATCTACCCTAGGTTAAATCATTTAAGATGCTGCAGCAAATATGGTTTTATAGGACATTTGTTTCTTGGTATAGACTGGCTCAAATGTCATAGATTTATCTCTATGATTGAACCGATCATGAAAATGAGTATAAGCAATGGATTAAATAAGTATTCAAATTGATATTTTAATCTTTAGATGTAATGCTCAAAATCCTTCAAGCTACACTTTAGCAGTAAGTGAACCAAGAAATTCCAGATGTACAAGCTGGATTTAGAAAAGGCAGAGGAACCAGAAATCAAATTGCCAACATCCAGTNAGTATTCAAATTGATATTTTAATCTTTAGATGTAATGCTCAAAATCCTTCAAGCTACACTTTAGCAGTAAGTGAACCAAGAAATTCCAGATGTACAAGCTGGATTTAGAAAAGGCAGAGGAACCAGAAATCAAATTGCCAACATCCAGTGGATCATAGAAAAGGCAAGGGAATTCCAGGAAAACATCTACTTTTGCTTCATAGACTACAGTAGAGCTTTTGACTGTATCTGTCATAAGAAACTGGAACATTCTTAAGGAGATGGGAATAGCAGACCACTTTAGCCACCTCCTGTGAAACCTGTATGCAGGTCAAGAAGCGACAGTTAGAACCAGACATGAAACAATGGACTGGTTTAAAACTGGGAAAGGAGTACATCAAGGTTGTATACTATCACCCTGCTTATTTAACTATGCAGAGTACATCATGTGAAATGCTGGGCTGGATGAAGCTCAAGTTGGAATCAGGATCACAGAGAAAAATATCAATAACCTCAATATGTCGATGACACCATGCTAATGGCAGAAAATGAAGAGGAAATTAAGAGCCTCTTGATGAGAGTGAAAGAGAAGAATGATAAAGCTAGCTTAAAACTCAGCATTCAGAAAACTAAGATCATGGCATCTTGTCCCATCTTTGTGGCAAACAAATGGGGAATGGAAACTGTGAGAGACTATTTTCTTGGGCTCCAAAATGACTGTGGATGGTGACTGCTGTCATGAAATTCAAAGATTCTTACTCCTTGGAAGAAATGCTTTGACAAACTTAGCATGTTAAAAAGAGATGTCAGTTTGCCAACAAAGGTCCATATAGTCAAAGCTATGGTTTTTCCAGTAATCATGTACAGGTGTGAGAGTTAGATCATAAAGAAGGCTGAGTATGAAAAAATTGATTCTTTCAAACTTTGGTGCTGGAGAAGATTCTTGAGAGTCCCTTGGATGGCAAAAAGATCAAACTAGTTAATCCCAAAGGAAATCAACCCTGTATTCATTGGAAGGACTGATGGTGAAGATAAAGTTCTAACACTTTGGCCCACTTCATGTGAAGAGCTGACTCAGTGGAAAAGACCCTGATGCTGGGAAAGATTAAAGGCAGCAGGAGAAGGGGACTGCAGAGGATGAAATGACATCATTAACGCAATGGACATGAGTCTGAGGAAACTCCAAGAGATAGTGATGGACAGGGAATCTCCAGGGAAGATTCCCTGGAGAAGGAAATGGCAACCTACTCCAGTACTCTTTCCTAGAAAATCCCATGGACAGAGGAGCCTAGCGCAGGCTACTGTCCATGGGGTCGCAAAGAGTCAGACACAACTGAACAGAACATTCACTTTCTTTCTTTCTGTAGCCCATGAGGTCCCAAAGAGTTGGACAGGACTGAGTGGCATTCACTTTTCACTTTTGATTTTTGATGTCCACCCCCACCCCGACACTTAACTTCAGCTCAACTCTCAGTAGCTACTATGGACAGTAAACATACGGGACAATACATTTCTACATCAACCCTCTAAATCTTTCTGTTCTTTTTCCTGAGGGCTTTTCCCACCACATCAAGGTGGTTGTAAAGGAAGTGGTCCAACAAAACAGAATTGGAAATATTATTCTGGAGTATTATTATACTTGTTCATTAGTCAGATGGTAACAAGGAACCTTTTTCAGTAGTATGAGGAAAGAGAGGTAATAATCATTGACTGTTTCTGGACCATCTTTACCATCTTTCTTGCCATGAACTCCATGAGTAGTAAATTGGGATGATGTTTAAACAGAAGATTAATTAGCAGTTTAATCAATAGCTCTGGTAATTGAAAGATGTAAGGGCAATGGTGATTTTAAAGCCTTGGCTGGCTTTAAAAGTTTTGAAGAGAAATAATACAAGATCAGTGCAGTAAATCCTTTACTCATAGCAAGCTCTAAAAGCCAGAAGATATCTATGGAGACATTTAAGGATAGTCTCATCTTCTGAAGCAAGAGAGAAAATCATGCTAAAAAATTAGGTCCAGAATTTGATTGAAAGAATGGTGCAACTATAATGTAGATGGAATGCCATAACCTTAAATGCTTCCTATATTAAAGCAGATGCCCTGATAGGGAAATAAATAAAACCCTATAACATTGGCCCAAAGAGAAGATACTTAGTATAAATGAATATTCTGAGGTAGCAGGAGGAGACTGTAGTAAACACATACATCCACTTTCATCATTGCTTTGGAAGATTATTATTTTTCCTGGAAAAACCTGAGCGTGATAACTTGTCAGTTACAAGCTGAATGTAAAAGCTGGAAGCCTTCCTTGGTAGCACATACAGAGGCTAATGTCTCCTATAGTAGGAGAGAAGAGCAAGCTGAGAATAGGTCCCAGGTCCTAATTATCAGAAAAGCCAGTTTCCAAAAGAGATTAAATTCTCAACAAAGCAAGTCTCAGGATTTGCTTTCTAAGATCAGAACCCTGGTTGGAGAAAAAAATGGGACTCAGATATAAAGACGGGGAAGGCAATGGCACCCCACCCCAGTACTCTTGCCTGGAAAATCCAATGGACGGAGTAGCCTGGTGGGCTGCAGTCCATGGGGTCGCTAACAGTTGGACAGACTGAGCGACTTCACTTTCACTTTTCTCTTTTATGCATTGGAGAAGGAAATGGCAATCCACTCCAGTATTCTTGCCTGGAGAATCTCAGGGACGGGGGAGCCTGGTGGGCTGCCGTCTATGGGGTCACACAGAGTCGGACAGGACTGAAGTGACTTAGCAGCAGATATAAAGAATGGGAATGGATTGATGTCCACCAAAATAACAAGTTATCAGATTCCTCTGATTTCTCAGCCTGAAGAAGTGGTATAAACTTCCATATTAAGAGCTAGAATTCTCTCATTGCCTTAAAATGGTGTAAATATTTTTTTGCTACAAGTCGTGTCTGGCACTTAAGATTAAATTCCACCTTTCCTTCTGGCCTCTAGGATTAAGTTATAACCTAAGATATCTTATACGCTATAAGAATTGTAAACTAACCAGCAAGAGCCATTAGAGTATAAGTGGGATTGTATTCTGAGTTTGTTTATTTGGGACCAATCTCCAAGGATATAAGTCTAAATACCCTGGTAAGTTCAGTTCAGTTCAGTCACTCAGTGATGTCCAACTCTTTGTGATCTCATGGACTGCAGCACGCCAGGCCTCCCTGTCCATCACTAACTCCCAGAGTTTACTCAAACTCATGTCCATTGAGTCGGTAATGCCATCCAACCATCTCATCCTCCGTCGTCCCCTTCTCTTCCTGACAGGAAAGACACATTCTGACTACGAGTTTGCTTTCCATCTTTACAGGGCTTCAGTTAGCACCATTATCCAAACAGGATGTGTAGTGGTTCAGCGTGGGATATCATATCAGGCCTGATCAGGGAACCTACTTTCCCTCTAAGGAAGTGTACCTAGGATCATGGATCATGGAATCTACTTTTCTGGCACATACTCCACTACTCAAAAGTTCCTAATGTATTGGAATTAACAACTGGAGACAAAGTTAAAACACCAATTTACAGGCAGTACTCTGCAAGTTTAGGAAGTCCTTCTCAGTTATGCAGTATATAAATTGTAGCAAGTACTTTAATACTACACTTTGTCTCTAAATAGGAAGAATGCAAGGTGCAGAGCAGAATACAAGGTGCACTTAGCATCATTCCTCTTGACTTACCACAGGATGTTTTATTTCTTGTCTCTGAAACTCCGTACTTGCATGATTAGTGGTCTTGGCCCCAAGCCAATCATTTTCCAGGGAACGGTTCAAAAGTTCCACTGGACTCTCACCTATGGCTGCCGCCTGGCTCCTTCAGTGTGTGTGCTGTGTGCTCGGTGGTGTTTGACTCTTTGTGACCCTGTGGACTGTAGCCCGCCAGGCTCCTCTGTCCATGAAATCTCCCAGGCCAGAATACTGGAGTGGATTGCAATTTCCTTCTCCAGGGGATCTTCCCAACTCAGGGATTGAAGCCTTCAGCTTCTGCATTGGCAGGCAAATTCTTTATCACTTGATCCACTTGAAAAGGGCTTTATTAACTAAATATGCATAAAAATCGAATATAAATGTTTTAGAAATTTAACTCTTCAAAACATATTGATGTCAAATATGATTTTAGAGATTACCATAAATATAGTCTATAATATCTAGTCCTCTCATCTGTAGCTCTTAGACTTTGACAAAATATTCCTTTGACTTTGGAGTATGTTCTTCTCTGCCATAGTATGAGGCTATTAAGCTTGTGCCTGTTGGTTTTAAAGGATGACTCTGGCTTAGAGCACAGATGGTTGTGGTAATGATATCCTTGGAGCCATTTGGAACAATAAGGTCTATAAAGCTGAACCATCCTGAAAGTAAAATATTTTAGGTAGAATGTTAAATCCACTACCCTTAAAAAAGAAATATCCTGAATTTTATTCATGAGTATTTACCATCACTCCTTTTTTATCCCTCTCAACAATCAAATTGCATAATGGCTTTCACAAGGGAAAAATGTAAAGGTAACATTTTAAGTATAAGTTTTTACCCAAATGAATGAAACTCAGAAGCAGAGAGATTATTTGCCTACCCTATGTTTTGAATTTTACTATCATAGACACCATTTCTCTCCATCACTCCATAAAATACTGTAGTAATTTACTTGCAACCTTCAATGTAGTTCAGTCGCTCAGTTGTGTCCGACCCTTCGCAACCCCATGAATCACAGCACGCCAGGCCTCCCTGTCCATCACCAACTCCCGGAGTTTACTCAAACTCATGTCCATCGAATTGGTGATGCCATCCAGCCATCTCATCCTTTGTCGTCCCCTTCTCCTCCTGCCCCCAATCCCTCCCAGCATCAGGGTCTTTTCCAATGGGTCAGCTCTTCACATTAGGTGGCCAAAGTATTGGAGTTTCAGATTCAGCATCAGTTTTTCCAATGAAAGTGCAGGACTGATCTCCTTTAGGATGGACTGGTTGGATCTTACTTACTTGCAACCTAGGAAGTCAGAAAAAATTTCCTTTATGTCTAATTAAAACCAGTTCTACCACAATTACCAATTTTTGCTTCCTTTCAAAGTTTTGATTTATCTGATGATTTTCATTTTAATACTCTCTAATACTTTTCCAGAGTTTTCTTAAATTGAATTTCCAGATAACAATTACATGTGGGTGAGTAACCAAACTCTATTTGCCTTTGCCCTGCTTCGTTTTGTATCCTAAGGCCAAATTTGCCTGTTATCCCAGGTGTCTCTTGACTTTGTACTTTTGCATTCCAATACCCTATAATGAAAAGGACATCTTTGGTGGGGGGGGGGGGTTAGTTTTAAAAGATCTTGTAGGTCTTCATAGAACCATTTAACTTCAGCTTCTTCAGCATTACTGGTTGGGGCATAGACTTGGATTACTGTGATATTGAATGGTTTGCCTTGGAAACAAACAGAGATCATTCTGTCATTTTTGAGATTGCATCCAAGTACTGCATTTCAGACTCTTTTGTTGACCATGATGGCTACTCCATATCTTCTGAGGGATTCCTGCCCGCAGTAGTAGATATAATGGTCATCTGAGTTAAATTCACCCATTCTAGTCCATTTTAGTTCTCTGATTCCTAGAATGTCAACGTTCACGCTTGCCATCTCCTGTTTGACCACTTCCAATTTGCCTTGATTCATGGACCTGACCTTCCAGGTTCCTATGCAGTATTGCTCTTTACAGCATCAGCCCTTGCTTCTATCACCAGTCACATCCACGACTAGGTATTGTTTTTGCTTTGGCTCCATCCTTTCATTCTTTCTGGAGTTATTTCTCCACTGATCTCCAGTAGCACACTGGGGACCTACTGACCTGGGGAGTTCCTCTTTCAGTATCCTATCATTTTGCCTTTTCATACTATTCATGGGATTCTCAAGGCAAGAATACTGGAGTGGTTTTCTATTCCCTTCTCCAGTGGACCACATTCTGTCAGACCTCTCCACCATGACCCGTCTGTCTTGGGTGGCCCCACACAGCATGGCTTAGTTTCATTGAGTTAGACTGAGTTATTTCTCCACTGATCTCCAGTAGCATATTGGGCACCTACTGACCTGGGGAGTTCCTCTTTCAGTATCCTATCATTTTGCCTTTTCATACTATTCATGGGATTCTCAAGGCAAGAATACTGGAGTGGTTTTCTATTCCCTTCTCCAGTGGACCACATTCTGTCAGACCTCTCCACCATGACCCGTCTGTCTTGGGTGGCCCCACACAGCATGGCTTAGTTTCATTGAGTTAGACAAGGCTGTGGTCAGTGTGATCAGTTTTTGCCTTTTCATACTGTTCATGGGGTTCTCAAGGCAAGAATACTGAAGTGGCTTGCCATTCCCTTCTCCAGTGGACCACGTTCTGTCAGACCTCTCCACCATGACCCGTCTGTCTTGGGTGGCCCCACACAGCATGGCTTAGTTTCATTGAGTTAGACAAGGCTGTGGTCAGTGTGATCAGATTGACTAGTTTTCTGTGATTATGGTTTCAGTATGTCTTCCCTCTGACGCCCTCTCGCAACACCTACCGTCTTACTTGGGTTTCTCTTACCTTGGATTGGGGTATCTCTTCACGGCTGCTCCAGAAAAGTACAGCCACTGCTTCTTACCTTGGATGAGGGGTATCTCCTCAGAGCTGCTCCTCCTGACCTTGAACGTGGAATAGCTCTACACGTGGACATCACCAGATGGTCAACATCGAAATCAGATTGATTATATTCTTTGCAGCCAAAGATGGAGAAGCTCTATACAGTCAGCAAAAATAAGACTGGAAGCTGACTGTGGCTCAGATCATGAACTCCTTATTACCAAATTCAGACTTAAATTGAAGAAAATAGGGAAAACCACTAGACCATTCAGGTATGACCTAAATCCAATCCCTTATGATTATACAGTGGAAGTGAGAAATAGATTTAAGGGACTAGATCTGATAGATAGAGTGCCTGATGAACCATGGACTGTTCAACAAAAACAAGACCAGGAGCTGACTGTGGCTCAGATCATGAACTCCTTATTACCAAATTCAGACTTAAATTGAAGAAAGTAGGGAAAACCGCTAGACCATTCAGGTATGACCTAAATCAAATCCCTTATGATTATACAGTGGAAGTGAGAAATAGATTTAAGGGACTAGATCTGATAGATAGAGTGCCTGATGAACCATGGACTGAGGTTCTTGACATTGTACAGGAGATAGGGATCAAGACCATCCCCATGGAAAATAAATGCAGAAAAGCAAAATGGCTGTCTAGAGAGGCCTTACAAATAGCTGTAAAAAGNGCATATAATAAAATTACAAATATTAAAAACAGTAAAGTCTTTTAATCTACTTTTCCACTCTTCATTTCTCATTATCAGTAAGATTATGATTATATACCCATAAATGACATCTCCTATATGGTTACTTAGTCTATTTTCGCATCAACAAACTACAGTGTACACATACATACCAGTGTATACAAATATACCAGTTTGAAACTTCCTTCTAAAAATGAAAAATGGGGAGTTTGTGTTTATCTTATGGAATGGTGAGGTGGATCACATGCTAGGCTTAGGTGTAAGTACAAACATGTCATTAACACATGTAATGCCACTGACATTTAAAGTGACAAAAGTTATGTAGATACTACACAAGGTGATTAAAATGAGACATGAGGAGGATTTCTGAATAAGTACAGAAAATCCTGTGCTTAAATACATAATATATTTTATTCTTGGCTTTTACATATGCCACATTTGAATCAATTTGAGCAGTTAAATGGCTTTATTAATCAAAGAGATTGGATTCTTAGAGAATGTGTCATATTTACCAAAAAGTTTCTAAGCTAACAGAAGACATAAATTTCACTTTATGTAGTATTTTATAACATTGGTGAACTTTTTATGTATTTGTGTATCAGTAATTTCTGACTTTTGAGAATCTTAAAACATACTTATAATTTCATTTATAATAGCATCATTAAAAATAAAATACTTAGGAATAAATTCAGAAAAAGAAATACAACACTTCTCTGAAAATTATAAAACATTGTTGATAAAAATTTTTTTAATCTAGATAATTGAGAAAATATAGCTTGTTCATAGATCAGATGATATAACATTCCTTAAATTGTAATAACCATAAACTATCTTACAGAATCAATAAAATCTCTATCAGAATCTCACTAGCTTCCTAGTGGAAATTGAAAAGTTGATTCTAAAACTCATATGGATTTTCAAGGGACCCAGAATAGCCAAAAGTACACTAAAAAAGAAGAATCAAGTAAGAGATTTAGAAATTAGTATAAGGTAACAATAATCAAACGGTGTGGTAACAGTATAAGGATGAACATATATCTCAGTGAAATAGAGCTGAAAGTTAAGAAATAAGTCCACACATACATCAAAATTCTCCAAGCCAGGCTTCAGCAATATGTGAACCATGAACTTCCAGATGTTCAAGCTGGTTTTAGAAAAGGCAGAGGAACCAGAGATCAAATTGCCAACATCTGCTGGATCATCAAAAAAAACAAGAACGTTCCAGAAAAACATCTATTTCTGCTTTATTGACCATGCCAAAGCCTTTGACTGTGTTGATCACAATAAACTGTGGAAACTTCTGAAAGATAAGGGAATACCAGACCACCTGACCTGCCTCTTGTGAAGCCTGTACACAGGTCAGGAGGCAACAGGTAGAACTGGACATGGAACAATAGACTGGTTCCAAGTAGGAAAAGGAGTACGTCAAGGCTGTATATTGTCACCCTGCTTATTTAACTTATATGCAGAGTACATCATGAGAAACACTGGGCTGGAGGAAGCACAAGCTGAAATCAAGATTGCTTGGAGAAATATCAATAACCTCAGATATGCAGATGCTGCTGCTGCTAAGTCACTTCAGTCGTGTCCGACTCTGTGTGACCCCATAGATGGCAGCCCACCAGGCTCCCCCATCCCTGGGATTCTCCAGGCAAGAATACTGGAGTGGGTTGCCATTTCCTACTCCAATGCATGAAAGAGAAAAGTGAAAGTGAAGTCGCTCAGTCTGTCCGGCTGTTAGCGACCCCATGGACTGCAGCCCACCAGGCTACTCCGTCCATTGGATTTTCCAGGCAAGAGTACTGGGGTAGGGTGCCATTGCCTTTCGTGAGATATGCAGATGACACCACCCTTATGGCAGAAAGTGAAGAGGAACTAAATAGCTTCTTGATGAAATTGAAAAAGGAGAGTGAAAAAGTTGCCTTAAAGCTCAACATTCAGAAAACGAAGATCATGGCATGTGGTCCCATTACTTCATGGGAAATAGATGGGGAAACAGTGGAAAAAGTGTCAGACAATTTTTGGGGGCTCTAAAATCACTGCAGATGGTGATTGCAGCCATGAAATTAAAAGACGCTTACTCCTTGGAAGGAAAGTTATGACCAAACTAGATAGCATATTCAAAAGCAGAGAGATTACTTTGCCAACAGAGGTCCATGTAGTCAAGGCTATGATTTTTCCAGTGTCATATATGGATGTGAGAGTTGGACTGTGAAGAAAGCTGAGTGCCAAAGAATTGATGCTTTTCAACTGTGATGTTGAAGAAGTCTTGGACTGCAAGGAGATCCAACCAGTCCATTCTAAAGGAGATCAGTCCTGTGTGTTCTTTGGAAGGACTAATGCTAAAGCTGAAACTCCAGTACTTTGACCACCTCATGCAAAGAGTTGACTCATTGGAAAAGATTCTGATGGTGGAAGGATTGGGGGCAGGAGGAGAAGGGGATGACAGAGGATGAGATGGCTGGATGGCATCACCGACTTTATGGACGTGAATTTGTGTGAACTCGGGAGTTAGTGATGGACAGGGACGCCTGGCGTGCTGCAGTTCATGGGATCACAAAGAGTCAGACACGACTGAGCAACTGAACTGAACTGAGTAACCAAGGAACATTTTAAGAATTCTTGTATGTGTTGTGCAATGGCCTGTTGCAAAGTGTTTTTCTTTCCCGTTTTCATTAAAGCATATTGGAAATGGTTATATTCTACAACCTACTAGTATAAAGAGAATTGGAGAAGGAAATTGCAGCCTACTCTAGTGTTCATCCCTTGAGAATCCTAGGGACGGGTACGCCCGCTGGGCTGCCTTCTTGGGGTTGCACAGAGTCGAACACGACTGAAGAAACTTAGCAGCAGCAGCAGGATAAAGAGAAAAGACTGATCACTGTTGGATGGAGAAAACCCTTTGGAAAGTCTGGCTAGTTCAGGCCCTTAGGTAGGTAGGTTAAGTTGCTCAGTCGCGTCTGACTCTTTGCGACCCCATGGACTGTAGCCCACCAGGCTCCTCTATCCCTGGGATTCTCCAGGCAAGAATACTGGAGTGGGTTGCCATTTCTTTCTCCAGGGGATCTTCCTGACTCAGGGATCGAACCCAGGTCTTCCGTATTAGAGGCAGACGCTTTAACCTCTGAGCCACCAGGGAAGCCCTTGCTGAACACATAAAACCTGATGGGATTAATATCTCAGTCTGCCTGGAGAATCCCAGGGATGGAGGAGCCTGGTGGCCTCCGTCTATGGGGTCACACAGAGTTGGACACCACTGAAACAGCATAGCAGCAGCTGCTGCCTGTAAATCATTAGCGTTATAAGAGTGTGCTCTGACACATTTGTTGGGAAGTTCTTGCTATATCATTGTATAAGACTTGCTAACTAGCCCGCATTTCATATTTTGACTCACATTCAGCTTAAGATAAATACAAAAAAAAATAAAATTAAAAAAAAAAAAAAAAAAAAAGATGCAGAATAATCTAACTCTGGCTGGAATTTTTAAATTTTTCACTTTTAATATAACTTTTCATTCTTTCTTTCCAAGTTCTTAATTCTGTCTATATAAATTGTTGTGTGTGTGTGAAGTCGCTCAGTCGTGTCCGACTTTTTGCGACCCCATGAACTGTAGCCTACCAGGCTCCTCCCTCCATGGGGTTCTCCAGGCAAGAGTACTGGAGTGGGTTGCCATTTCCTTCTCCAGGGGATCTTCCTAACCCAGGGATCGAACCCGGGTCTCCAGCATTCCAGACAGATGCTTTAACCTCTGAGCCACCAGGGAAGCCCATAAATTCTTGTACCATATTTGTATTCTTTGTTTTAATTCTAATGCTTACATTTTTTTTATACATAGTCCTATACTTAAATGCAATGATCCTTGTCAGTCCTTTTGCAGTGGTTTTCAAATCAATTTTTGATTGTCTGAAATTTATTCTCTAGTAGTCTTTTTGAGAAAAACATGAAAATGAATTCTTGCATACTCAAAACTCTCTGAAGCTCCTAAATGAAGGGCAGACATGTGAAAATAAGCTACTTGTGAAAAGTGAAGTCACTCAGTCGTGTCCGACTCTTTGTGACCCCATGGTCTGTGGCCTACCAGGCTCCTCCCTCCATGGGATTCTCCAGGGAAGATGACTGGAGTGGGTTGCCATTTCCTTCTCCAGGGGATCTTCCCGACCTAGGGATCAAACCCAGGTCTCCCACATTCCAGGCAGACACTTTAACTTCTGAGCCACCAGGGATCTTGTTGGATTATTATTATTACTTGTTTGGATATTACTGAGTGGAAATCTGAGGCCATCTTACCGTTTGCACTTTTCTAAGTCAAACAGGTTTTGCCAACTTATTCCCCAAATCCTTTATTTTTAGATTCCACTGACTTTTTTTTAAAAGAATATGTTTCAACATTAACCATTCTGAATCCATTTTATTTAGAACACAGTGTACCTTTTAATATGTATATTTTAATCTTTTCTTCCTTTTTATTTCTAGAAAGTTATTTTTTTCTGAAAGATATATATCCCATATTCTGTCTTGTGTGTTTTTTACTGGTGAGGTGGGGAAGAGCTCTGATTTTGTACTTATTGAATTTCCTTTGCCTCTTTTCCATATCTAAATTTTTTCTCTAAGCCTTCTAATATTTTTTAAATTATTTGTTTATTTATTTTTCCTGTGCTGAGTCTTCATTGCTGCATTGACTTTTCTCTAGTTGCAGAGAAAGGGGCTTTTCTTTGTTGCAGTGGATGGAGTTTTCAATGTGGTCGTTTCTCTTGTTGTGGAGTACGGGCTTTAAGGCGCTCAGGCTCAGCAGTTGTAGCTCCTGGACTCTGGAGCACAGGCTTAATAGCTGTGCTACACGAATTTAGTTGCTCCTTGGTGTGTGGAGTCTTCCAAGACCAAGGATTGAACCTGTGTCTTCCGCATTGGCAGGAAGCCACTGAGCCACCAGGGAAGCCCCCTTATACTCTTTAGATCTATTACTTCTTGCTGTGCTCAGTCGCTCAGTCATGTTCGACTCTTTATGACCCTTGGCTTGCAGCCCACCAGGCTCCTCTCTCCGTGGGGATTCTCCAGGCAAGAATACTGGAATGGATTGCCATGCCCTCCTCCAGGAGATCATCCCAACTCAGGGATCGACTGTTCCCGCATTACAGGTGGATTCTTTACTGTCTGAGCCACCAGGGAAGCCCCATTACTTTTTAGTTGCTTTTTAGATGATATTTGCACAATATCTGTTTCCTTTATGTGCTGGTCATTATTTTTTTCAATTTTGTGAGAGATTTGCTTTCCATTTCTAACTTCTGGCTGTCTCAGATCATCTGTCTGTTCAAAACCCACTCATCTTGACTTCTTAGATCTTACATAGCCATGCTGCCCTTTACCTCCTTGACTTAATTTCCTACTCCTCTTCTTTGATTTTCTCAGCTCCACTACACTTGAGTGACTTGGCTGTTCTCTCTTGCCGTAGTATATTTTCCCCTATTTGCCAACATCACTAGCTGCCTCTCTTTGTTCAGATCTTTTACTCACAAGAAGCTTTCCCTGGCTAATCCACCTATAACTTCAGTCCTATTCCAAAAATTTCATATTGTTGTTCTGCTTTTTTCCCTTTAACTGCTATCATGGCTGGTGCACTGTTTTATTTCTTTACCATGATCATAATCAACAACAACAACTCCTTACAAGATTTTTGTCTCTTTTACTATCACATCTTCAGCACCTGGCAGAGGTGTCATTTCTTACAGAAAACAACAGAATGTTACCAACAGAAGAAAATGCTTACTGAAACATCAACGACTGTTCTGTTTAGATTTGTTCAATTATTAGAATTATAGTAAAGAAATAGTACCACTTTAGCATGTTTACTCTCAGAATTTTATCAGTTGCCAATTGAATATAAGATAAAATGATTTCACAAAAAGCAAATCTTCACAAGTAGATATTTTCAATGTGATAAAAGCTACTAGCCCAGGGTAAGGAGGGAGGAATTTAGTTTCTTAAGGAGAATGTGCTTTATGACATAATTTATCAGAGTATAACTCTTCTCTGTAGGCAGTGATACTCATTTGGGAAATGTCTTTCATGTATCTTTTAAAGTAAATAATAAATTCCCCGTGTAATATCAAGAATGGCAATAAAAATGCTAGATTAGGAACTGAGATGCATCAATAAACCTACTCATTTTCATTAAATGTCTGTTAAGCTCTGTGACACAGGGAGCTCAACCTGGTGCCCTATGACAACCCAGAGGATTGGGATGGGGTGGGAGATGGGAGGAAGGTTCAAGAGAGAGGGGACATATGTATACCTGTGGCTGATTTATGTTGATATATGGTGAAAACCAGCACAATATGGTAAAACAAATATAGTTTAATAAAAAAATGTAAATGTCTGTTAGCTACCTAGTTAGATTTTGCAGTTTCAGTAAAAAGAGCTTTCCCATTTATGAAGTTTTTGCAACAAATTTCTTAAATGCCTAAATTATAAATTTTCATTTGGTCTTGACAGTATGTCTCCTGATGATAGATTCTACTCCTCGAAGTTAGGAGAAAAGTACTTCTATAACAGAGATGAAAATGTGATCCTACCAACCCTGTTTTTTCTTTAAAGATTTTAAAGATAGGTGTTCATCTAAACCATAAATAAAACTTTTCAGTAAAATACAAAAGTAAAGATTAATAATTATAAAGTTATTTTACATTTTGAAATTTTAAATCAGTCCCACTGGATCATAGGACTCACAGCTAAATATTGACACAAAAGTTGTAGAATGTTCTTGAGTGTTTCCTTCTGTGATGTGACTCTAAAGATATGATTTGAGTAAGTCTTCTCTATTTCATTTTTATTTACTTTTGTTTCTCTAGTTTTGCCACTTTCAGCTTTGTAACAGTACATTTTTCTCTTAGCCTTCACTATTGTGAAACAGGAAGCCTTTCTCTCTTTCTTAAAAATAAGTGATTTCTCACTAACATTACAAATCTAACCAAAGGGTCTAACAGAACTTCGAAGTTAAAAGGGTCATAGGGAAGCAGACGAAAGACATGATAGCTACTACAACTTATCCTTGCTGAGTATATTTCATGGATGTTATTCAGTGGCTTTTCTTTTTCTAACCTTATGTTTTATTGTTGTTCAGTCACTAAGTCATGTACAACTCTTTGCAACCCCTTGAACTGCATCGCACCAGGCTCCTTGTCCTTCACTGTCTCCTGGAGTTTGCTCAGATTCATGTCCATTGAGTTGATGATGCTCTCAAACCATCTCATCTGCTGCTATCCCCTTCTTCTCCTGCTCCCAGTCTTTCCCAACATCAGGGTCTTTTCCAATGAGATGGCTCTTCACATCAGGTGACCAAAGTATTGGTGCCTCAGCATCAATTCTTCCAATGAATATTCACGGTTGATTTCCTTTAGAATTGACTGGTTTGATCTTCTTATAGTCTAATGGACTCTCAAGAGATTTGAAAACATTAATTTTTTGATGCTCAAACTTGATTGTCCAGCTCTCACATCTGTGCAGGACATCTTTTAGGATTTGTTAAATTTCTTTGTTCAGATACAAATATGATCCAAATACTAAAATAAAAATACTTTCAGAGTGGGAAATAGGGAGGATTATTACTAAAGAAAAGAGAAATTCAGATTGATTTTTCTGAGGTCACAGGAGATTTTTATGTGTATAAGCAATCTTTGGCAGTGAAGGTAGCATCTTCACTAGGTTAATGCAGTTGTGTGGCTGGCTACACTGATAAAGGAGGCCAGATTGTGGAAAATTCTTCACTCCTGTGTACCAGCTTCTCATTTCTTCCTCCAAAAATTTTGATTTTAAAAATAAAATGTCCATGCAGAAAGAATTAAAGGTAGCCTGCTTCCCTGGTGGCTCAGAGGTTAAAATGTCTGCCTCCAATGCAGGGGACTGGGGTTCGATCCCTAGGTTGGGAAGATCCCCTGGAGAAGGAAATGGCAATCCACTCCAGTATTCTTGCCTGGAGAATCCCATGGATGTAGAAGCCTAGTAGGTTACAGTCCATGGGGTTGCAAAGAGTCGGACACAACTGAGTGACTTCACCTTCATCTTCAAAGGAAGTGTTTATATGCAGCATATGATTGGAGTGGTATGTGAAAATGCAGATTTCTTAATACTGGATTTTATTTTTTTTTGATATCCTGTTCCATTTAGATTCCATCCATGTTTTTTTTTTCTTTACCTTTCATGCCAGCACCGAGTCCAACACCTATTTGATCCCCAGGAGCTAATGTTGTTTCTTTGGTACAATTTCCATATATTATTTAGTACCATCTAGTGAAATTGAATGGTTTTATGAGATCTACCAGATAATCATGAGGATGTGATCACTAATCTAGAGCCAGACATCTTGGAATGTGAAGTCAAGTGGGCCTTAGAAAGCATCACTAAGAACAAAGCTAGTGGAGGTGATGGAATTCCATTTGAGCTGTTTCAAATCCTGGAAGATGATGCTGTGAAAGTGCTGCACTCAATATGCCAGTAAATTTGGAAAACTCAGCAGTAGCCACAGGACTGGAAAAGTTCAGTTTTGATTCCAATTCCAAAGAAAGGCAATGCCAAAGAATGCTCAAACTACTGCACAATTGCACTTATCTCACATGCTAGTAAAGTAATGCTCAAAATTCTCCAAGCCAGGCTTCAGCAATATGTGAACCGTGAACTGCTTACTCCTTGGAAGAAAAGTTATGACCAACCTGGATAGTATATTCAAAAGCAGAGACATTACTTTGCCGACTAAGGTCCGCCTAGTCAAGGCTATGGTTTTTCCTGTGGTCATGTATGGATGTGAAAGTTGGACTGTGAAGAAAGCTGAGCGCCGAAGAATCGATGCTTTTGTACTGTGGTGTTGGAGAAGACTCTTGAGAGTCCCTTGGACTGCAAGGAGATCCAACCAGTCCATTCTGAAAGAGATCAACCCTGGGATTTCTTTGGAAGGAATGATGCTAAAGCTGAAACTCCAGTACTTTGGCCACCTCATGGGAAGAGTTGACTCATTGGAAAAGACTCTGATGCTGGGAGGGATTGGGGGCAGGAGGAGAAGGGGACGACCGAGGATGAGATGGCTGGATGGCATCACGGACTCGATGGACGTGAGTCTGAGTGAACTCCGGGAGATGGTGATGGATAGGGAGGCCTGGCGTGCTGCGATTCATGGGATCACAAAGAGTCGGACACGACTGAGCGACTGAACTGAACTGAACTGAACAAGATCTTCAAGAATTAACAGCAAAAGCAGATGTTCTTTTCATCAAAAGGAATTGAATGCAAAAGTAGGAAGTCAAGAGATACCTGGAGTAACAGGCAAGTTTATCCTTGGAGTACAAAAGGAAGCAGGTCAAAGGCTAACAGAGTTTCACCAAGAGAATGCACTGGTCATTGCAAACACCCACTCCAACAACACAAGAGACAACTCTATACGTGGACATCAACAGATGGTCAATACTGAAATGAGATTGATTACATTCTTTGCAGCCACAGATGAAGAAACTCTATACAGTCAGCAAAAACAAGGCCTGGGAGCTGACTGTGGCTCAGATCATGAATTCCTTTACCAAATTCAGACTTAAATTGAAGAAAGTAGGGAAAACCACTAGACCATTCAGGTATGACCTAAATCAAATGCCTTATGATTATACAGTGGAAGTGACAAATAGATTCAAGGGATTAGATCTGATAGACAGAGTGCCTGAAGGACTATGGATGGAGGTTCATGACATTGTACAGGAGGCAGGGAACAAGACCATCTCCAAGAAAAAGAAATGCAGAAAAGCAAAATGGTTGCCTGAGGAGCTGAGAAAAGAAGAGAGGCGAAAAGCAAAGGAGAAAAGGAAAAGTACATCCATCTGAATGCAGAGTTCCAAAGAATAGCAAGGAGAGATGAGAAAGCCTTTCTCAGTGATCAATGCAAAGAAATAGAGGGAAACAATAGAATGGGAAAGATTAGAAATCTCTTCAAGAAAATTAGAGACACCAAAGGAACATTTCAGGCAAAGATGGGCAGAATAAAGGACAGAAATGGTATGGACTTGACAAAAGCAGAAGATACTAAGAAGAGGTGTCAAGAATACACAGAAAAACTATACAGAAAAGATCTTATAACTCAGATAAACATGATTGGTGTGATCACTCACCTAGAGCCAAACATCCTGGATTGTGAAGTCAAGTGGGCCTCAGGAAGCATCTCTACAAACAAAGCTAGTGGAGGTAATGGAATTCCAGTTGAGCTATTTCAAATCCTAAAAGATGATACTATTAAAGTGCAACGTTCAGTATGCCAGTGAATTTGAAAAACTCAGCAGTGGCCACAGGACTGGAAAAGTTCGGTCTTCATTCCAGTCCCAAAGAAGAGCAATGCGAAAAAATGTTAAATTACCATACAATTGCACTCATTCCACATGCCAGCAACATTATGCTCATTTGTTTTACTTATTTTTGTTTTTATTTTTTAGGTGAAAAGTGTTACATTATTTGGAAATTTACCCAGACCTGTCAAAGACTGTTTAATTAAGATAGCTCTGCTGAAAGTCAGCAAGAATCGCTGGGCTGTTATCAAATAAACTCTTCAGGGATAGGGCAAATACATCTGCATGCTTGGCAGTCTTGGCATTTCTGATATACACGGAGTAGGAGGACTATGAACCAGATTAAAAAAAAAAAAAAAAACCAAGCTAAATAGGGACCTGTATGTTGGAGGATGAGGAGATGTGAAAAAGAGAAAACATTTCTGTATATTTGATTCTTTACAATATTGTGCATTGTTTTTATAAATTTCTCAAATTAAGAGGAACATATGAAAGTGGGACTGTGCTGCTTATTACTGATTTTTAGAAAACATAAGATTAGAAAATTATGTATATTTTAAAGTTAAGTGCTATATAAAATAATACATATATGAATAAGACATATGATCTTTTTCTCAAACAGTTCAGTTCAGTTCAATTCATTTCAGTCGCTCAGTTGTGTCCGACTCTTTGCAACCCCTTGAATCGCAGCACGCCAGGCCTCCCTGTCCATCACCAACTCCCGGAGTTCACTCAGACTCACATCCATCGAGTCCGTGATGCCATCCAGCCATCTCATCCTCGGTCATCCCCTTCTCCTCCTGCCCCCAATCCCTCCCAGCATCAGAGTCTTTTCCAATGAGTCAACTCTTCGCATGAGGTGGCCAAAGTACTGGAGTTTCGGCTTTAGTATCATTTCTTCCAAAGAAATCTCAGGGCTGATCTCCTTCAGAATGGACCGGTTGGATCTCCTTGCAGTCCAAGGGACTCTCAAGGGTCTTCTCCAACACCACAGTTCAAAAGCATCGATTCTTCGGCGCTCAGCTTTCTTCACAGTCCAACTTTCACATCCATACATGACCACAGGAAAAACCATAGCCTTGACTAGACAGACCTTAGTCGGCAAAGTAATGTCTCTGCTTTTGAATATACTATCCAGGTTGGTCATAACTTTTCTTCCAAGGAGTAAGCGTCTTTTAATTTCATGGCTGCAGTCACCATCTGCAGTGATTTTGGAGCCCCCCAAAATAAAGTCTGACACTGTTTCCACTGTTTCCCCATCTATTTCCCATGAAGTGATGGGACCGGATGCCATGATCTTCGTTTTCTGAATGTTGAGCTTTAAACCAACTTTTTCACTCTCCTCCTTCACTTTCATCAAGAGGCTTTTTAGCTCCTCCTCACTTTCTGCCATAAGCCTGGCGTGCTGCGATTCATGGGGTCGCAAAGAGTCGAACACGGCTGAGCGACTGAACTGAACTGAACTCAACCGGTGGTCTAACGAAGTCTTAGCAAATGTGCTAAACAATCCTTTGAGGAGGTATTTAAGTCATCACAGTGCCTGGCACTAATTATAAAAGGAAACCACGTCTTTTTCTTCAAGACTTAGGAGAAATGCAACTATTTCAGCACATGCCAGAAATAAGTTAACTAGATCCTGATTTCCATTACCATGCCTGATTCCCCAAACACAGATTTCATCTTTGAATCTGTTATGGGCTCAGTTATGCCCATTTCAAAATTTATATGTTGAAGTCCCAATCCCCAGCACCTGAGAATGGGACTGTACTTGGAGATAGGATCTTTAAAAAAGTAAATAAATAAAAATAAGGTCATTAGGGTGGACATAAGCATATGACTGGAATCCTTACAAGAAGAGCTGATTAGGACATAGGCACAAGTAGAGGGAGGACCATGTGAAGAAAGAGAAGGTGGCCATCTACAAGCCCAGGGAAGAGACCTCCAGATGAAAGTTACCCTGTGGACATTTTGATCTCAGACTTCTAGCTTCCAGAGTCGTAAGAAAATGAATTCTGTTGTCAAGCCACCATCCTATGGTACCTGGCTGATACTCTAGCAAATTAATACAGAATCCAAAACTGTAGATGTTCAATATGGATAAATCTAAGGCAGTTCAGCTGAAATAAATCTGCAGTACAATCACTTGCTTGCCATGACCGTTTCCACTCACCTCTCAAAGCTACTGAAACAAAGAACACTGTTGTCCTAGAACTGGGTGAAACCACATCTCCTCTGAGCGCCACTGATGGACAACATGAAATTAGGTGAGTGAAGAATTTAGTGTCTGCTCTGGTCTAACAAACCCCATTGGTCTTAATTAAGTAAAGATTATTTCTCCCCTGATTAATCCAACAACCTCCTTAGTGGTTTCCCCACCTCTATTTTCACTTGCTCCCATCCATTCTCAGTAAAATGATCTTCTCAAGATTTGGAAATTGTCTGGTTTAAAAGCCTCCAGTGCTTTTGCACTGCACTTAGAACAAAGTCCAAATTCCTCACTGTGACCTAGAGAGCCCTCCAGGATCCAACAACATGCTGTCTCTCCATCCTGAGCTCAAGGCACTTTCTGCCCCAGGGACACCTCTGCCAACTTGTTCTGTTCTTGTTCAGTTGCTTAGTCTCTAAGTATTGTCTGACACCTTTGTAATCCCATGGACTGTAGCCTGCTAGGCTCCTCTGTCCATAGCATTCTCCAGGAAAGAATACTGGAGTGGGGTTGCCATTTCCTTCTCCAGGGGATCTTCCTGACTCAGGGATTGAACCTGGATCTCCTGTATTGCAGGCAGATTCATTATCAATGTGCTAAACTCTTGCCCTGGGACCTTAACATACCTTGCCTACAACTGCCTCAGTGAGGCATTCTCCAACCACCCTCCTAAGACAACCACTCTCCTAAGATATATGTTGTGTCCACACCATATCTATCATTCTCCATCCTGTCCTATGCTCAACCCACCATAGCAAGTACTGATATTATAACTTGGACATATTTCATTCACTCTTCTGTGTGTTTGCTTTTTCTCCAACCATGAGGTCAAGGACTACATCCTCCAGTTCCATGACTGAATGAATGGGTGGATAAACAATACAGTGAACGAAAGCACTTGGTAAACTCTAAGATGTTACACAAATGTAAAATGTAATTATTAGATTTGAAGGTTGATTAAATCAGAACTCACGTTTTCTTCCTATACCTGATTTCCTCAGTAAGTTACCTGAATTGATTAATGGATTCATTATTGAAAAAATATGTTAAAATGAATTATCAGATCAAATAACATGATTTATAGCATTGGAGAAAGAAATGGAAACCCATTCCAGTATTCTTGCCTGGAGAATCCCATGGGCGGAGGAGCCTGGTGAGCTACAGTCCATGGGGTCGCAAAGGGTCAGACATGACTGTGCGACTTTACTTTCACTTTCACTTTTCATGAGTTNTTGAAAAAATATGTTAAAATGAATTATCAGATCAAATAACATGATTTATAGCATTGGAGAAAGAAATGGAAACCCATTCCAGTATTCTTGCCTGGAGAATCCCATGGGCGGAGGAGCCTGGTGAGCTACAGTCCATGGGGTCGCAAAGGGTCAGACATGACTGTGCGACTTTACTTTCACTTTCACTTTTCATGAGTTTTAAAGCCATTTTATCCATTTTACCTCATGTTAATCTTCACAATCACCCTGTATGTAGATATTCTTATTCCCATTTTACAGGGCATGGAAACTGAGGCCAAGAAGTTCAGTAAACTGTTCAAGTGTTTTCAGATAATCAGTGGTAGAGTTAAGACTTTTCCTATTATCACAGCTGCCACCTCAAACTGCTTCGTAATTATCCCCTCTGGGCCAACAGTGACAAAGGACAGACAATGGTGGAAGGACTCATGCCTATGCAAAAGGAGATTGTCCTGTGGTTTTGTTTGGCAGCAGAAAAGATTTTCTCGGAATGGGGCTTTTCTTAGCCACTAAGGGAGGAGTTTCCTTTGTACTTTATTTCCCCCTTACATGTCAACCCTAGAAGCTAAGCATATTTTGTTATTACCATCTAAAATGGTTCTGTCTTCATTCTATTTTGAGATGTATTTCTCTAAAAATCATTTTTCTGTTTATAATATAGTGCTATACTTGGGGTAGATGAAAAATTAGATTATTATGTCTTCTAGGGTGAGTTCTCCTATACACTGAATTAGGTATGGTCCAGAAGATGATTTAGTTCTGTGACTATTACAGTACACATTAAACATTTATTTAATACTGTTATTATCCAATGAACATCCATAACAGATTTTATTCTCTCTTGAGGTGACATTTATAAAATAATCCTCCTAGGAAAATGGATTCTGTGGTCAAAGTTGAAAGACAAATGACAGAATATGCAAAAAATATTTGTAACATATAATGATCAAGGTTAATACATCTATACAAAAAAAATTGTGCAAATAATTAATTTTTAAAAAATCAATATAAAAATGGGCAAAAAAAATACAAACAAGAATTCATTGGACAAATGAAATTATACAACTAATAAATAAAAATAGGACACAACATCATTAACAAACTGATGCACATTAAAGCTGCTTCTGCTGCTAAGTCGCTTCAGTCGCATCCGACTCTGTGTGACCCCATAGATAGCAGCCTACCAGGCTCCCCTATCCCTGGGATTCTTCAGGGAAGAACACTGGAGTGGGTTGCCATTTCCTTCTCCAATGCATGAAAGTGAAAAGTGAAAGTGAAGTCGCTCAGTCGTGTCCGACTCTCAGCGACCCGACGGACTGCAGCCTATCAGGCTCCTCCGCCCATGGGATTGTCCAGGCAAGAGTACTGGAGTGGGGTGTCATTGTCTTCTCCTACTCTGGGAAAGCAGTATTTGCCAAAACTACTAACAGAAATGTTCAAAGCTGGGGACATCTATATAAGCAAAAACATTTTGAGATGTACATTATTCAGATCATTTTTCAGGGTAATTTTATAATATCCATTTAATTTTTAGTGTATACTTATGACTTCCATTTCTAGGACTTTATTTTCTTGAAATACTAGCAAAATTATAAGTTAGCATAAGAGATCATTATTATATTTAAATAATTTTAATGTCAACTCCAAAAATAATTGTCATTAGTATACATGTATTTGATTGCCATTAGGTATCTGGCAATATTGGATACAAGCTTTCATTTGGAAAATTTACCCAATAAGAATTGAGTAGAGGCTCAGTAGTAAACTCTTACAGAATGAGATTGAAAAGATAATTCAACTGACAAAATAATACCATGTTCCTCTTGTTGTCCTCTCCTTTAAGAAAAGGTATAACGGGAAAAAAAATCAGTTTGGAGTCCATTATGTGTAAGTTCTAATTCTTGTCCTGATACTTGCCAGCTATGTGCTTTAACCTTTCTCAGCCTCAGTTTCCATATTTATAAAATGTATGTAAAAAACTGATATCTTCTTCAAAAAAACCCTCAGATCTCAGTTGACTGCTGGTTGGAATAAATAACAGTTGTATGTATATCACTGAGCAAAACTCATAGCACATACTACGTGCTCAACAAATATTAGTCCCCTCTGCATTTGTGCTCCTACAACCTGTAGGTCAAGGATCTGTGCAAAGAGTAATGGAAAACTAGGAACAGACAACTATTTGTTGCTTTAGAATTTATTCATTTTTCGCTTTCTTATTTTTCCTTAGCACCTGTTGTGAGAGACACAGGGTTTGGTTGTATAAGTGCAAATATATGATGCACATATCCTGTCATTCAAACTGAGATGAAGGAATTCCTCATAAACACCCATAAAGAAAACAAATGACTCTCTTTTCAGCAAGGGTAATAACTGAAAATAGCTTCATTAATAAAAATAATACTATTGAGAATTTAATATATACCAGGCATGATTCTGTTCACCTTATGTGGATTATCCCTTTAATTCTTTCAACACTGTGATGCAGGTTTTAATACTATAGTTCTTATGGTCATAAGAAAGAAACTTGACATTTCACGACACCAAACTGACCCAAAGTTTTAGATATGACTGACATAAACTCCCCTATAATGAAAAGGACATCTTTTTTGGGTCTTAGTTCTAAAAGATCTTGTAGGTTTTCATAGAACCATTCAACTTCAGCTTCTTCAGCATTACTGGTTGTATTTTTGAGATTAGTTGTTTGTCAGTTGCTTCATTTGCTATTATTTTCTCCCATTCAGAAGGCTGTCTTTTCACCTTGCTTATAGTTTCCTTTGTTGTGCAGAAGCTTTTAATTTTAATTAGATCCCATTTGTTTATATTTGTTTTTATTTCCAGTATTCTGGGAGGCGGATCATAGAGGGTCCTGCTGTGATTTATGTCGGAGAGTGTTTTGCCTATGTTCTCCTCTAGGAGTTTTATAGTTTCTGGTCTTATGTTTAGATCTTTAATCCATTTTGAGTTTATTTTTGTCTGTGGTGTTAGAAAGTGATCTAGTTTCATTCTTTTACAAGTGGTTGACCAGTTTTCCCAGCACCACTTGTTAAAGAGGTTGTCTTTACTCTATTGTATATTCTTGCCTTCTTTGTCAAAGATAAGGTGTCCTTATGTGTGTGGATTTATCTCTGGGCTTTCTATTTTGTTCCATTGATCTATATTTCTGTCTTTGTGCTAGTACCATACTGTCTTGATGACTGTAGTTTTGTAGTAGAGCCTGAAGTCAGGTAAGTTTATTCGTCCAGTTCCATTCTTCTTTCTCAAAATTGCTTTGGCTATTCGAGGTTTTTATTATCATGATAGCTGGAGAGAGAGATGGGCTCAGGGAATAACTTCTCTTTTAAAAATCTGTCTCTAAGTGCTGTAATTTTCCTCAAATGTCATTATTATACATTTGGAAGTTAGTAAAAATGTTAAGGGTACTCACAGAGCCAATATCTCACTTTTCACTGTTGCAGGATTGTTCATTGATTGGTTCCACTGTTAAACGTGTCTTTTATTTTTCTTTTGAACAAAGTGCATTTGCTGAGTCACTTTTGCTCTGAACCATTTATCTTTGAAGATACATTGATATCCCTCATATAATGCTGGTATATCTTTACATTTACTGGGATATAAATAAATTTGAAATCATATTTAAATGTAACAATTTTTATACAATAGCTGTATATGTTTATTTTGTAATTATAAACATGTATGTGTGTGTATATATGTGTGTGTGTGTTAAGAATTATAGTTTCCCTCATGTAGTATTAAACATAGAAAAGTGTTCTCTCATTCTTCTTCTTTCTTCCTCTTTCTCCTTCATTTTTTTCCCTCTATCTCTCTATTACTATCATATTGCAGCTCATCAGGCAATAGAAAACATATTGATCATTTGCAGTGTCTATGTTTCTTATGACCTAGTGGGATAGCTAATCTTAAAGAAAATTTTAAGGGGATGACAAATATATTAAACCAGCTTATCTAAGACTGAAGCTTTCTTATGACCTAGTGGGATAGCTGATCTTAAAGAAAGTTTTAAGGGGATGACAAATATATTAGACCAGCTTATCTAAGGCTGAAGCTTCCTGGGAAACTAGACTTTGAATTCTAAAACAGAGATAGTTCAGGGAAAACAGTCTTTCTGGCAACATACTGCAAGCTTTTACGGTAAAAAACAAAAACAAAAACAAAAACACAACAGTTCTTTTATTTAAAAAACATATTTTTCTAGAAAATAGAAAACTTTGTTTTATGAAAACTTAAGTGATCGTCTCCCTCCAATCATTGTGCAGCCAAAACAACCAGCATATTAAAAAAGAGATTTGTGTACATGAGATTAATTGAACAAGGTCATCAGAAATCAGTGTTTTTAGGCAAAGAATTCTCTTCATGGAAATACCACAAAAAATTATAGACAAATTTAGTAACAAAATTTCATATATATTTAGAATAATCATACTGTTGGTAAAAAAAAAAAAAGGCAAAAAGATTGCAGAGAATAAACAGATTCAGTTCAGTTCAGTCACTCAGTCTTGTCCAACTCTTTGTGACCCCATGGACTTCAGAAAGCCAGGCCTCCCTGTCCATAACCAACTCCTAGAGTTTACTTAAACTCATGTCCATTAAGTCAGTGTTGCCATCCAACCATCTCATCCTCTGTCATCCCCTTCTCCTCCCACCTTCAATCTTTCCCAGCATCAGGGTTTTTTCCAATGAGTCAGTTCTTCATCTCACAGATTACCAGTGTAATTTATTACCATTATACCAGTGTAATTTATTACCAGTGTAAAGATTACCATTAACTTTGTAAAAGAAAAAAATTCACTGGACTGAGTTAAACAGGTGAAAAAAACTTTATTCAATACTGTTGCAGTAAGGGAGAGAGTGACTTCAAATTGCCTCAGACAAAAAGCAGCAGAATTTGTAAGCACTAGCATGAGCTAGTGGGAAAAAAGTGGAAGAAGCTAGGAAGGATGCTGGCCAATAGAATTTGGACATCTGAGTTTGAACCTTTTATGATAGGCTCCATCCCTCCCATAGGGAGGGCACTGTCTCAGTCTGCTCAGACTGCCATAAAAAAATACCAGAGGCTGGGCTGCTTAAACAACAGAAATTTATTTTCTCACAGTTCTGGATGCTAGGAAATCCAAGATCAAGGTGTCAGCAGAGGTGGATTCTAGAGAGGGCTCTCATTTTTGTTTGCAGATGATGACCGTGAATGCTGTATCCTCATAAAGTGGGGAGAGAGAGAGATGTGAGATCTCTGGTGTATTTTTTTTTTCATAAGGACACCAGTTATATTGTATCAAAGCTTCATGATTATGATTCTGTTTAACCCTAATAACCTCTTTAAGGGCTTATGTTTAATACAGGATGGAGGGAAGATTAGATTTCAACATAAAAATTTTGGGAGGACACAATCAGTCCATAGCAGGTACTTTCTTACTTCATGATTACATTTCAAAGAGAGTTTCCAAGTCCTTGAGAAAAATACTTCTGAGTTGTAATATGGCAAGATGCCGAGAAAAGATTTATATCTCAGAGGGTTAGGAAAAAAATTATAATTACAAGTTTTCTAAAGTAAATGTTCTGAGAAAAGAGATGTTAGGAACTCTAGTTAGGAAAAAAGACTGTCTAAAGCTGAGCAAATTAAGAGGAATGTTAAGGCTGTTAAGGCCAACCTGTGGGTCATTATTTCATAGTACTCTCTAAAATAGAAATTGCTATAAGTCCTTGTCTTTTCATTCGTTCATGGTAAAGCTGGCCATGTAATATCCTATACATTAGCTAAGCCATTTGAAATGCTGCATAGCGCAGTAAATGGTAACATTTCAACTAATATACATAGATTCCTTTGCTACTTGTTAGCAAAGGGGAAAAAAGTGAGGTCCATGATAAATAATAAACTTTTTATGTCACTTGGGATTTCACTGTCCTTGGGCCAATTATTCAATTAAAAAATAACTAATAACAAAAGACTAAGAGACTAGGTCTAAGAACAGAGGTCATGCTTTGATTTATCTCTGAATATAAAGGGCAAGATCAGATTTGTTTCTTTGTGTCTTGAGAGAGAAAACGTCAAGGGAATATAAAGAAAAGGAAGGGAGGTGGGAAATGGAGGAAGAATAGAAAGAAGAAATGTCCTCTCTCAGACTGATAGTATCAATATCAACTACTTTTGCTATTGTTGGCAAACTGCCCAAGGTTCTTGTACCCTGTTGAAAGTCAACTGCTCACAGAGGGGCTTTTCAACTTATTTACCATCTGATGAATTTTGAGCTAATTAGCAAAAACAGTGGTGGTATGAGGATGAGGTAAGGGACACACCTGACTCTGGATGCAAAATTTAAGTGGAAAAAAATCAAAATTAATTCAAAAAAGAAGATTGATGTTACTAATTTTTCCTTTGGTTCAGAATCTAATATGGCTCTACGAGGCACTGTTACTGATCTTTATTAAAAATCTTAATATTTTGTTTCCCATGGATTTTTACATCAGTTTTACTTTTTTAAACTATCACTTTAAGCATTATTTATCTTGATTGCCAAGCTTTTTGGCATACCCTTAAAGTTTACAGCCAAGGCAGATGCCTCAGTGTATCATCCCAGTCCCTACTCTGCCAGAGAAAAAAAAAAGCAAACAAAACAGTATTATCCTCCAGATTTTTGAATTTGTTTTCATTCTTTCTAGATGGGTAAAGTCTGTCTAGAAAGCATTATAGAAGAATTGTGTTCCTGCTGGTCTAGTTAAGAACAGTATTGTTCTGTCCTTGTATATGTCACTCAGAGACATTCAGAAAGATGCGAGTTTGGCTAAGAGGGAATTTGATGAAAAGAAACACCAGTGAGAGTGTGCAGATAGTTCAAAGCACACAATTTCATGTCATTAATAGAACATATTAATAAATTAGCTACTGATTAAAAGGAACATAACAATAAATGCAACAATTTCATCATATCATATGTGTGAATCTCTGAAATCTAAATGTCTTTAGTCTTCTAAAGAGGGGATTTAATCTTTGTCTCTTAGCCTCATAAGGAAAAAAATGATGTACTTTAACAGTCTGTAAAAACTTACATTTGTAATTTCCTGTAGGTTTAACTGAATATACTTTTCATTGTTTGATTAGCTGAGTAGTTGTTGTTCAGTCACTCAGTCGTGTCCAGCTCTTTGCAACCCAATGGACTGTTCAGAAAACTAAGATCATGGCATCTGGTCCCATCACTTCATGGCAAACAGATGGGGAAACAATGGAAACAGTGAGACTGAATTTTTTCAGCTCCAAAATCACTGCAGATGGTGACCACAGCCATGAAATTAAAAGATGCTTGCTCCTTGGAAGAAAAGCTATGACCAACATAGACAGAATATTAAAAAGCAGAGATATTACTTTGCCAACAAAGGTCTGTCTAGTCAAAGCTATGGTTTTTCTAGTAGTCATGTATGGATGTGAGAGCTGGACTACAAAGAAAGCTGAGCACTGAAGAATTGATGCTTTTGAACTGTGGTGTTGAAGAAGATTCTTGAAAGTCCCGTGGACTGCATGGAGATCAAACCAGCCAAACCTAAAGGAAATCAATCCTGAATACTCATTGAAAGGACTGATGCTGAAGCTGAAACTCTAATACTTTGGCCACCTGATGTGAAAAACTGACTCATTGGAAAAGACGTTGATGCTGGGAAAGATTGAAGGCGGGAGGAGAAGGAGATGACAGAGGATGAGATGGTTGGATGGCATCACCAACTCGATGGACATGAGTTTGAGCAAGCTTCAGGAGTTGGTGATGGACAGACTGCCTCATGGCATGCTGCAGTCCATGGGGTCTCAGAGTCGGACACGATTGAGTGAATGAACTGAACTGGACTGCAGCAATCCAGGCTTTCCTATCCTTCACCATCTTCCAGAGCTTGCTCAAAATCATTTCTATTGAGTCGGTGATGCCATCCAACCATCTCATCCTCTGTTGTCCCCTTCTCCTCCTGCCTTCAATCTTTCCCAGCATTAGGGTCTTTTCTAATGAGTCAGCTCTTCACATCAGGTGACCAAAGTATTCAAGCTTCAGCTTCAGCATCATTTAACTGGGTACCTGACAGCAGTTAATATTTTCTGCTACTTATTTAAATGATCTTTTTTCTTTTTATTAAATCATAATTATTATATGTGTAATTAAAATATATACAATCTTGATTATAAAAACAAAATAATCTATCAGCTAGAGAAGAGAAATATGGTATTTCTGTTGACTTGGGAGAGCTCTTTTACCAACAAAACAAAATATGGGGGTTCAGCTAACTCTTCTGTGTTTTGCATGGATCACAATTAAATTAGCATAAATTAATACGCCCTGTCAGAATTGGCAAATATTTGTAAAGGGCCAGTTGTGCAGATTTTCAGCTTCGTTTGATATTGTTCATCTGCTAATCTAATATTCCTGATCATATTTCTAAGATGCCATGATTTATATTTTTTCCAGTGTAAAGCATTCATGACTCATGATAATAATGGCTTTATTTTTCCCTGTTATAAAAATTTTAAATTATAAAAGTTTTAGTTTTTAAAATTTTTATTGTATTTTTTTCCAGTTTTATCGAGCTGCAGTTGATATAAGGTACTGTATAAACTTAAGGTGTACAGCATAATTTTTTGATTTATATACACCATGAAATTTTTACCACAAGAAATTTGTTAAATAACCAATAACTCATATAGATACAAAACTGAAGAAATACAAAAAGCTATTTATCTTGTAATGAAAAATTTTAGGATTCACTCAATTTTTATATACAATATGATGCAGTATTGATTGTATTTATCATATTATATGTATACATCCCTAGTACTTATTGTTCTTATAACTGAAAGTTTGTACCTTTCCATTGCTTTCATCCAATTTTCCTTCCCTCTGGTGACCACAAATATCACCTATATATCTTTGCATTTATTTCTTTTTGAAATAAAATTGACCCATATAGCACATTAGTCCTTGTTACACATCATAGTAATACAATATTTCCATCCATTTCAAAATGATCACCAGGATAAGTCTAGTTACCCTCTGTCAGCATACAAAGATGTTATAGTTATTGACTATATTTTCCCTAGTATGTTTCATGCCTGTGACTCATTTATTTTGAAACTGGAAGTTTGTACCTCTTCATCTGTCTCACTTATTTCTTTCCGTCCCTCTCTGCCAGCCAACTGTCTTCTGTGTCTTTAGCTCTGTTTCTGTTCATTTATTTTTTATATTTTGTGTATAAGTGAAGTAATACTGTATTTGTCTTTTTCTGTCAAACATATTTCATTTAGCGTAATACCCTATAGTTCATTCATGTCATAAATGGCAAGACTGATTCCTTCTTATGGCTGAGTAATATTCCATTGTATATGTATGTCGCATCTTTATCTGTTCGTCTCTTGATGAGCACTTAAACTGCTTCCATGTCTTGGCTATTGTAGGTAATGTTGCAGTGTGTGTATCTTTTCTAAAGAGTACTTTTGTTTTCTTTGGATAAATACTGAGGAGTGGAATTTCTGGATATAATAATAGTTATATTTATAATTTTTTGAAGCATCTCCATACTATTTTCAAGAGGCTGCATCTATTTACATTACTAACAATAGTGCATGAAATTTCCCTTTTCGCCACATCCTCCAACACTTGTTGTTTGTAGAATTTTTGTGATAACCGTTCTCACTGATGTGAGGTGATACCTCATTGTAATTTTGATTTGCACTCCCTGATAGCTCAGCTAGTAAAGAGTCTGCCTGTAATGCAGGAGACCCCAGTTCAATTCCTAGGTTGGGAAGATCCTCTGAAGAAAGGGACAGGCCACCCACTTCAGTATTGGGCTTTCCTGGTGGTTCAGGTGGTAAAGAATCCACCTGCAATGCAAGAGACCTGGGTTCAATCACTGGTTTGGGAAGATCCCCTGGAGAAGGGAAAGGTTACTCACTCCAGTATTCTTGCCTGGAGAATCCCATGGACAGAGGAACCTGGCAGGCTACAGTCCATGGGGTCGCNCCTGCAATGCAAGAGACCTGGGTTCAATCACTGGTTTGGGAAGATCCCCTGGAGAAGGGAAAGGTTACTCACTCCAGTATTCTTGCCTGGAGAATCCCATGGACAGAGGAACCTGGCAGGCTACAGTCCATGGGGTCGCAAAGAGTTAGACATGACTGAGTGACTTTAATCAGGCGTCCCTGGTAAGCTAGCAAAAATCTGCCTGCAATGCAGGAACCCCAGTTTGACCCCAGTTTGGGTCAGGAAGATCCCTTAGAGACCCCACCTGTATCTGCCTGCAATGGTGCTGAACATCTATTCATGTTTTTGTTAGCCGTCTCTATGTCTTCTTTGAAAGAATTTCTATTCAGATCCTCTTCCCATTTTTATCTTTTTTTTTTTTTTTGGATGTTGAGTTGTATGTGTCCTTTGTGTAGTTTGTGTACAAACCCCTTATTTGATATGCTTTTTGCAAATAACTTTTTAGTAACAAAGTGTATGTGTGTGTGTGTGTGTAGGCATAAAATCCAAGTTTCCTTGAGCAAATCTGGCATTGATTTTGTCTAGTTTTAGTTCAAGAATTTTGTGGCTTCCTTTTTTTGCCATCAGTTCTTTAGCACAGATTTCTTACTTAATTCCTATGTTTATTGTCTTTTGTGAGGAATACAAAGTACACACTTCTTAAATACAGCATCTGTGCTCCAGCTACAGTTGTTCATTTTGGCTGGAAGTATGTGATTCAGTCTCAATCAATGAAAGAGTAGTCTGCATAAAGCAAATATAGTCTCTTCATCACCTAATAGTTAATATTGCAATTTGCCTTGTAAAAGATTACCCTGTGAGAGAAATGGCTGGATGTTTTCTTATTTATGTATCAGGGCAGCACAATAATAAATATATACATATTCCCTTGCTACTGAAGACCATCAAGGCCAAGAACATACAGTCATTCTGTGGTAAAAAGTTCAAACACAACTCTGACTCCAAAGATCTATCTTAAATCCAACTATACAACTCATGAGGTCAGCATACTCATTTATTTTCAGAGCACTTAACATTATTTTTTTAATTGTTGTAAAATACACATCACATAAAACTTTTTACCTTAGCCATTGGTGAGTGTGCATTCCAGTGGCATTGCTCCATTAACACTGTTACGCAGCTGTCACCACCTTCCATCCACAGAACCTTCTCATCTTTTGAAAGTGAAACTACACACTGAACAATAACTCCTTATCCCCCTCCCTCCAGCCCCTGGCAACTACCATTCTATTTTTTGTTTCTGAATTTGACTACTTTATGTCCTTCATAGAAATTTTTACTGTAGTTGATTTATTTTATATAAATAAATATCTGCAAGGTTCATCTATGGTATAGCATGTGTCCTGATTGCCTTCTTCTTTATGACTTAATATTCCATTATATATATATATATGTATGTATATATATACACACATACCACATCTGTTTGTTTATTCATCTGTCAGTGACACATAGGTTGCTTCCAGTTTTTACCATGTTTATTTATATGCCCACCATGGTAGTAAAAGCAACTTTGCTATACATATTTTTGAAATAACATTCTAAATTAAATAACACGAATCTCAGCAAACAGAGAATGAAATAATGAGTTAACCTTAGCACAACCATAGAACCACTTCACGTGTTCATGATAAGTGGTAGAAAACTTTTTGGAAATCAGTAGAAATATATTAAAGAAAGAAAAAAGGACCATGGATATTTTGCTCTGTGTGAAGGAAAACAGCACATACTTCCATTTTACCACAAAAGGAAAAATGGTTATGCCTCCCTGCAGCAGTATTGGAAAGAGTCTTGGAGGTTTTGGTCGTAAAATATACTGTATATTTTTACTCATTTTTTTCCTCCTTCTGGTAAACCAGTATAAGTGAACACATTATTGTATAAGTATCTTTAGGGAAAACAGTAAGAAAGAATAAGTAAACACCAGAAGGACATTTTAATTCAGAACAAATGCAGCACATATTTTCTAAAATTCACTATTATTAGAATGAAGCAATCTCTTTGGAATGAGTTATTGAAGTCATTTTTTAAAAAGTAAAATTACTTGTTGATTCCAAAAATGGTGTGCATAACATGCATTTTGAGTGTCTGTAAAGACTTTTTAGCTTAGGATTTATACTATGAACTCAACATAAAAGGTAAGAAATACACCATAACAGTTTAGTACTCAAAGTGTGTAAAATGCTAATAAAAGAGTAATTTTTGGTAAATGACTTTAAAGCTGCATAATAATATTTTAGTTGACATTTTTAAAAGAGTTATATATTTAAAAAGCTATTTATAGACTGTAAACTTTTAATTTTAGCATATCCTGCTATATTAATTTATAATATCCTATAAAATATTTAAATTAGATTTAATACTGTTTTCATGAGTTTGTCTAATGTCCAGAGTTAACTTGATCACTATTAAGAAGTTGTTTCACTTATAAGCATTTCATATTTTGGTGTAATGAAATTTTATGAAAATTCAATCTAAGTTATTATAACTTTCCTTTTTCATTGGAAATACTCAACGTGAATTTCTTACTTTCTTCTTATCCTGGTTTTATGTGTATGTAAAATACTTTGATATCCACAACTTGCATTTGTGAATTATATGAACATGAGTTACTTCACATTATATTTTTCTTCCTTTCTTTGCTTTTTTCCTTTTCAAATAATTTGTTAATTTTTTCATGAAAAGACTTTTCCTGAAGGAGTTTAATTTTATTGTTTTAAGTTTTATACAATTTTAATGGTTATTTTCAATTTATAGTTATTCCACATGATTAGCTGTATTCCCCATGTTGTAAAGTGCATACTTGAGCCTATCTTATACTCAGGAGTTTGAATCTCCCACTTCCCCACCCCTATAGTGCCCCTCCCCCTCCCCACTGGTAACTAGTGGTTACTAGTTTGTCTTTATATCTGTAAGTCTGCTTCTTTTTTTGTCATATTCATTAGTGTGTTGTATTTTTTAGCTTCCACATATGCGTGATAACATACAGTATTTGTCTTTTTCCATTTGATCTATTTCACTTAGGAGAATGCTCTCCTAGTCCATCCATGTTGCTGCAGATGGCAGGAATTGCTCCTTTTTATGGCTGAGCAGTATTCCATTATATGTATCGCATCTTCCTGACCCATTCATTTGTTGATGGGTGCTTAGGTTGTTTCCATGTCCTAGCAGTTGTAAATAATGCTGCGTGAACACTGGGACGTATGTATCTTTTCCAGTTAGTGCTTTTGTTCTTTTGGATATATATCCCAAAGTGGAGTTATTGGCTCATATGGTACTTCTGTTTGTCATTTCTTTTGAGAAAACTTCATACTGTTTTCTACGGTGGCTGCAACAATTTACATCCCCACCAACAATACTAGCCAATACTAGCAAACCGAACCCAGCAATACATTAAAAGGATCATAAAATATTATCAAGTGTAATTTATCCCAATAGTGTAAGGATTTTTCAATATTCTCAAATCAATCAATGTGACATATCATGCTAACTAATTAAAAAATAAAACTATGTGGTCATCTCCATAGATGCAGCAAAAGCTTTTGATAAAAATTCAACATTTATTTCTAATAAAAATTCTCCAGAAAGTAGGCATGGTGGGACTAAACCTCAACACAATAAAGCCCAAAGGTGACAAAGGCACAGCTAATATCGTACTCAATGGTGAAAAGCTGAAAGCATTTCCTCTAAGTTCAGGAATAAGACAGGAGTTTTATTCAACATAATTTTAGAAGCCCTACTCATAATCATCAGAGAAGAAAAAAGAATAAAAGATGTACAAATTGAAAAGGAAGAAGTGAAATGGTTACTGTTTGCAAATAACATGATAATACATACAGAAAACCTTAAAGATACTATCAGAAAACTACTAGAGTGCATCAGTGAATTCAGTGAAGTTGCAGGACTCAAAATTAATATACAGAAATCTCTTAAAAGACATATTTTTAAAGATACCTTTCTTGTATTTGCTAAAACTATCCCGTCATCCCATTTCCTAATAAATTCCTGGTAACAGAATATGTTATTTCTTCTTTATTAAACATGATATTTTTAAAGAATTCAAATTTAGAAAATATTTGGTATATTTTCTCTTATAAAAACTAGAATTCAAGTGACTAAATTTGCCATTGTGCTAAAGTTAGGAAAAAGAATTCATTATCTCTTTACATTTACCCTAGGAAACACACTTTTACCATAAGGTGGATCTATGGCATTTGGTAAAAGTATTTTTATTGTCTGGTTTGTTACTTTATATTAAATTTCTACCTGAAGATATGCCTTGTTTCTTATAAGAAAAAATTTTCCTATGGAACTGTGTTTGGATAGGCATTTAAAACATATGTCTACCATATAAGTAGAAAAAAAAAATTAACCTCTGAGATTTGATTCAAATTATTGGTATGTGAAATGAAGGAGACGTTTCCATTTATCTCTCACAATGTCATGCCTTACTGTGTTTTTAAGTTTTCTCTACTCCTTTCCTTCTACTTTTTGTGAAAGAGAAAGTGAAAGTTAGTCGCACAGTTGTGTTTGACTCTTTCCAATCCCGTAAACTGTAGCCCACCAGGCTCCTCTGTCCATGGAATTCTCCAGGCAAGAGTACTGAAGTGGGTTTCCATTTCCTTCTCCAGGGGATTTTCCCACCCCAGGGATCGCACCCCGTTCTGCATTGTTCTGCATTGCAGGCAGATTCTTTACCAACTGAGCTACTAGGGAAGCCCTACTTTTTACTTTTTTGTATAGTTAAACAGGTAAAAAGTAGAGGTTAAATCTGGTTAAGAAAAGTTAGCTTCACTAAGTTTATTCCAAATTCATGAGTATATTGACTTAAAATAATTCTTCAGAATTGACAAATTGTTCTACTTTTCATATATCTAACAACACCCACTTTTACTGGATGTTGACTAATAGGGTCACAGCATTGCATTCAGCATAATTAGGAGCAACATGACTCTTCAGGGCTTGTACAATGATTTGGCCTGTGGAATTAAGCATTCTAGTTGGTGTGACAAGAGTGCACATATTTGTTGTTGCTCAGTCTCTGTACTGGTTCCTGGAGCTTGCTCAAACTCTTGTCGAGTTTGTGATGCCATCCAACCATCTCATCCTCTGTCATCCTCTTCTCCTCCTGACTTAGTCTTTCCCAGCATCATGGTCTTTTCCAGTGAGTCAGCTCTTTGCATCATATAAACTTTGCATGTATTAAACCATTCATATACCTTTTATATTTTTTAACAGATACAAATGAGTGATTTAACAGGATAGAATACACGTATATGTAGGTATATNTTAGTCTTTCCCAGCATCATGGTCTTTTCCAGTGAGTCAGCTCTTTGCATCATATAAACTTTGCATGTATTAAACCATTCATATACCTTTTATATTTTTTAACAGATACAAATGAGTGATTTAACAGGATAGAATACACGTATATGTAGGTATATAAATATATATATATATATATATATATATATATATATATACACACACACCAGCAGAATCAACAATAGGGAGAAAAGTTCAGAAGAAAAAATAGTGTTAGATTCCATTAGGAAAAACTTTACTTAAGCATTGCACTTGAGCTTGACCTTGAAGAATTGAAAGAACATGCTTAAAAAGAAAGAAAAGAACTATTTCAGCAATCGTATCAGCAAGGGGATTGCCCTACATCTAGCAGAATCACATTAACCTGTTAGGCTCACTATTACACTTTTCGCATTAGCAGGCCTTTATTTTCCTTTTCAGTGTGTTTTTGCTGAGCCTCTGGCAGCTGAATTCCCAGAGATTTTATATCTGCATGTCATATAAACTTCAGCTCCAATCTAGAAGATTAAAGTCTTCCTGAGATCCAGAATGAGCAGGCTTCTCCCACTTTAATTGGCGTAGCACTATATCACAGTGGTGTTGGCTCCTCCGCCACTCACTGAGTATTGTAAATCCCCCGCATGCTGCAAGGTCAGCTGAGAATTAAGATGCAGGGACCTGTCAGAGGTGCTGACAGCTCCATCTTTCTGAGGCAAGGGAAATGCTAGGTCCTGAAATTCAGTTCCAAGCCTGACCCCAGAGTCAAAAGTGCTTTCATCTTGAAGGATGTGATGATTATTATGGACTATGTTTCTATGATTCTTGTATCTCTTTCCAGACATGAATCCTATGTTGTCCCTTACTTAAGTTATTGGAAGGTACAGGGAAGGGGAGGGAGTATGATTGAAATGGGCAAGTGTGGAAAGAGGAAAATTAGTCCCGAAAGTCATACAGAATTTCGTATACATGTTAAGTAACTAGTAGTTACCTTGTACTTCATATTTCTTTAGCACACAATGGGAGACTTGTTTTAAGAATAACCATGGCTTATACAAGAACAGCTTTAGGATCATTTTCTCATTCTCTTTGCCCTGGTTAATTTTCATATCAAAAAGTATGCTTTTATTGCTTAAATGTAACAGGTTACATTAAAATAAAATCAAAATTGCAAAAATATCTTCTGGGTAAAAATGTGGAAAAGCTATACTGTTAAAAATATCCCTAAAATTTCCTAGGAATAACCGAATAAGAAAAAGAGGACAATAACACTTAAGAAAGTGGGTATCCAAGGACAGAGATAGAAGACACTACCACAGTTCAAGTTGCTCTTAATACCACCGTGAACAACCAGATCAGGTAGGGTGTGGGGGCAGAATAATGCAATCATAGTAATACATGAGTAGATACAAGAGCCTGAGTAGGGAAGCAGAGAAGTATGGAAGAAGAAACACAACCCGCAGAAGGGAAACGTTTTAAGTATTACCACTAGATTTCAGGCAGGACTGGCTCAATCAGTGCCCTGTGACCAGGGCCCCATGCCTAGAAGGGAACCATGCTTGATTCCATACTCTGTTTCCACAGTCTTGAAATTCTTAACAGTTTTTAAAAAGAGGTTCGATATTTTAATTTTGCACAGTATGCCACTATTTATGTAGTTGGTTCTGACCTCTGAGAAAGAACCTACGTCTGGCCTCACAACTGGGTTTAGATGCAGATTGGAAGAAAAACTTAGTGAAGCACTAGACACCCTGAACACACATTAGAATCATCTGGTCAGTGGACTTTTTTTAATTGCAATGCTCAGGTCATGTTGCAGACCAATTAAATAAGAGTCTTGGTGGGGGTGATGGCAGGAATAGTGGGGGAAGGTGGGAGAAGACCACCACCAGTATCATCAATATCCCCAGATATTACAGCAAATAAGAATGATGACCACTGAAGGGGAGAAGAATGAGGACACAAACCTGGAACTAGCAAAGGCAGGTACATCGTGACTTCCAAGTGAAGCCCTCAAACTCACCTGTGAATTCATATTAACGTGCTGTTATATTTCATGTTTCTTTTTGACCTGGAAATTGTTGCTGGTGGAAGAGGGAAAGAGGCCAACTTGAATGACAGGGTTGCTTTTTTTGGACAGAGCATTATCTTAAGAGATCTGCTCTGAATTAACGGAAGGGAACACCATCCCATATCTTATCCCCAGTATGTGGGGAGAACCCCAGGAGAGGATATTTCAATTTTAGGTCAGAGAACAGAATGGGCTCAGCTGATATTTGTTAGTAAACACCCCACTATCAGTTGTACCTCTTAAGACAACACAGATTCCAGTAAGCCATGTATTAGACTAATTATAAATGAACTGTAGCAGTAGAAATAGAAAATAAATGATGGGACATATAGACTGATATTTATAAATTATATATACATAATATATATATTTATAAATTATAAATGATTTATAACTGATTTTTAAACTATAGATTAAATAAGTTTTAATAATCCCTCACTGATAGTGTGGGGAAGGAAGCAGGCACTCCCTAGTCAAATAGGGTCTAGAAAGCAACGTATGTGCAACATTCTAGGGAGGGCAAAACAATTATGAAAACAGATAAAATGTGTCAGGAATGATATTCTAACAGCCCGTGAGTCACCAAGAAAACTGGATACCTTTTTTTTTTTTTTTTTGCCTACCACATGACATGTAAGATCTTGGTTCCTGATCAGGGATCGGACCTATATTTCCTACAGTGGAAGCTCAGCGTCTTAACCACTGGTCTGGCAGGGAAGTTCTGCAAACTGGATACCTGTATTTGGGGAGAAAAAGTACTTCCATCAGAGAATGTTAGTAGATGTGATAGAAGCAATATGAACTTAGTACTTTTTCCTTAGATTTTTAGGAAAGATAGCCATTAGGGGCTATCTGAAGGCTATCTGGAGACCAAATGAGCTTATTTATGGATCTTATGGAGTGTATCTAGATACTCTGAAATTGTATAGTTCTGATCTTATCTTTTTAGACCTTGTAAAATACTAAACTAAGTCACTCTTTACTTTAAACATAGAACTAGTGGTTAAATTCAAATGCTAGGAGTTTCATTATGTTGCCTAAATCAGTTTTCATATTTCAGTTGCTTTGGATCAGTATAATGATTAAAAAATTACTAGTAGAAAAAGTGCATCGAGATTTCTGATTCCTCAAAATATGGTAAGCTAGCATGAATATAATTTTTTTTTCTCACACTGTCTCCATTATTGACATGATGCAGAAGGCCTAAGGAGGCTGATGGTTTGTTAAACTCATAAAAATGAGAAACACCAATGGTGACAAATACAAGGTGCTAGGTAAGAGTGTGTTTGCTAAAACAGCATCCAGGAGTGGAACAGGGCAAAGGATATGTGTATGTGTGGTTTGAAAAAGGTTTTTAAGTACGTCCTTGTCTTCCTATCCAGAAATCAAATTGCCAACATCAGTGGGATCATTGGAAAAGCAAGAGAGTTCTAGAAAAATATCTACTTCTGCTTTATTGACTATACCAAACCTTTTGACTGTGAGGATCACAACAAACTGTGGAAAATTCTTAAAGAGATGGGAATACCAGACCATCTGACGTGCCTCCTGAGAAATCTGTATGCAGGTCAAGAAGCAACAGTTAGAACTTGACATGGAATAAAAGACTGTTTCCAAATTGGAAAAGGAATACATCAAGGCTGTATATTGTCACCCTGCTTATTTAACTTATATGCAGAGTACATCATGAGAAAAGCTCGGCTGGGTGAAGAACAAGCATATGGGGATAATCTGGAGGGAAGATGTGGGGTGGGAGGTGGGAGGGGGGTTCATGTTTGGGAGTTCGTGTAAAAAAATAAATAAATACAAAAGAAAAAAAAGGAAAAAAAAAAAAAAAGATTTAGTAGGGAAAAGATGAGGGCATAAGACACATCTTTCCAGTGATTTTATGGTCAGGTAAGTAACCATTTCAATCTTAAGAACCTTGTCTCAGGATAATTAGTCAGGGTCATATAACTAGCATGTGCTATAGCCAGGACTAAAGCCCAGATTGCAGCCATAGCCAGCATTCTGTAAATTCTGTCNTCTGCCAGGAGAAATATCAATAACCTCAGATATGCTGATGACACCACTCTTATGGCAGAAAGAGAAGAAAAACTAAAGAGCCTTTTGATGAAAGTGAAAGAGGAGAGTGAAAAAGTTGGCTTAAAACTCAACATTCAGAAAACGAAAATCATGGCATCTGGTCCGATCACTTCATGGGAAATAGATGGGGAAACAGTGGAAACAGTGACAGTGACATTTTGGGTGCTCCAAAATCACTGCAGATGGTGGCTGCACCCATGAAATTAAAAGATGCTTACTCCTTGGGAAAAAAGCTACGACCAACCTAGACAGCATATTAAAAAGCAGAGATATTACTTTGCCAAAGAAGGTCCATCTAGTCAAGGTTGTAGTTTTTCCAGTAGTCATGTATGGATGTGAGAGTTGGACTATAAAGAAAGCTGAGTGCCAAAGAAGTGATGCTTTTGAACTGTGGTGTTGGAGACGACTCTTGAGAGTCCCTTGGACTGCAAGGAGATCCAATCAGTCCATTCTGAAGGAGATCAGTCCTGAATATTCATTGGAAGGACTGATGCTGAAGCTGAAATTCCAATACTTTGGCCACCTGATGCAAAAACTGACTCATTGGAAAAGACCCTGATTCTGGGAAAGGTTGAAGGTGGGAGGAGAAGGGAACAACAGAGGATAAGATGGTTGGATGGAATCACCAACTCAGTGGACATGCGTTTGAGTAGACTCTGGGAGTTAGTGATGAACATGGAGGCCTGTGCTGTGGCAGTCCATGGGGTCACAAAGAGTCAGACATGACTGAGTGACTGAACTGAACTGAACTGTCTTCTTATCATTGAGTTTTGTGAATTGGTGCCACATTGCTTTCTTTCTAATGCAGAAAACCTACATTATCCAGTCTGTGCTTACTAGGAATAATGGGGCAACATCAGGATTATTCTGGGACCCCCAACTATGGTGTGCACAGCAGAATGAGGGATAGTGACCACCTCATGGACAACCCTCTTTTTCTGGAGGGCTCTCTTCCTTTGGAAACAACCTCATCTTCAAATTACTAGGCTAACCAGTCAGTGTCCCCAGGAAAAAATACATTAAGAAAAAATAAATAAAAAAGGTGTTGTAGCATAGCAACCACTATAACCAAAAGGTAATAAAATGAGCAATCTTAAAGTAAATTTATAGGACCATAAAAATATAGGGAATAATATAAAAAGCATTAATTAAGAAAAATAAGACAATAATAGTATTGACTGAAATGTCAAGTAAAAAAATAGATGATGAAAGGATAAGAACCAATGAGCTAAATTATATAATGGATACAGGTGAAAAAAAAATGCATGCACTAAGAGGAAAGGTCAGGCATTCTATCATTTCAAAGATCAATACATTATGACCAGGTGGGATTATTCCAAGGAAACAAGTATTATTCAGTCTTAAAAGTATGGCAGGAAAATTCATCATATTGTATCCAAAGATAAGCCCCATATGATCACCATGATTACATAAAATTAAAAGTTGCAAAAAGCTGGACACGACTGAGAGATTGAGCAGACATGGACAGTCAGTATATTGAAAAGTATACCCTGTTTAAGACAGCGATATAAAAGAAAATACCTTTGAATCAACAAAGATGTAAAATCTATATGAAAAAAAATGCTCTGACAGAACCAAAGGAGACTTAAAAAAATGAAAATTCTTTTGGTATTTTTGGCTATGTAGATTTAATATAAAAAGGTATTATCCATAGGTTAATTTATAAATGTAATATTAACCTGATAAATATGCTGACAGAAAGCTTTTGTTTTTCCCCTGGAACTATTCAAGCTATAGGAACTTCAGTTATGAAAGAAAAAGCAACTACTTGAGAGAACACAGGGGAAGCAGTGTCATCAGGGTGATGAACACAGGACAGATGAAAAAGAATCTGAGGTTGCATAGGGAGTTACGGGTAACAGAGCATTCTAGAAGGCACAATGAAAGGGGTTTTAGGAATGTAAAGAGGTTGGGACAGAAAAAAAGCGATTACAAGGCAGGATATGGATGTTGACTAGTACATTGTAGAGGGAGATATCTGTAGAAAAGTATTTTGGACTTTTCCCCTGGAGATGTTTTATCAGTCTTCCAAAATCAGAAGTTATTGTACAAATAACAGTGATTGACAGAAAGAGGGTAGAGAGTGAGAAAGTGCCAATAATTTTTCTCAAGCATACATTGCATGCTTTCATTTGGAGCCCTTTTTGATCAAGGGCAATCCCTTCAAAGATCCTCTGAGTGGCTGCTGGTCAGAATTACTGAGCATTTAGTAATATTACTGTTGAGAATGGAGAAGCTAGAAAAATGAAATATTTTAATGAAGTAAAATAGTAGTCTATGAGGTAAAACAGAAATTGGTATTTGTTTTGGCAGTGTTGAACTTTACCTGATCCCTGTGTACCTGGAAAGCAGTGATGATTAATAATCCCCTTCCTCTTTTTGTTCCAGGAAAACATCTTACTTCATATGACTTATCTACACCCATTGCGATGATCCCTTTGATTACCATGACGATGCCAGAGACGGATGCTCTAAATCAGGGATCCACAATCCTCAGACCATGGACGCTACCCATCCATGGCCTGTTAGGAACCAGGCCGCACAGCAGGAGATGAGCAGAAGGCAAGTGAGTGAAGTTTTATCTGTACTTATAGCCTCTCCACTGATTCTACATTATGGTGAGTTGTATAATTATTTCATTATATACCATAAGTTAATAATGTTAGAAATAAAGTGTACAATAAACATAATGCACTTGAATCATACCAAAACCATCCCCTCCTGCAGCAAAATTGTCTTCAATGAAATCAGTCCCTGATGCCAAAAAGTTTGGGGCCTGATGCGCTAAAATTTTCCTCTAAAGAATCTGAGTATTATTTGCTTAATAAGAGATTAATATCACTGTTCATTTTCACTAACCAGTCTAAGCAAAATGCCTACTAGTATGACTTATCCAACATTTAATTAGGGTTTTCTTCTTCACTTTGAACTTTAACTTGCTCTTGAGCTTATACAAACACTGTAACAAGAAACATCTCTTCCTTTATTCTCTCTCCCAAGAGTAGGAACTACAAAGAAAAACATTTGCTACTCAACTCTCTGATTTTGCCACTGCCTCATCCCACTCCCTCACACCTAGCTCCTTCTAGTTTTGTTGATTCTTACTAAAAAACAAAAACAAAAAACCTCCCTTTCTATCTGTAAGAGCATTTTCTCTGTTGTAATAGTTCCCCTTAATGAAATCCTTTATTGTTTGTGCTCATACTTGCATGTTTTATCTGACAGTGTATATATTTTGCTTTGTTTTGCCCATTAACATCTCTTGTGGTACTTGCTCACTTAAATTAGAATTTCAAAGAGAGACTAGAGCTATGAGTGCTGGAGATATAAACTTGTGACTCCTTTGCATGAATGTGGGAGGTGACAGGAGAAAGCTGAAGTAAAGAAGTAAATGAAAATTTTCAGAAGAGCTTGCATATATATATGGATTGATGGCGGATACTTTACCATCTGAGCCAACAGGGAAGCCCCTAGAAATTTTAGGCATATGTAAAAATTTTTTTAACTAAGAAACTGTAGTACAGGAAAAGCAAAAGGCAAGAAAACTTTGCCTCTTTTTCAGAGAAATTAAAATGCTTGGAATCTCCTCCAAGTCTGTCAACAATCATCTCATCAACTCTAAAAGCAATTTACTTTGTACTTGTATTATATACAAAGTTTAAAAATATTATCTTCAAGTTATTACAGACTAAAAATCTATAAATTAAAAAGAAAAAGGTTTGTCTTCTTTTCAACAAGATTTGATGGATTTTGTCAAAAAAAAAAAAAGATAAAAGCTACAGCAAAGGTCCAAAAGTTACAAGACAAAATGTTATTGAAGTAAAGTCATCAGAGAATGTTTTATAAGAAAATCATTCCAAAGACACTTTATTTTTAAATGATAATGTCAGTAAGATAGAGAGCATGAAGGAACTATTATCAATGAGCAAAAAGCGAAAGAAGCCAAAATATTAACAAAGAAACCAGTGAATAATCTGAAAGAAAGCATCAAGATAGAGCATGGTCCCAAGTTCAGTTCAATTGCTCAGTCCTGTCTGACGCTTTGCACCCCTATGGACTGCAGCACGCCAGGCCTGTCCATCACCAACTCTCAGAGCTTGCTCAAACTCATGTCCACCAAGTTGGTGATACCATCCAATCATCTCATTCTCTGTCATTCCCTTCTCTTCCTGCCTTCAACCTTTCCCAGCAACAGGGTCTTTTCCAATGAATCAGTTCTTCGCATCAGATGGCCAAAGTATTGGAGTTTCAGCTTCAGCATCAGTCCTTCCAATGAACATCCAGGACTGATTTCCCCTAGGATGGACTGATTGGATCTCCTTGCGATCCAAGGGGCTCTCAAGAGTCTTCTCCAACACCACAGTTCAAAATCATCAATTCTTTGGCACTCAGCTTTCTTTACAGTCCAATTCTCACATCCATCCATGATTACTGGAAAAGCATAGCTTTGGCTAGATGGACATTTGTGGGAAAGTAATGTCTCTGCTTTTTAATATGCTGTCTGGGTTGGTCATAGCTTTTCTTCCAAGGAGCAAGTGTCTTTTTTTTTTTTTTTACTTTATTTTGCTTTACAATACTGTATTGGTTTTGGCATACATTGACATGAAAAGAAGCAAGTGTCTTTTAATTTCATGGCTGCAGTTACCATCTGCAGTGATTTTGGAGCCCAAGAAAGTAAAGTCAGTCATTGATTCCCCATCTATTTGCCAAGAAGTGATGGGACCAGTTTCCATGATCTTAGTTTTCTGAATGTTGAGCTTTAAGCCAACTTTTTCACTCTCCTCTTTTACTTTCATCAAGAGGCTCTTCAGTTCCTTTCTGTTTTCTACCATGTGGTGTCATCGGCATATCTGAGGTTATTGATATTTCTCCCAGCAATCTTGATTGCAGTTTGTGCTTCATCCATCCCAGCATTTCTCATGATATACTCTGCGTATAAGTTAAATAAGCAAGGTGACAATATACAGTCTTGACATACTCCTTTCCCAATTTGGGACCAGTCTGATTCTAACCTTCTGAGGTTATTGATATTTCTCCCAGCAATCTTGATTGCAGTTTGTGCTTCATCCATCCCAGCATTTCTCATGATATACTCTGCGTATAAGTTAAATAAGCAAGGTGACAATATACAGTCTTGACATACTCCTTTCCCAATTTGGGACCAGTCTGATTCTAACCATTGCTTCTTGACCTGCATACAGATTTCTCAGGAGGCAGGTCAAGTGGTCTGGTATTCCCATCTCTTTAAGAATTTTCCACAGTTTGCTGTGATCCACATAGTAAAAGACTTTGGCATAGTCAATAAAACAGAAGTAGATGTTTTTTCTGGAGCTCTCTTGGCTTTTTGATGAAAAAGTTGGCTTAAAACTCAACATTTAGAAAATGAAGATCATGACATCTGGTCCTATCACTTCATAGCAAATGGATGGGGAAACATGGAAACAGTTATTTTCTTGGGCTCTAAAATCACTGCAGATGGTGACTGGAGCCATGAAATTAAAAGACACTTGCTCCTTGGAAGAAAAGCTATGACCAACCTAGACAGCATATTAAAAAGTAGAGACATTACTTTGCCAATAAAGGTCCCTCTGATCAAAGTTATGGTTTTTCCAGTAATCATGTATGGATGTGAGAACTGGACTATAAAGAAAGCACTCATGAGTGCCGAAGAATTTATGCTTCTGAACAGTGGTGTTGGAGAAGACTCTTGAGAGTTCCTTGCACTGCAAGGAGATCCAACCAGTCTATCCTAGGGGAAATCAGTCCTGAATATTCATTGGAAGGACTGATACTGAAGCTGGAACTCCAATACTTCAGCCACCTGATGTGAAGACCTGACTCATTGGAAAAGACTCTGATGCTGGGAAAGACTGAAGGCAGGAGGAGAAGGGGACAACAGAGGATGAGATAGTTGGATGGCATCTCTGACTCAATGGACATGAGTCTGAGCAAGCTCTGAGAGTTGGTGATGGACAGGGAAGCCTGGTGAGCTGCAGCCCATGGGGTTGCAAAAAGTCAGACAGGACTGAGTGGCTGAACTGCACTGAATTGAGTCACAGTGGTCAGACAAGAAAAAGAAATAACCCAAATTGGAAAGGAGAAATGTAAGTGTTACTGTTTGCAGGTGATATGATACTATAAAAAAAATCCTCTTACACCCTACAAATGTATAAAAACTCATCAGTGACTTCAGTAAAATTACAGGATGCAAAATTAGTGTATAGAAATCTGTCATGTATTTACTGAATATATATTAAAGCAAAATAGCAAAATGAGAAAATTTTAAAATATCATGTATAATTACATCAAAAGAATTAAAATACCTTGGAATAAGTTTAATTAAAGTGATAAAAAAAAAATCCGTACTTGGAAAATTAAGACACTGATGAAAGTACTTGAAGACGACACATACATATGAAACAATATACTGTGCTCATGGATTAGAATAACTAATATTGTTAAAATGAGAATACTATCCAAGGCAATCTAGAGATTCAGTGCAGCCCTCATCAAAATAACAATGATATTTTCCAGAGAACTAAAACAAATAATTTTAAAACTTAAGTGGAAACAAAAAATATTCCACAGACCAAAAATTCTTGAGAAAGAACATCGCTGGAAGAATCAGGCTCCCTGACTTCAGACTGTACTACAAAGCTATAGCAATAAAAAACAGTGTGGTACTGGTACAAAATCAGACATTTAATCAACGGAACAGAATGGAGAGTCCAGAAATAAATCTATGTACTTATGGTCAATTAATCTACAATAAAAAAGGCAAGAATCCACAATGAAGAAAAGACAGTTTTTTTAAAACTGTGCACAGAAAACTGGAAAACTACATGTAAAAGAATAACATTAGAACATTTGTTCATACTATATACAAAAATAAACTGACAATGAGTTAAAGTTCTAAATAGAAGATCAGACAGCATAAAACTCCCAGCAGAGAACATAGGCAGAAAACTCTTGGACATAAATCATAGCCTTTTTGTTTGGCTCTATCTCCTATGGCATAAGACACAAAAGCAAAAATCAACAAATGTGACCTAATTTAACTTAAAAGTTTTTTGCATAGCAAAATAAACCATCAACAAAATGAAAAGGCAATCTACTGAATGAAAATTAATTGTAAATGACATGACCAATAAGGAGTTAATCTATCATATTTAAGCAGCTCATACAAGTCAAACATGCAAACACATGACCCAACTGAAAAAGGATAGAACATATGAATAGACATTTTCCCAAAGAAGACGTAGAGATAACCAACAGGCACATGGAAAGATGCATCATATCAGTAATCATCAGAGAAAAGCAAATCAAAACCAAAATGAATTATCTTCTCCCCCTTCTCAGAATGACTATCATCAAAAACCAAAAATAACAAATGTTGGGGAGGATATGACAAAAAAGGAACACTTGTATGCTATTGATGGTAATCTAAATTGGTGCAACCGCTATAGCAATCCTTATAGTTTCCTCAAAAAAACTAAAAAGATAAACTACCATGTGATTCACCAATTCCACTTCTGTGTGTGTATCTGAATTTAAAAAAAAGAAAAAAACTAATTCAAAACATGCATACCCCAATGTTCATAGCACCATTATTTATAATAGTCAAAATATGGAGGCACCCCAAGTGCAAATGAATGTATAAAGAAGATATATATATATACACACACACATATACAGTAGCATAGTACTCAGCCACACAAAAGAATGAAATCTTGCCATTTGCAGCATGGATGGACTGACAGTATTATGCTAAGTGAAATGTCAGACAAAGCCAAATAGTGCATGATTTTACTTGTATGTGGCATCTAAAACACAAAATAAATGAACAAATATTACTAAACAGATACAGAGTCATAGACACAGAGAACAAATAGGTGATTGCCAGAGAGGAGGGGTGGTGGGGAGAGAAATAGGCAGATTAAGAAGTAGGAAGTTTCAGTTAATAGTCACAGGTATGAAATGTACAATATGGGGGATATAGTAAATATCGTTTCTTTGTATGCTGAGAAACTATAACTAGACTTATCATGCTGATCATTTTGTATAGTTAGAAATATCAGATTAATACATGGTAACCAGGAGATAACTTAGTGTTGTAGGTCAATTATACTTCAGAAGAAAGAAAGAAAAAATTCAGAGGTGGCGGCAGCTATGGCTGGAAGAGCCGGGCTGGGGCCCACGGCGGAGGTGGAGGCTTGTATTAGGAGGGTGGCGGGGAGCGAAGGGGGAGAAAGATGGTGACGTCTGGAGTGAATGGGCCGTTTCGGCCGCTGCCTCAGCTTCCAGTCCACTTAAGTTTAATGAGAAGATTGCACTGCAGAGGTAGTGTCAGGCCGAGGAGATGGTGGCCTTCGAGGGGGTGATGATGGACATCAACTCCACCCAGTTACAGGCCCCAGAACTGCAGCTGGCATACACAAGGAGCTCCCACTCTGGTGGCTCTCTGCCCAACGGGAACCAGGTTGGCTGTGGCCTGGCTGAGTTCCAGGGTCCCTTCCACTCCCCTCTGGATTCATCTCAGAGCACTCGGCACCACGGGCTGGGGGAACAGGTGCAGGGAGATCCCCGAAGAATGGTGTCCCCACTTCACCGCTACCCCCCTGCCACACTGACAGCTCTCCCTATTGACTATTTATCTCCTTCTCCAGAGTCCAGTTAGTGGAGGACAATGCCCTGGGGCAATTTCCCTGCAGAGAAGGGGCAGTTGTTTCCACTACCATCTGCACTTAAGAGAGCAAGCTCTGACTGTTCTTCACACAAGCATGATGTACCCCAGTCCTCTGGACACTTAAGGCCCTGCACCCACCAGCGTCCTGCCGATCAGCCGTGAAGGTTTTCTGGATGGCAAGATGGACTCCAAAGTCCCTTCTATTGAGGAGAACTTGCTAAATGGTTAAGCACTTGCTGAAACCATGGGATGCTAAGAAGCTGTCCCCATCCTCCTTCCGACTTCAGTCCTGTGAAGTCTCTGGAGTTAACATCTCCCTGTCTCCTGACCAGCCTGCTACTGTGCCTGACCTCCTACCTGCCATGAACACGGATAGCTCCCTACCTGACCTCATCACCTTGCACTTTCCCCCACCACTGCCCACCTCATTGACCCAGAGGAGACAGCCTGTCTCAGCCGTCCCTCCAGTTTGTCCCACACCATGACCCATCTGGGCATCAGTGGGGGTCTGGGCTATGATGTGCCAGGACATCATTCACCTCTCAGCCACCCATCCTTGCCATCCTCCCTAAGCAAGCCCAACCTCCAGGCTTCCCTGAGCAGTCCTCAGTCCCAGCTCCAGGGCTCCCACAGTCACCCGTCATGACTGCTTGCCACCTCCTTGGCCCACCAGGCACTGCCCACCACCTCCCTGGGTGACCCCTCACTCAGTGCTCTGGCCTTCTTCTCCTCCTCCTCCTCTTCTGCTTCATCTCTGGCTCTGCCCTCCCCGTCAACCCCCCACCTCTACCTCTGCCTTACTCAGCTTCTGCCCCCAGGGCCTTCCCCTGCCACCGCTATGTGCCCCTCAGTCCCCATAGTTTGCTGGCCCAGCCAGTGCCAGAAGGTCCCAACAGCAACTGCCCAAACAGTTTTTGCCAACAATGTCACCCACTTTGTCTTCCATCACTCAGGGCATCCCCCTGGATACCAGTAAGCTGCCCACCAACCAGTGGCTGCCTCCATATCCACTACAGCCCCCAAGGTTTCATTCTGCCCATCCAGCCACCCACCCCAAAGCCTCTGCAGCAGCCAGGGCTGCCCTCTCACACCTGCTCAGTGCAGCTCTCAGGGTGTCAGCCCCTGGGCAGGCAGCTGCAGTAACGGGCACTGTACCCAGCCAGCCCCAGTGAGCTGGACAACAGTCTTACAACCGATCGATGAGTGACTTCAGCCTCGGGGGCCTGGGGCAGTTCAGCATGGAGAACCCATTGACCTGCTGGCGCTGGATCCCCCTGGCTTTTCCGAAGGGCCTGGATTCTTAGGGGGTGAGAGGACAGTGAGTGGGCCCCAGGACCCTCATGCCCTCAACCACCAGAATGTAACCCACTGTTCTCACTATGGCTCAGGGCCTAACATTATCCTCACAGGAGACGCCTCCCCAGGCTTCTCCAAGGAGATTGCAGCAGCCCTGGCCTGAGTGCTGGGCTTTGAGGTGTCAGCAGCTGGGCTGGGGCTGGGGCTGGAGCTGGAGGAGGAGCGGCACATGGAGCCACTGGGCCTGGAGGGGCTCAGCGTGCTGAGCAACCCCTGCACCTTGCTGCCTGACCTGGCTGTGGAGGACTTGTTCCACAGTGACCGGCTGCGATGAGGCCAGCTTAGCACCATCCCTCTTCTTGGCCCTGTCCCTCATCACTGTCCCTTTCCTCCGTTCCCCCTAGCCAGTAGAGATGTCACTCTCTGACCCCAGATCCTCCTTCTGACATGAATGAAGGGTCCCAAGAATAAGAAAAGGCGAGGGTTTTTTTCCCAGGTGGCCCCTGAATTCTGCCCAAGATGGGGGGCTGGGGGAGCTCAAGAGAGGGCCTAAAGCACTTGTAACTTTGAACCATCTGTCTGGAGGTCACAGCCTGTTGGGAAGTGGTGGGTAGAGGGGAGCCTTGGAGGCAGGGCTTGTCCGGATGCCTAGGGGTGGGCAGAGTGACAGCCCCTCCTCACCACTCTTCCCCTTACCATGGAGAAGAGAGCCAGAGTAGATATTATTTTTTATTAAATATATGTTAATTAATAGAAAATCCTATTAAAAAAACAAAAACTCATGGAAAAAGAGATTAACTTTTAGGTTACCAGAAATGAGGATTAAGGAAAGGGGGAATTAGGTGAAAATAGTCAAAATATACGAACTTCCATTTATAAGGTAATACCAGGGTTGTAATGTACAACATGATAAATATAACTAACACTGCTTTAAGTTATTTATGAAAATTGTTAAAAGAGTAAATCCTAAGAGTTCTCATCACGAGAAAAAAAACTTTTTTCTTTTTTTTTTTTTTTTACAATTTTGTGTCTAAATGTGATAATGGATATTCACCAAACTTATTGTGCTAATCATTTCATGATATATGTAAGTCAAATCATTATGCTGTATACATTAAATTTATCCATTTATCTTTGTCAATTACATCTTGATAGAATTGGAAAAATAAAATAGTATCACCTTTGTTAGAAGTTATTCTTAGCAAAACTAAGGTAGTAACTCATTATGGGTATACAGATAAAAATTATACAAATAAAATTATTTTTATTACAGTTTAAAAATAAAGTAAAATAAAAATAAAATAGATTCCTAAGAAATCTTTTTTTATCAGATGTGTATAAGAGACAGTTTCATGATATATGTAAGTCAAATCATTATGCTGTATACATTAAATTTATCCATTTATCTTTGTCAATTACATCTTGATAGAATTGGAAAAATAAAATAGTATCACCTTTGTTAGAAGTTATTCTTAGCAAAACTAAGGTAGTAACTCATTATGGGTATACAGATAAAAATTATACAAATAAAATTATTTTTATTACAGTTTAAAAATAAAGTAAAATAAAAATAAAATAGATTCCTAAGAAATCTTTAGTTTTAACACCAGGCCTTTAGTAATGATTTCTCTTTTAAAAGATGTATATTTGGAAATCATCTGTTAGTAACTACTCCTGTGGTGATTTAGATTATTAAAAACTTGTTCAGCATTACTTTTTCCTGTTTTGCAAACTCTCATAAAGAGACTTAACTACAGGTGATTTGAGACAATTAAATGCTAAATATCTTTTTATCTCCATAGAAAGAGATGTTTTTAGCACCAAAGATAGTAAAACACAGCCATTGCCAGATAACAGATAAAACATTTTGCATCTGATTTCTCAGAGCACCTATTTTAAAGTGCATTTAAATGAAAACAGAAACATACTCATCAAAGTAGCACAATGCCAATTTTCAAGAGAATTTTAGAAATGCAGTTCTTTCATAAGACTGTAAAAGGCAAATGAGAATTGTCATTTTGGATTAATATAGGAGAACAAAGAAAGGAAATTGACTAAAATGACTTCCATCTTTAAAATTAAGCAGGATGTGAAAATGTTTAAACAGAGTAAGTGCTGAAAGTGAACCAGCTATTTTTAATGTCCTCTGTTGTTTTGTCGCTCAGTCGTGTCCAATTCTTTGTTACCCCATGGACTGCAGCATGACAAGCTTCTCTGTCCTTCGCCATCTCCCAGAGCTTGCTGAAATTCATGTCCATTAGTCGGTGACGCCATCCAACCATCTCATCCTCTGTCTTCCCCTTTTCCTCCTGCCTTCAATCTTTTCCAGCATCAGGGCCTTTTTCAAAGAATCGGCTCTTCACATCAGGTGACCAAAGTATTGGAGCTTCAGCATCAGTCCTTCCAATGAGCATTCAGGACTGATTCCCTTTAGGATGGACTGGTTGGATCTCCTTGCTGTCCAAGGGACTCTGGAGAGTCTTCTCCAACACCACAATTCGAAAACATCAATTCTTTGAGGCTCAGCCTTCTTGACGGTCCAACTCTCATTTCCGTACATGACTACTGGAAGAACCATAGCTTTGACTAGACGAACCTTTGCTGGCAAAGTAATGCCTCTGCTTTTTAATAGGCTGCCTAGGTTTATCATAGCTTTTCTTCCAAGGAGCAAGTGTCCTTTGTTTGGATTTACCAGATTTTTAGTGTTAGTTTTAGACATTTTGATTTAATTTAGATTGATAATTTCTTATACTATTTTATGTGTAAATAATGCTCAAAATTCTCCAAGCCAAGCTTCAGCAATATGTGAACGGTGAACTTCCAGATGTTCAAGCTGGTTTTAGAAAAGGCAGAAGAACCAGAGATCAAATTGCCAACATCCGCTGGATCATGGAAAAAGCAAGAGAGTTCCAAATAAATATCTCTTTCTGCTTTATTGACTATGCCAAAGCCTTTGACTGTATGGATCACAATAAACTGTGGAAAATTCTGAGAGTTGGGAATACCAGACCACCTGACGGGCCTCTTGAGAAACCTAAATGCAGGTCAGGAAGCAACAGTTAGAACTGGATATGGAACAGACTGGTTCTAAATAGGAAAAGGAGTACGTCAAGGCTATATATTGTCACCCTGCTTATTTAACTTATACACAGAGTACATCATGAGAAACACTGGGCTGGAAGAAGCACAAGCTGGAATCAAGATTGCCGGGAAAAATATCAATAACCTCAGATATGCAGATGACACCACCCTTATGGCAGAAAATGAGGAACTAAAAAACCTCTTGATGAAAGTGAAAGAGGAGAGTTAAAAAGTTGTCTTAAAGCTCAACATTCAGAACCATCACTTCATGGGAAATAGATGGGGAAACAATGGAAACAGTGTCAGACTTTATTTTTGAGGGCTCCAAAATCACTGCTAATGGTGATTGCAGCCATGAAATTAAAAGACACTTACTCCTTGAAAGGAGAATTATGACCAACCTAGATAGCATATTCAAAAGCAAAGACATTACTTTGCCAACAGAGGTCCATCTAGTCAAAGCTATGGTTTTTCCAGTAGTCATGTATGGATATGAGAGTTGGACTGTGAATAAAGCTCAGCACCAAAGAAATTGATGCTTTTGAACTGTGGTGTTGTAGAAGACTCTTTAGAGTCCCTTGGACTGCAAGGAGATCCAACCAGTCCATCCTAAAGGAGATAAGTCCTGGGATTTCTTTGGAAGGACTGATGCTAAAGCTGAAACTCCAGTACTTTGGCCACCTCATGCAAAGCATTGACTCATTGGGAAAGACTCTGATGGTGAGAGGCACTGGGGGAAGGAGGAGAAGGGGACAACAGAGGATGAGATGGCTGGATGGCAACACTGACTCGATGGATGTGAGTTTGAGTGAACGCCAGGATTTGATGATGGACAAGGAGGCCTGGCGTGCTGCAATTCATGGGGTCGCAAAGAGTTGGACATGACTGAATAACTGAACTGAACTGATACCATCTTATGTGAAAATGCTCAACACAGAGTCACCTTTTCAACATAATTATCAAGTGCTAACACTCATCCAGGATGTATATTAAGATTTTTATCACATAATCTTCAACTCTATAGACTGCCATCATTCTATGATGAATAAGTTGGAGCATAGGAAATTCAGCGTTCTTGCCCATTCTCCAATAGGTACTAAATGACATATTTGGAGTTTCAACTAAGAGCTTTCTCCAAAGCCCATGCTCTTTACTCTGTTTTATATTCGTAAAACTGACTCAGGTCATGTCGTTGCATGAACTAACCTTGCTTGTCTGTTTCCTTTCAAGCTACCCATTCAGTATAGAAATGTGGCAGAATTATAAACAGAAGATTGAAAGAAGGGTTGTGGATATTCTATGTTCCTTGCTAGGAGAACCCACTCCAGTACTCTTGCCTGGAATATCACATGGATGGAGGAGCCTGGTAGGCTGCAGTCCACGGGGTCGCACAGAGTCAGACATGACTGAAGTGACTTAGCAGCATGTTCCTTTCTGACCCAGTCCTCTGTCTCTGTTCTACCTTCCACCAGTTGTCCTAGGAAAAAAATCATCTAGAACAATTAAGTCTTCAGTGAAGAAACTCATAGCCTTCTTGGCACTTTCTGTTTTTCTTGTACTCAGCCTCACACCTCTCTGCATACAGCTTTGCTTCAGTAGAGAGATTTGATAAAGATTGGATGTTGCAGTAGAGTGTGAAGTTTGTTGTTTAAGCTTCCTCTTGAGAGCTGGCATCAAGCAGGTGCTATTCTAGTCAGTGTTGTTGACCTCTACAAAATCTGCTGTTAGGGAGTGATAAAAAGTTAAGGATTATTAAAAATCTCAGAGCTGATTTATTGAGTCAAAATTTCCACTGCTGTATTAACCTAATAAGGAATGGCTCTAAGTAACACTGTTTTATTAAGGGCAGCATCCAAAACAGAATACAGTTTCTCCTAGGTCAAGGAAAGACAAATTTCATTTCACTTTATGTTAACTAAGTATAGAAATTCCATAGTTACAAGTCATATGGCCAGGAAGATTGCTTAACTGTCTGAGGCTTTCTTAACGTTTCCTCTTTATAAATCATAACCAGTAGCACTCATTTCAGAGAAGGCAATGGCACCCTACTCCAGTACTCTTGCCTGGAAAATCCCATGGACGGAGGAGCCTGGTGGGCTGCAGTCCATGGGGTCACTAAGAGTCAGACACGAGTGACTTCACTTTCACTTTTCACTTTCATGCATTGGAGAAGGCAATGGCAACCCACTCCAGTGTTCTTGCCTGGAGAATCCCAGGGATGGGGGAGCCTGGTGGGCTGCCATCTGTGGGGTCACACAGAGTCGGACACTACTGAAGCGACTTAACAGCAGCAGCAGCACTCATTTATGAGAAGAAATGATGTGTCTAAATGAATTTCAAAGCTGTTGTTAGAAGGATATTATGAGATACTTTGTTTCTTAACTTAATGTAAGTTAACAAATTAAAGCCAGAAAAAAGCTAACCACATTTTTGACCATGAATTCATTCATCTTTATTTATTTATGGGTTAATACATATCTTTGTGTAATATATTCCTATTGTTAAAATAAAATGTCTATTGCTGCTAATACTAGAAATATATCAATTAACAAGTTAGATCATAAATATAGCCTTTACAGGGGTTACATTTTGGTTTACATATTAAAGAGGACTTCTTTTCCTATTAAAAATTTAATAGGAAGCAATTTATCATTGACTTAGATCAATATGTAATTGTAGCTGTCCATATAGAAGAATTTATGCCATGACCTGAGTTACCTTTAAATGTTACAGGGCATATATGAAAAATAAATAAATACCTTGACCTTCCTGTAAGAATGTCTTCAGGATAAAATACCTCATTAAGCAGTCATAAGTTATATGATTATATTCATATGCATTTCACTGTAATTGGATAGTGTACCAAATTAAATAGATCAGTCATGTATGGATGTGAGAGTTGGACTGTGAAGAAGGCTGAGCGCTGAAGAATTGATGTTTTTGAACTGTGGTGTTAGAGAAGACTCTTGAGAGTCCCTTGGACTGCAAGAAGATCCAACCAGTCCATTCTGAAGGAGATCAGCCCTGGGATTTCTTTGGAAGGACTGATGTTAAAGCTGAAACTCCAGTACTTTGGCCACCTCATGCAAAGAGTTAACTCATTGGAAAAGACTCTGATGCTGGGAGGGATTGGGGGCAGGAGGAGAAGGGGAAAACAGAGGATGAGATGGCTGGATGGCATCACTGACTCAATGGATGTGAGTCTGAGTGAACTCCAGGAGTTGGTGATGGACAGGGAGGCCTGGCGTGCTGCAATTCATGGGGTGGCAAAAAGTCGGACACGACTGAGTGACTGAACTGAACTGAACTGAATGTTGTTGAATATATTTCAGTACTTTCAGAACAGGAAAGTACAGAAAGACATTCTGGTTGTGTTTTTGGCCGATTAGTGTTATACATAATTATAATCTAATTAGTTATCACATAAATTCCACCTGGTATTTTACAACAGGACAATCACATGAAAGTGTTTATCAAGACTATTACATTTCTTTAAAAACCAGGAACTTTCAAAGATGTGAGAATTTATTATTAAACATAAAGATTTTAAAAAGAAAAGATACTCAGAGAAAGAAATGCCAAACAACTATCCAAAGTTTTCTTGTTATTTTCCCTAGATATACATTATTTAAAGAAGGTCTTAGTTACTCAGTTTTGTCCAGCTCTTTGCGACCCAATGACTATGACCTGCCAGGCTCCTCTGTCCATGGAATTTTCCAGGAAAGAATATTGGATTAGATTGCCATTCCCTTCTCTAGGGGATCTTCCTGACCCAGGGATCGAACCCAGGTCTCCTACATTGCAGGCAAATTCTTTACTGTCTGAGCCACCAGGGAAGCCCTCTTTAACATTTAGCATAATTTTAGTGTTTTTATATAAGTAATACAAAATAAAACTGAAAATATATATAAACTTGAAGAGGAATCTGAGCACTCACTACCATGCTAAACTGGGTGTACAGTGATGTATCCATTGAATTTCCTGACCTAGAAAAGTTCGACTTGAACCATCAACCATTCACTGTACTAAATGACTAAATGCAATAACAGTCAAGCCCAGAAGCTGTATTAATTTTCAAAACAGGAAGAACAAATTGACCAAAGCAGAGAGATAAGAGTCATCATATAGAGGTAATATCAAAATTCAGATGGTGCTGGGGCAGGGAAGACAGAACAAGTGACAAAGGTTAGAGCAGCTGAACTTGACCAGCGCTTGAAAGCTCTCAAATCCAAACTGATTCATAGAGAATCAGTTCACTTCAGTTCAGTTCAGTTCAGTCATTCAGTCATGTCTGACTTTTTGCGACCCCATGAATCGCAGCACCAACTCCTGGAGTTCACTCAAACTCATGTCCATCGAGTCTGTGATGCCATCCAGCTATCTCATCCTCTGTCGTCCCCTTCTCCTCCAGCCCCCCAATCCCTCCCAGCATCAGAGTCTTTCCCAGTGATTAAATTCTTTGCAAGAGGTGGCCAAAGTATTGGAGTTTCAGCTTTAGCATCAGTCCTTCCAAAGAAAACCCAGGATTGATCTCCTTTGGGATGGCCTGGTTGGATCTGCTTGCAGTCCAAGGAACTCTCATGAGTCTTCTCCAACACCACAGTTCTAAAGCATCAATTCTTCAGTGCTCAGCTTTCTTCACAGTCCAACTCTCACATCCATACATGACCACTGGAAAAACTATACCCTTGACTAGACGGACCTTTGTTGGCAAAGTAATAT